>CM038707.1:49661192-50003692 GCA_021613375.1 Megaleporinus macrocephalus | reverse complement strand
TGTAAGAACTTTCTGTGAGGAGCTTTTAGAGGTGGACGTCTGGTTCCATTCACCTCCACTGTGAACAGACTCAGTACTCTAAATAACTTTTGACGACTCCACTGTGTCTGAGGAATAGTTGACTCCACTAAGTCTGAAGAACATTCGACTCCACTGAGTCTGAGGAACCGTTAACTTCACTGCGTGTGGAACAGTTGACTCCACTGAGTCTGAGGAACAGTCGACTCCACTGAGTCTGAGGAACAGTCGACTCCACTGAGTCTGAGGAACCGTTGACTTCACTAAATCTGAGGAACCATTGCCTCTACTAAGTCTGAGGAACCATTGACCCTACTAAGTCTGAGGAACGGTTGACTCTACTGAGTCTGAGGAACAGTTGAACCTTTTACTTTGAATGCATCAAAGACAGCATATCCATAACCAAGTTTACTGCTACATATTTGAGGAACCTGCCAAGACTTAACTGTTCACAGTGGAGGTGAATGGAACCAGACGTCCACCTCTAAAAGCTCCTCACAGAAAGTTCTTACAGTAGATGTTATAAATACACTGTCTGATTCTGAGACGCTGTTAATGATAGTTTAGAGAAGATCTCAGTCTTAAATTCCATTACTGGTGGAAGGATACATGCAGCGTGCTGTGAGGCAAATAGTCCCCAATACAAACCCACCTCCCACCAGTTAAGCTGTGCAGACTGAAGCCTACACTGAAGAAATCAGTGATGGTGCATATAGTCTGGAACAGAGACGCACAAAGATTCTCTTGTGTTTCGGGAGACCACAGGAAACGCTGACCCATTTAATAGAATCATTTGGAACGCTACATCGATGCGCGTAAACAAGAAGAACAGGCGCCTCCAGCTCTCGGAGTCATACAATAAACAAAATCAATGAAGTAAGAAGGAGCTGACAGCTCTCACAGAGGAGCGCGCAGAGAGAGGCAGTCCAAAACCAGAAGCTCGGGTAATGATGACTTCCATCTGGCAGGACGGGCCCGACAGCAGCCGTAATGAACACCGATCTGGGCCCAAATGAGTAATCGCCACGCTCAATATCATCTGCTGTTTGTTTATTTATTTGTTTTTTCCTCTGTTTGTTATTTTCAACACACTCAAACAGCATGAACGCCTCAGATTTAACTAACACGGAACAGAGGTTCTCTAATTTCTGCTTTTCTGCAGTGGTTCTGCACTATATATATATATATATATATATATATATACATACACCAACCAGCCATACCATTAACACCACCTCTTACACTCACTGTCCACTGTATCAGCTCCACTGACCATACAGGACCTCCACTCACTGTCCACTGTATCAGCTCCACTGACCATACAGGACCTCCACTCACTGTCCACTGTATCAGCTCCACTGACCATACAGGACCTCCACTCACTGTCCACTGTATCAGCTCCACTGACCATACAGGACCTCCACTCACTGTCCACTGTATCAGCTCCACTGACCATACAGGACCTCCACTCACTGTCCACTGTATCAGCTCCACTGACCATACAGGAGCTCCACTCACTGTCCACTGTATCAGCTCCACTGACCATACAGGACCTACACTCACTGTCCACTGTATCAGCTCCACTGACCATACAGGACCTACACTCACTGTCCACTGTATCAGCTCCACTGACCATACAGGAGCTCCACTTACAGACTGTAGTTCATCTGATTCTCTGTATACTTTATTACTCTGTTCTTTAATGATCAGGACCCCCACAGGACCACCACAGAGCAGATACTATTAGGGAGGTGGGTCATTCTCAGCACTGCAGTGACACTGACGTGGTGTTGGTGTGTTACTTAGTGTGTGTTGTGCTGGTGTGAGTGGATCAGACACAGCAGTGCTGCTGCTACTGGAGTGTTTAAACACCTCAGTGTCACTGCTGGACTGAGAATCGTCCACCAACCAAAACTATCCGGACAGCAGTGTCCTGTGGGCGGCGTCCTGTGTCCACTGATGAAGAACTAGAGGAACACAAACTGTGCAGCAGCAGATGAGCTACTGTCTCTGACTTTACATCTAGAAGGTGGACCAGCAAGTAGTAGGAGTGTCTAATAGAGTGGACAGTGAGTGGACACAGTGTTTGAACACTCCAGCAGCAGCACGGCTGTGTCTGATCCACTCACACCAGCACAACACACACTACTAACACACCACCACCACGTCTGCAGTGCTGAGAATGACCCACCTCCCTAATAGTATCTGCTCTGTGGTGGTCCTGTGGTGGTCCTGAATGTAGAGAAAAACTAGAGAAAAAAAGTGTGTAAGAACTTCCATCAGGATCTTCAGGAGGGTCAGTAGGTCATGCAGACAGGATGGACAGTTGTTCAGTATCAAACACACAGGATGGGCAGTTGTTCAGTATCAAACACACAGGATGGGCAGTTGTTCAGTATCAGAACACACAGGATGGGCAGTTGTTCAGTGTCAGAACACACAGGATGGGCAGTTGTTCAGTATCAGAACACACAGGATGGGCAGTTGTTCAGTATCAAACACACAGGATGGGCAGTTGTTCAGCATCATGGCATGATGGTGGAGCAGTGGGAGGTCAGTGAAAGAAAAAAGCATCACATGAAGACACCTCAGCGAGCAGTGGAGTGGAGTGGTTGGTGGGCCTGTGCTGTGGCCACTGTGCACTATATAGAATTTAAATGTTAAAGTTCTTGGGTTAGGGTTGGTAGTATGTAATGAACCTGATGCTGATTTATTTTGGAGTTATGACTCTAACTGTCTGTAAACTCACAGCTCTGAAGGACAAATATCAATTATCTAACCACATAGGTGCTTCAGGAGCTTCCTGTATGATCTCTGTAGGCGGAGAAGCTCTTACACATCTAGATTCTTCTCGTCAGTGTGGGAGGTGGGCTGTCCCAAGCCCTGTGACTGGACACAGGGAGGCGTTAGAGCGTTCTCTGTCTTGAGGATAAATAAAAGACTGGAGCTCCTCTCAGAGCCGGCTTCAGCAACAACAACAAACAGTGTCAGGACATCAGCCACGCTCGCTTTGATGAATGAGTGATTTTAATCTGCTGAAACATTAAACCTGACACCAAGACGTTCCCAGGAGATCCACTCAGAGCAGTTAGAGCAACGTTCTAGTGTTTTGGAACCGGTTCTCTGTGATATTTATGGCCTACAGACGTGTAACAGGCAGCTCAGCACTTTTCACTGTATTAGAAGAGCGCTGGCTGAAGATGGGACTACTTTTCCAAGAGCATGAATTTGTCAGTGTAGTAATAAAGTAGTAGATAGATAGATAGATAGATAGATAGATAGATAGATAGATAGATAGATAGATAGATAGACAGTAATAGATACATAGACAGATAGATAGATAGATAGATAGATAGATAGATAGATAGATAGATAGATAGACAGTAATAGATAGATAGATAGATAGATAGATAGATAGATAGATAGACAGTAATAGATAGATAGATAGATAGACAGCAATAGATAGATAGATAGACAGACAGATAGATAGATAGATAGATAGATAGATAGATAGATAGACAGTAATAGATAGATAGATAGACAGTTATAGATAGATAGACAGTAATAGATAGATAGATAGATAGACAGTAATAGATAGATAGACAGTAATAGATAGACAGATAGATAGATAGATAGATAGACAGTAATAGATAGATAGATAGACAGTTATAGATAGATAGACAGTAATAGATAGATAGATAGATAGACAGTAATAGATAGATAGATATATAGATAGATAGATAGATAGATAGATAGATAGATAGAATGTATTAATTAAATAATTAAATAATGAATGAATTAGAGGTGAGGGCTGTGTCGGGGTCCGGACGTGGTGGGATATAATTAGATAGTAAATTACTGAAAGTTACGGGGAGCTAATCCTCCGAGGATTTCATCGCTATAAATGTCTCGCGAAATGCCAGCGGATGTATCACCATAGCAACAGCCTCTTCTGCACTCTATTCCAGGCAAGACAGAGAGAAGAGCGGCGGAGTGATAAACGAGAGAAACGCAAACACAGCCGGTTTAGTGTTACAACACATACAGCATTCAGAGAAAACTCTGAGAGGAGGAGGAGGAGGAGAGGAGGTGGAGAGCAAGAAGAGAGGAGGAGGATGTGCAGAAGGAAGAGAGGAGGAGGAAGAGGAGAGGAGGAGGTGGACAGGGGGAAGGGAGGAGAAGCAGGAGGAAGAGAGGAGGAGGAGAAGAGGAGGAGGTGAAGAGGAGGAAGAGAGGAGGAGGAGGAGGAGCAGGAGGCTCGGTTTCAGAGACAGTGCTATGAGGACAAGGGCATTCAGAGGGCACCAAAACTCGAGCAGCACGTCTCACTCTGTTACAGGTTATAACAGTTTCACTCTTTATATCAGTCTCACTCTTAATATCAGTCTCACTCCTTATAAGTCTCACTTATTACATTTGACTCACTCTTAATATCAGTCTCACTCCTTATATCAATCTCACTTCTGACTCTGTATTTCAGTCTCACTCTTAATATCAGTCTCACTCCTTAAATGTCTCACTTTTTACATTTGCCTCACTATTAATAACTGTCTCACCCTTTATATGTCTCACTTATTACATTTACCTCACTCTTTATATCAGCCTTACTCTTTATATCAGTCTCACTCTTTATATCAGTCGCACTCTTTATATCAGCCTCACTCTTTATACCAGTCTCACTCGTTATATCAGTTTCACTTCTGACTCTGTATTTCAGCATCACTCTTTATATCAGTCTCACTCTTCTATACCAGTATCACTCGTTATATCAGCTTCACTTCTGACTCTGTATTTCAGCATCACTCTTTATATCAGCATCACTCTGTATATCAGTCTCACTCTTTATATTAGTCAGATTTAAGAGTTTTATTGTCATATGCGCAGCAGAACAGACAGTTACACTGTACATTCAATTCTTACTTTGCTGCTCCCCCATTCACCAATAGATAAAGATAACAAATAAAAGAAATAAAAAATATATATACAAAATATACAAAGTACAATAGTATATTATATATTATATTGAAGTAAATAAAAATGTAAGTAAAATAAAAGTTTTTCCTTTTTTATAATGAAAATACAAAATAAAAGTACAGTAAATGTAAACAGTATTGTATGTAAACAGCAGTACAGTGAATGTAAACAGTATTGTATGTAAACAGCAGTACAGTGAATGTAAACAGTCATGTATGTAAACAGCAGTACAGTGAATGTAAACAGTATTGTATATAAACAGCAGTACAGTGAATGTAAACAGTATTGTATGTAAACAGCAGTACAGTGAATGTAAACAGTATTGTATGTAAACAGCAGTACAGTGAATATGAACAGTATTGTATGTAAACAGCAGTACAGTGTGTGTAAACAGTATTGTATATAAACAGCAGTACAGTGAATATGAACAGTATTGTATGTAAACAGCAGTACAGTGAGTGTAAACAGTATTGTATGTAAACAGCAGTACAGTGAATGTAAACAGTATTGTATGTAAACAGCAGTACAGTGAATGTAAACAGTATTGTATGTAAACAGCAGTACAGTGAATGTAAACAGTATTGTATAAACAGCAGTACAGTGAATATGAACAGTATTGTATGTAAACAGCAGTACAGTGAATGTAAACAGTATTGTATGTAAACAGCAGTACAGTGAATGTAAACAGTATTGTATGTAAACAGCAGTACAGTGAGTGTAAACAGTATTGTATGTAAACAGCAGTACAGTGAATGTAAACAGTATTGTATGTAAACAGCAGTACAGTGAGTGTAAACAGTATTGTATGTAAACAGCAGTACAGTGAGTGTAAACAGTATTGTATGTAAACAGCAGTACAGTGAGTGTAAACAGTATTGTATGTAAACAGCAGTACAGTGAGTGTAAACAGTATTGTATGTAAACAGCAGTACAGAGAGTGTAAACAGTATTGTATGTAAACAGCAGTACAGTGAATGTAAACAGTATTGTATGTAAACAGCAGTACAGTGAATATGAACAGTATTGTATGTAAACAGCAGTACAGTGAGTGTAAACAGTATTGTATGTAAACAGCAGTACAGTGAATGTAAACAGTATTGTATGTAAACAGCAGTACAGTGAATGTAAACAGTATTGTATGTAAACAGCAGTACAGTGAATGTAAACAGTATTGTATGTAAACAGCAGTACAGTGAGTGTAAACAGTATTGTATGTAAACAGCAGTACAGTGAATGTAAACAGTATTGTATGTAAACAGCAGTACAGTGAGTGTAAACAGTATTGTATGTAAACAGCAGTACAGAGAGTGTAAACAGTATTGTATGTAAACAGCAGTACAGTGAGTGTAAACAGTATTGTATGTAAACAGCAGTACAGTGAGTGTAAACAGTATTGTATGTAAACAGCAGTACAGAGAGTGTAAACAGTATTGTATGTAAACAGCAGTACAGTGAGTGTAAACAGTATTGTGTGTAAACAGCAGTACAGTGTGTGTAAACAGTATTGTATGTAAACAGCAGTACAGTGAGTGTAAACAGTATTGTATGTAAACAGCAGTACAGTGAGTGTAAACAGTATTGTATGTAAACAGCAGTACAGAGAGTGTAAACAGTATTGTATGTAAACAGCAGTACAGTGTGTGTAACAGTATTGTATGTAAACAGCAGTACAGTGAGTGTAAACAGTATTGTATGTAAACAGCAGTACAGAGTGTAAACAGTATTGTATGTAAACAGCAGTACAGTGAGTGTAAACAGTATTGTATGTAAACAGCAGTACAGTGTGTAAACAGTATTGTATGTAAACAGCAGTACAGTGAGTGTAAACAGTATTGTATGTAAACAGCAGTACAGTGTGTAAACAGTATTGTATGTAAACAGCAGTACAGTGAGTGTAAACAGTATTGTATGTAAACAGCAGTACAGAGAGTGTAAACAGTATTGTATGTAAACAGCAGTACAGTGAGTGTAAACAGTATTGTATGTAAACAGCAGTACAGTGAATGTAAACAGTATTGTATGTAAACAGCAGTACAGTGAGTGTAAACAGTATTGTATGTAAACAGCAGTACAGTGAATGTAAACAGTATTGTATGTAAACAGCAGTACAGTGAGTGTAAACAGTATTGTATGTAAACAGCAGTACAGTGAATGTAAACAGTATTGTATGTAAACAGCAGTACAGTGAGTGTAAACAGTATTGTATGTAAACAGCAGTACAGTGAATGTAAACAGTATTGTATGTAAACAGCAGTACAGTGTGTAAACAGTATTGTATGTAAACAGCAGTACAGTGAGTGTAAACAGTATTGTATGTAAACAGCAGTACAGTGATGTAAACAGTATTGTATGTAAACAGCAGTACAGTGAGTGTAAACAGTATTGTATGTAAACAGCAGTACAGTGAATGTAAACAGTATTGTATGTAAACAGCAGTACAGTGAGTGTAAACAGTATTGTATGTAAACAGCAGTACAGTGAATGTAAACAGTATTGTATGTAAACAGCAGTACAGTGAGTAAATAGTGTTCTATGTAAACAGCAGTACAGTGAATGTAAACAGTATTGTATGTGAACAGCAGTGCAGTGAGTGTAAACAGTATTGTATGTAAACAGCAGTACAGTGTGTAAACAGTATTGTATGTAAACAGCAGTACAGTGAATGTAAACAGTATTGTATGTAAACAGCAGTACAGTGAGTGTAAACAGTATTGTATGTAAACAGCAGTACAGTGAATGTAAACAGTATTGTATGTAAACAGCAGTACAGTGAATGTAAACAGTATTGTATGTAAACAGCAGTACAGTGATGTAAACAGTATTGTATGTAAACAGCAGTACAGTGAGTGTAAACAGTATTGTATGTAAACAGCAGTACAGTGAATGTAAACAGTATTGTATGTAAACAGCAGTACAGTGAGTGTAAACAGTATTGTATGTAAACAGCAGTACAGAGAGTGTAAACAGTATTGTATGTAAACAGCAGTACAGTGAGTGTAAACAGTATTGTATGTAAACAGCAGTACAGTGAATGTAAACAGTATTGTATGTAAACAGCAGTACAGTGAGTGTAAACAGTATTGTATGTAAACAGCAGTACAGTGAGTGTAAACAGTATTGTATGTAAACAGCAGTACAGTCAGTGTAAACAGTATTGTATGTAAACAGCAGTACAGTGAGTGTAAACAGTATTGTTTGTAAACAGCAGTACAGTCAGTGTAAACAGTATTGTATGTAAACAGCAGTACAGTGAATGTAAACAGTATTGTATGTAAACAGCAGTACAGTGAGTAAACAGTATTGTATGTAAACAGCAGTACAGTGAGTGTAAACAGTATTGTATGTAAACAGCAGTACAGTCAGTGTAAACAGTATTGTATGTAAACAGCAGTACAGTGAGTGTAAACAGTATTGTATGTAAACAGCAGTACAGTGAATGTAAACAGTATTGTATGTAAACAGCAGTACAGTGAGTGTAAACAGTATTGTATGTAAACAGCAGTACAGTGAATGTAAACAGTATTGTATGTAAACAGCAGTACAGTGAGTGTAAACAGTATTGTATGTAAACAGCAGTACAGTGAATGTAAACAGTATTGTATGTAAACAGCAGTACAGTGAGTGTAAACAGTATTGTATAAACAGCAGTACAGTGAATGTAAACAGTATTGTATGTAAACAGCAGTACAGTGAATGTAAACAGTATTGTATGTAAACAGCAGTACAGTGAATGTAAACAGTATTGTATGTAAACAGCAGTACAGTGAGTGTAAACAGTATTGTATATAAACAGCAGTACAGTGAATGTAAACAGTATTGTATGTAAACAGTAGTACAGTGAGTGTAAACAGTATTGTATGTAAACAGCAGTACAGTGAGTGTAAACAGTATTGTATGTAAACAGCAGTACAGTGAGTGTAAACAGTATTGTATGTAAACAGCAGTACAGTCAGTGTAAACAGTATTGTATGTAAACAGCAGTACAGTGAGTGTAAACAGTATTGTATGTAAACAGCAGTACAGTGAATGTAAACAGTATTGTATGTAAACAGCAGTACAGTGAGTGTAAACAGTATTGTATGTAAACAGCAGTACAGTGAGTAAACAGTATTGTATGTAAACAGCAGTACAGTGAATGTAAACAGTATTGTATGTAAACAGCAGTACAGTGAGTGTAAACAGTATTGTATGCAAACAGCAGTACAGTTCAGTTAAAATCAGACCAGTTAAAACCAGTTCAGATAGGAGAGGTTAGAGAGATGCGTGAGGTGAGAAGTAGAAACTGTTTGTCAGTCTTGTGGTCCTGCACTTCACACTCCTGTAACGTCTGCCTGAAGGTAAATGTGTGAAGAGTGTGTGCTGGGGGTGTGTACTGTCCCTGATTATGTTGTGGGCCCTCCTGGTGACCCTGGTGTGGTAGATGTTCTGTAGTGAGGGGAAGGCTGCTCCTGAGATGGACTGTGCAGTTTTGATCACACGCTGGAGAGCCTTTCTGTCCTGAGCAGTAGAGTTTCCATACCAGACGATGCTGGAGCTGGTAAGAACACTCTCAATCATACTCCTGTAGAAGGTGCTGAGAATTTTGGCTGGCATACCAGATTTTCTCAGCCTTCTCAGAAAGTACAGTCTCTGCTGGGACTTCCTGATGATGATCTGAGTGTTGTGGGACCAGCTGAGATCCTCACTGATGTGAATGCCAAAGAATTTGAAGGTTTTCACCCTCTCCACCTCAGTCTCCCCTATGTACCGGGGTGTGTGTAGCTCACGCTTCCTCCTTGGATCAACAATCATTTCCTTGGTCTTCAAGTAAAGATTGTTGTCATGACACCAGGCCACCAGCTCAGCCACCTCCTTCCTGTATGCTGTCTCTTCCCCACCAGTGATCAGTCCAATGACTGTAGTATCATCAGCAAATTTGATGATGCTGGTGTTGTTCTGGGAGGCCACGCAGTCGTATGTGAAGACAACACTGAGGTCTCAGAACTGCAATCAATCAGAACTACATTACTTCACGCTGGTTAGTTAGTCAGTCCACCATCACCCTGTGGTCAGTACTGCTCACTAAAGAGCCCCAGTACTTATACAGCAGTACATGTGAAGCAATGCCAAGGTTGTGAGTTTGAGCCTCAATGGGTTCAGTGGTCTTTTTTAAGCCCCCCAAAATCACAACTCTAATTGATTCTCCTACCAAGAAACAGAGCAGCTGCTGTTCAGGTTGTGCACCAGATGCAGATAATATTAAGTATGCAACAAATACTATGAGGTAGAGATGGAAGGATTGATCGGCTATGTATCAGGATATTTCTCCAATTTAGTCGATCCCGAGAGCCGATCGATGGCGTTAAACAAATGAGCCTAATTTCTGTATTTCCAGCTAGCGTTTCGTGGAAACCCCCTCCGGCCAGCTCCCTGCAATTCCCATCTGAACCACTAGGTGGAAATACATGCCCTTTCATTTTCCACACACTGACTAAAGCAGCGGCCTCACGAGAACAGTTTGCTTTCACGGCATGTGCTGATAGAAAACCACGCAGCTGAAAACAGTGAGTATCAGTAAACAGCAGAGCTAGCATACACAGCTAGCACAAAACAAACAACCCAGAACACCTTACAGACCAGATCTGACCGGTACAAACAGAACAGCAGCAGAAATTCAATATTCTACATTTAATGATTACAGTTTTAGTTTAAAATAACAGAGTCTGAGTTTAAGGACTGCAGTTTTGACCAAATTTATTTAATTTTCTTTTTTTCGTTTAAAATGAAGGGTCTAAAACTAATGATTGCAGTATTGGGGATATTTATTTTATTTACTTTGTTTTTTTTTACTGTAAATTTTGTTAAAAATAATATGCTGTTTCATATGAGCTTATTAAAAATGGTAGTAACCCAGTTTAGACCACGCTTATAACTACTTGTAGCCCAGCCCCGCCCTTGATCGGTATCGGCTACAGGCTGATCGCGCTGAAAGGTGATCCAAATCATATATGGTGACCACAGAGTACTAATAGGTGAGCACCAGATACTATGTGGTGGTATGTTGGGCCAAGTTCTATATCAATGTCTATGGTTTTGGAATAGATGTGATGGTCAGTTGTCCGCATATTTTTGGCCATACCATCTATATTTCTGCTCTGGTTAACTGACAGATGTTTATCCCCAAACATTTACATTTAAGGAGATCCTTTCATCCTGGACTGCTCTTTGAATGAGGAACACTTCAGAACGGTGCTCATTTACATATATTTACATATAAAGACACAGTAATAAAACCAGCCTGTTTAATCCAATCCAGGCAGGGCAGGTTAGTCAGGTCCACCACACCTGGAGACCGACACCTGTATGGATCAGCATTGAAGCACCATTTGAGTGTGAAGACTGTCGACTGTACAGAACGACTGAGGTCTTACAACATCATTCAAATAATCTAGAACCTAAAGTGCAGCAGTGCAGGGTGGGCAAAGGGGTGTGTACTAGAGTAATAGCCCTCCAGTGGTGTAAGTGGTCAGCCTGTTACTTACACAGTAGTTCTTGAGATGGGAAGCTCAGTATGAGCTCAGTGTGAGTATAAGTTGGACAGAGCCTTAGTGTTAATGCCCCTAAGCTCATCAGCTTATCATCAGCATCAGAATCAGCACTTCAGTGTTTTTGGTCTAGCCATTCTCCACTGACCTCTCTCATCAACAAGGTCAGCAGAACTGCAGAAATCTGTGTACAACAGCCAGAGCAGCTTCTCCCAATGACCAGTAGAGGGCAGCTCCAGTGGCGCAATCGTTTAGCATGCGGTACTTATACAGCAGCACGTGCAAAGCAATGCCAACGACTCTTACTGGCCTTTGGTCTGTAGAGTGGACACAGTGACCTGTTCCTGAAATTACAACCGAGAGAAAATAATTACACAAAGAACTTGTATGCACCAGATACTACATCAGGTGAGTACAAGATACTAGTAGTTGTGCATCAGATACTGTCAGGTGAGTACCAGATGAAATGGGGTAAGTGCTAGATACTAGCTCGAGATAAGATGTTGTGAGCACCAGATGCTATCAGCTGGGTACCAGATAATACGTGGAGACCACCCAGTACTAATAGGTGAGCCCATAGTAGAAAATAAAAACTGGTACATTGTGTATTTTCTTGATAAACTATGGGGTTTTATAGATAGTTATGTTATAATTTTCAGGCTTGTTGGTCAGACATGGGCTGAGGTAGAGAGCTAGCTATGTTCACTTTAGCAACATGAAGCAACATAAAGAACAACTAGAACATGAAGATGTAGGTTCAAACCAAGAAACACCCAATAAAACCCCATAGTTTATCAAGTAGATCCACAAAGAACCAGTTTACCTTCTACCAGTGGTGCTAACATTAGCTAGAATAGGTAGTTAGCTAATATTAGCGCTCAGTACTACCAAACCCAGTGTTTCTGTTTTGGTGTAAGAATTATAATCACCGTATCAACTGCAGCCACTTCTGCTTCTCTCAGCACAAGGAAAGCTGGACTAGTTTAGGATGGGGGTCTTTTTTGTCTGATCTCCACTGGTGCTACTGGTGCTACTGGTGCTACTGGAACCAAGTGAAAAACCCAAACTGGCCCTTTGAAGATGTGGTTTAAGGTTTGTTAATTAGATATATTAAGAGTGTGAGACTAATACTGAGTACAATACTGCTCATACTGGCAGAACAGTACTGGTCAGCAGGGGTCACCAACTAGCTCCAGTGGCGCAATCGGTTAGCGCGCGGTACTTATACAGCAGTACAGGTGAAGCAATGCCGAGGTTGTGAGTTCGAGCCTCACCTGGAGCAGTGGTCTTTTATAAGCCCCCAAATCACAATTCTAAATCTTATTAGGTGCACACCAGATGCAATCAGGTGATCTCCAGATACTGTTTAATGTGCATCAGACACTGCACTTGAGAACATGTGGTGAGCACCAGATAGTATTAAGTGTCAATCAAATGCTGAGTACAACACTACTGACTACAATACTGCTGCGTACAACACTGCTGAGTACAACACTGCTGAGTACAATACTGCTGAGTACAATACTGCTGAGTAAAACACTGCTGAGTACAATACTGCTGACTACAATACTGCTGAGTACAATACTCCTGAGTAAAACACTGCTGCGTACAACACTGCTGAGTACAATACTGCTGAGTAAAACACTGCTGAGTAGAATACCGCTGAGTACAACACTGCTGAGTAAAATACCGCTGAGTACAACACTGCTGAGTACAATACTGCTGACTACAATACTGCTGAGTACAATACTGCTGAGTACAATACTGTTCAGTACAATACTGCTGAGTACAATACTGCTGACTAATATACTGCTGACTACAATACTGCTGACTACAATACTGCTGAGTACAAAACTGCTGAGCACAATACTGTTCAGTACAACACTGCTGAGTACAATACCGCTGAGTACAATACTGTTCAGTACAACACTGCTGAGTACAACACTGCTGAGTACAATACTGTTCAGTACAACACTGCTGAGTACAATACTGCTGACTACAATACTGTTCAGTACAACACTGCTGACTACAATACTGTTCAGTACAATACTGCTGAGTACAATACTGTTCAGTACAATACTGCTGACTACAATACTGCTGAGTACAATACTGCTGAGTACAATACTGTTCAGTACAATACTGCTGAGTACAATACCACTGAGTACAATACTGTTCAGTACAATACTGCTGAGTACAACACTGCTGACTACAATACTGTTCAGTACAACACTGCTGACTACAATACTGTTCAGTACAATACCGCTGAAAACAATACTGTTCAGTACAACACTGCTGACTACAATACTGTTCAGTACAACACTGCTGAGTACAACACTGCTGAGTAGAATACCGCTGAGTACAATACTGTTCAGTACAATACTGCTGAGTACAATACTGCTCACTAAAATACTGCTGACTAAAATACTGCTGAGTACAATACTGCTGACTACAATACTGCTGAGTACAATACTGTTCAGTATAATACTGCTGAGTACAATAACACTGAGTACAATACTGTTCAGTACAACACTGCTGACTACAATACTGCTGACTACAATACTGCTGAGTACAATACTGTTCAGTACAACACTGCTGAGTACAATACTGCTGAGTACAATCCTGTTCAGTACAACACTGCTGACTACAAAACTTTTCAGTACAACACTGTTGACTACAATACTGTTAAGTACAACACTTCTGACTACAATACTGTTCAGTACAATACTGCTGACTACAATACTGTTCAGTACAACACTGCTGACTACAATACTGCTGACTACAATACTGTTCAGTACAACACTGCTGAGTACAATACTGCTGAGTACAATACTGTTCAGTACAACACTGCTGAGTACAATACTGCTGAGTACAATACTGTTCAGTACAACACTGCTGACTACAATACTGTACAGTACAACACTGCTGAGTACAATACTGTTCAGTACAAAACTGCTGACTACAATACTGTTCAGGACAACACTGCTGAGTACAATACTGCTGAGTACAATACTTCTGAGTAAAACACTGCTGAGTACAATACTGCTGATATGATTTTCAGGCTTGTTGGTCAGACATGGGCTGATGTAGAGAGCTAGCTATGTTCACTTTAGCAATATGAAGAACAACCAGAACATGAAGATGTAGACACAAACCAAGAAACACCCAATAAAACCCCATAGTTTATCAAGTAGATCCACAAAGAACCAGTTTACCTTCTACCAGTGGTGCTAACATTGGCTAGATTAGGTAGTTAGCTAATATTAGCGCGCAGTACTACCAAACCCAGTGTTTCTGTTTTGGTGTAAGAATTATAATCACCGTATCAACTGCAGCCACTTCTGCTTCTCTCAGCACAAGGAAAGCTGGACTAGTTTAGGATGGGGTCTTTTTTGTCTGATCTCCACTGGTGCTACTGGTGCTACTGGTGCTACTGGAACCAAGTGAAAAAACCCAAACTGGCCCTTTGAAGATGTGGTTTAAGGTTTGTTAATTAGATATATTAAGAGTGTGAGACTAATACTGAGTACAATACTGCTCATACTGGCAGAACAGTACTGGTCAGCAGGGGTCACCAACTAGCTCCAGTGGCGCAATCGGTTAGCGGGTACTTATACAGCAGTACAGGTGAAGCAATGCCGAGGTTGTGAGTTCGAGCCTCACCTGGAGCAGTGGTCTTTTATAAGCCCCAAATCACAATTCTAAATCTTATTAGGTGCACACCAGATGCAATCAGGTGATCTCCAGATACTGTTTAATGTGCATCAGACACTGCACTTGAGAACATGTGGTGAGCACCAGATAGTATTAAGTGTCAATCAAATGCTGAGTACAACACTACTGACTACAATACTGCTGCGTACAACACTGCTGAGTACAATACTGCTGAGTACAATACTGCTGAGTACAATACTGTTCAGTACAACACTGCTGAGTACAATACCGCTGAGTACAATACTGTTCAGTACAACACTGCTGAGTACAACACTGCTGAGTACAATACTGTTCAGTACAACACTGCTGAGTACAATACTGCTGACTACAATACTGTTCAGTACAACACTGCTGACTACAATACTGTTCAGTACAATACTGCTGAGTACAATACTGTTCAGTACAATACTGCTGACTACAATACTGCTGAGTACAATACTGCTGAGTACAATACTGTTCAGTACAATACTGCTGAGTACAATACCACTGAGTACAATACTGTTCAGTACAATACTGCTGAGTACAACACTGCTGACTACAATACTGTTCAGTACAACACTGCTGACTACAATACAGTTCAGTACAATACCGCTGAAAACAATACTGTTCAGTACAACACTGCTGACTACAATACTGTTCAGTACAACACTGCTGAGTAGAATACCGCTGAGTACAATACTGTTCAGTACAATACTGCTGAGTACAATACTGCTCACTAAAATACTGCTGACTAAAATACTGCTGAGTACAATACTGCTGACTACAATACTGCTGAGTACAATACTGTTCAGTATAATACTGCTGAGTACAATAACACTGAGTACAATACTGTTCAGTACAACACTGCTGACTACAATACTGCTGACTACAATACTGCTGAGTACAATACTGTTCAGTACAACACTGCTGAGTACAATACTGCTGAGTACAATACTGTTCAGTACAACACTGCTGACTACAAAACTTTTCAGTACAACATTGTTGACTACAATACTGTTCAGTACAACACTGCTGACTACAATACTGTTCAGTACAATACTGCTGACTACAATACTGTTCAGTACAACACTGCTGACTACAATACTGTTCAGTACAACACTGCTGACTACAATACTGCTGACTACAATACTGTTCAGTACAACACTGCTGAGTACAATACTGCTGAGTACAATACTGTTCAGTACAACACTGCTGAGTACAATACTGCTGAGTACAATACTGTTCAGTACAACACTGCTGACTACAATACTGTACAGTACAACACTGCTGAGTACAATACTGTTCAGTACAAAACTGCTGACTACAATACTGTTCAGGACAACACTGCTGAGTACAATACTGCTGAGTACAATACTGCTGATATGATTTTCAGGCTTGTTGGTCAGACATGGGCTGATGTAGAGAGCTAGCTATGTTCACTTTAGCAACATGAAGAACAACCAGAACATGAAGATGTAGACACAAACCAAGAAACACCCAATAAAACCCCATAGTTTATCAAGTAGATCCACAAAGAACCAGTTTACCTTCTACCAGTGGTGCTAACATTAGCTAGATTAGCTAGTTAGCTAATATTAGCGCTCAGTACTACCAAACCCAGTGTTTCTGTTTTGGTGTAAGAATTATAATCACCGTATCAACTGCAGCCACTTCTGCTTCTCTCAGCACAAGGAAAGCTGGACTAGTTTAGGATGGGGGTCTTTTTTGTCTGATCTCCACTGGTGCTACTGGTGCTACTGGTGCTACTGGAACCAAGTGAAAAAACCCAAACTGGCCCTTTGAAGATGTGGTTTAAGGTTTGTTAATTAGATATATTAAGAGTGTGAGACTAATACTGAGTACAATACTGCTCATACTGGCAGAACAGTACTGGTCAGCAGGGGTCACCAACTAGCTCCAGTGGCGCAATCGGTTAGCGCCGGTACTTATACAGCAGTACAGGTGAAGCAATGCCGAGGTTGTGAGTTCGAGCCTCACCTGGAGCAGTGGTCTTTTATAAGCCCCCAAATCACAATTCTAAATCTTATTAGGTGCACACCAGATGCAATCAGGTGATCTCCAGATACTGTTTAATGTGCATCAGACACTGCACTTGAGAACATGTGGTGAGCACCAGATAGTATTAAGTGTCAATCAAATGCTGAGTACAACACTACTGACTACAATACTGCTGCGTACAACACTGCTGAGTACAATACTGCTGAGTACAATACTGCTGAGTACAATACTGTTCAGTACAACACTGCTGAGTACAATACCGCTGAGTACAATACTGTTCAGTACAACACTGCTGAGTACAATACTGTTCAGTACAACACTGCTGAGTACAATACTGCTGACTACAATAATGTTCAGTACAACACTGCTGACTACAATACTGTTCAGTACAATACTGCTGAGTACAATACTGTTCAGTACAATACTGCTGACTACAATACTGCTGAGTACAATACTGCTGAGTACAATACTGTTCAGTACAATACTGCTGAGTACAATACCACTGAGTACAATACTGTTCAGTACAATACTGCTGAGTACAACACTGCTGACTACAATACTGTTCAGTACAACACTGCTGACTACAATACTGTTCAGTACAATACCGCTGAAAACAATACTGTTCAGTACAACACTGCTGACTACAATACTGTTCAGTACAACACTGCTGAGTAGAATACCGCTGAGTACAATACTGTTCAGTACAATACTGCTGAGTACAATACTGCTCACTAAAATACTGCTGACTAAAATACTGCTGAGTACAATACTGCTGACTACAATACTGCTGAGTACAATACTGTTCAGTATAATACTGCTGAGTACAATAACACTGAGTACAATACTGTCCAGTACAACACTGCTGACTACAATACTGCTGACTACAACACTGCTGAGTACAATACTGCTGACTACAATACTGTTCAGTACAACACTGCTGACTACAATACTGTTCAGTACAATACTGTGAGTACAATACTGTTCAGTACAATACTGCTGACTACAATACTGCTGAGTACAATACTGCTGAGTACAATACTGTTCAGTACAATACTGCTGAGTACAATACCACTGAGTACAATACTGTTCAGTACAATACTGCTGAGTACAACACTGCTGACTACAATACTGTTCAGTACAACACTGCTGACTACAATACAGTTCAGTACAATACCGCTGAAAACAATACTGTTCAGTACAACACTGCTGACTACAATACTGTTCAGTACAACACTGCTGAGTAGAATACCGCTGAGTACAATACTGTTCAGTACAATACTGCTGAGTACAATACTGCTCACTAAAATACTGCTGACTAAAATACTGCTGAGTACAATACTGCTGACTACAATACTGCTGAGTACAATACTGTTCAGTATAATACTGCTGAGTACAATAACACTGAGTACAATACTGTTCAGTACAACACTGCTGACTACAATACTGCTGACTACAATACTGCTGAGTACAATACTGTTCAGTACAACACTGCTGAGTACAATACTGCTGAGTACAATACTGTTCAGTACAACACTGCTGACTACAAAACTTTTCAGTACAACATTGTTGACTACAATACTGTACAGTGCAACACTGCTGACTACAATACTGTTCAGTACAATACTGCTGACTACAATACTGTTCAGTACAACACTGCTGACTACAATACTGTTCAGTACAACACTGCTGACTACAATACTGCTGACTACAATACTGTTCAGTACAACACTGCTGAGTACAATACTGCTGAGTACAATACTGTTCAGTACAACACTGCTGAGTACAATACTGCTGAGTACAATACTGTTCAGTACAACACTGCTGACTACAATACAGTACAGTACAACACTGCTGAGTATAATACTGTTCAGTACAAAATGCTGACTACAATACTGTTCAGGACAACACTGCTGAGTACAATACTGCTGAGTACAATACTGCTGATATGATTTTCAGGCTTGTTGGTCAGACATGGGCTGATGTAGAGAGCTAGCTATGTTCACTTTAGCAACATGAAGAACAACCAGAACATGAAGATGTAGACACAAACCAAGAAACACCCAATAAAACCCATAGTTTATCAAGTAGATCCACAAGGAACCAGTTGAGCTTTTACCAGTGGTGCTAACATTAGCTAGATAAGCTAGCTAGCTAATATTAGCGCTCAGTACTACCAAACCAGTGTTTCTGTTTTGGTGTAAGAATTATAATCACCGTATCAACTGCAGCCACTTCTGCTTCTCTCAGCACAAGGAAAGCTGGACTAGTTTAGGATGGGGGTCTTTTTTGTCTGATCTCCACTGGTGCTACTGGTGCTACTGGTGCTACTGGAACCAAGTGAAAAAACCCAAACTGGCCCTTTGAAGATGTGGTTTAAGGTTTGTTAATTAGATATATTAAGAGTGTGAGACTAATACTGAGTACAATACTGCTCATACTGGCAGAACAGTACTGGTCAGCAGGGGTCACCAACTAGCTCCAGTGGCGCAATCGGTTAGCGCGCGGTACTTATACAGCAGTACAGGTGAAGCAATGCCGAGGTTGTGAGTTCGAGCCTCACCTGGAGCAGTGGTCTTTTATAAGCCCCCAAATCACAATTCTAAATCTTATTAGGTGCACACCAGATGCAATCAGGTGATCTCCAGATACTGTTTAATGTGCATCAGACACTGCACTTGAGAACATGTGGTGAGCACCAGATAGTATTAAGTGTCAATCAAATGCTGAGTTACAATACTGCTCACTAAAATACTGCTGACTAAAATACTGCTGAGTACAATACTGCTGACTACAATACTGCTGAGTACAATACTGTTCAGTATAATACTGCTGAGTACAATAACACTGAGTACAATACTGTCCAGTACAACACTGCTGACTACAATACTGCTGACTACAACACTGCTGAGTACAATACTGCTGACTACAATACTGTTCAGTACAACACTGCTGACTACAATACTGTTCAGTACAATACTGCTGAGTACAATACTGTTCAGTACAATACTGCTGACTACAATACTGCTGAGTACAATACTGCTGAGTACAATACTGTTCAGTACAATACTGCTGAGTACAATACCACTGAGTACAATACTGTTCAGTACAATACTGCTGAGTACAACACTGCTGACTACAATACTGTTCAGTACAACACTGCTGACTACAATACAGTTCAGTACAATACCGCTGAAAACAATACTGTTCAGTACAACACTGCTGACTACAATACTGTTCAGTACAACACTGCTGAGTAGAATACCGCTGAGTACAATACTGTTCAGTACAATACTGCTGAGTACAATACTGCTCACTAAAATACTGCTGACTAAAATACTGCTGAGTACAATACTGCTGACTACAATACTGCTGAGTACAATACTGTTCAGTATAATACTGCTGAGTACAATAACACTGAGTACAATACTGTTCAGTACAACACTGCTGACTACAATACTGCTGACTACAATACTGCTGAGTACAAATACTGTTCAGTACAACACTGCTGAGTACAATACTGCTGAGTACAATACTGTTCAGTACAACACTGCTGACTACAAAACTTTTCAGTACAACATTGTTGACTACAATACTGTACAGTGCAACACTGCTGACTACAATACTGTTCAGTACAATACTGCTGACTACAATACTGTTCAGTACAACACTGCTGACTACAATACTGTTCAGTACAACACTGCTGACTACAATACTGCTGACTACAATACTGTTCAGGTACAACACTGCTGAGTACAATACTGCTGAGTACAATACTGTTCAGTACAACACTGCTGAGTACAATACTGCTGAGTACAATACTGTTCAGTACAACACTGCTGACTACAATACAGTACAGTACAACACTGCTGAGTATAATACTGTTCAGTACAAAACTGCTGACTACAATACTGTTCAGGACAACACTGCTGAGTACAATACTGCTGAGTACAATACTGCTGATATGATTTTCAGGCTTGTTGGTCAGACATGGGCTGATGTAGAGAGCTAGCTATGTTCACTTTAGCAACATGAAGAACAACCAGAACATGAAGATGTAGACACAAACCAAGAAACACCCAATAAAACCCCATAGTTTATCAAGTAGATCCACAAAGAACCAGTTTACCTTCTACCAGTGGTGCTAACATTAGCTAGATTAGCTAGTTAGCTAATATTAGCGCTCAGTACTACCAAACCCAGTGTTTCTGTTTTGGTGTAAGAATTATAATCACCGTATCAACTGCAGCCACTTCTGCTTCTCTCAGCACAAGGAAAGCTGGACTAGTTTAGGATGGGGGTCTTTTTTGTCTGATCTCCACTGGTGCTACTGGTGCTACTGGTGCTACTGGAACCAAGTGAAAAAACCCAAACTGGCCCTTTGAAGATGTGGTTTAAGGTTTGTTAATTAGATATATTAAGAGTGTGAGACTAATACTGAGTACAATACTGCTCATACTGGCAGAACAGTACTGGTCAGCAGGGTCACCAACTAGCTCCAGTGGCGCAATCGGTTAGGCGCGCGGGTACTTATACAGCAGTACAGGTGAAGCAATGCCCGAGGTTGTGAGTTCGAGCCTCACCTGGAGCAGTGGTCTTTTATAAGCCCCCAAATCACAATTCTAAATCTTATTAGGTGCACACCAGATGCAATCAGGTGATCTCCAGATACTGTTTAATGTGCATCAGACACTGCACTTGAGAACATGTGGTGAGCACCAGATAGTATTAAGTGTCAATCAAATGCTGAGTACAACACTACTGACTACAATACTGCTGCGTACAACACTGCTGAGTACAATACTGCTGAGTACAATACTGCTGAGTACAATACTGTTCAGTACAACACTGCTGAGTACAATACCGCTGAGTACAATACTGTTCAGTACAACACTGCTGAGTACAATACTGTTCAGTACAACACTGCTGAGTACAATACTGCTGACTACAATACTGTTCAGTACAACACTGCTGACTACAATACTGTTCAGTACAATACTGCTGAGTACAATACTGTTCAGTACAATACTGCTGACTACAATACTGCTGAGTACAATACTGCTGAGTACATACTGTTCAGTACAATACTGCTGAGTACAATACCACTGAGTACAATACTGTTCAGTACAATACTGCTGAGTACAACACTGCTGACTACAATACTGTTCAGTACAACACTGCTGACTACAATACTGTTCAGTACAATACCGCTGAAAACAATACTGTTCAGTACAACACTGCTGACTACAATACTGTTCAGTACAACACTGCTGAGTAGAATACCGCTGAGTACAATACTGTTCAGTACAATACTGCTGAGTACAATACTGCTCACTAAAATACTGCTGACTAAAATACTGCTGAGTACAATACTGCTGACTACAATACTGCTGAGTACAATACTGTTCAGTATAATACTGCTGAGTACAATAACACTGAGTACAATACTGTTCAGTACAACACTGCTGACTACAATACTGCTGACTACAATACTGCTGAGTACAATACTGTTCAGTACAACACTGCTGAGTACAATACTGCTGAGTACAATACTGTTCAGTACAACACTGCTGACTACAAAACTGTTCAGTACAATACTGCTGACTACAATACTGTTCAGTACAACACTGCTGACTACAATACTGTTCAGTACAACACTGCTGACTACAATACTGTTCAGTACAATACTGCTGACTACAATACTGTTCAGTACAACACTGCTGACTACAATACTGTTCAGTACAACACTGCTGACTACAATACTGCTGACTACAATACTGTTCAGTACAACACTGCTGAGTACAATACTGCTGACTACAATACTGTTCAGGACAACACTGCTGAGTACAATACTGCTGAGTACAATACTGCTGATATGATTTTCAGGCTTGTTGGTCAGACATGGGCTGATGTAGAGAGCTAGCTATGTTCACTTTAGCAATATGAAGAACAACCAGAACATGAAGATGTAGACACAAACCAAGAAACACCCAATAAAACCCCATAGTTTATCAAGTAGATCCACAAAGAACCAGTTTACCTTCTACCAGTGGTGCTAACATTGGCTAGATTAGGTAGTTAGCTAATATTAGCGCTCAGTACTACCAAACCCAGTGTTTCTGTTTTGGTGTAAGAATTATAATCACCGTATCAACTGCAGCCACTTCTGCTTCTCTCAGCACAAGAAAGCTGGACTAGTTTAGGATGGGGTCTTTTTTGTCTGATCTCCACTGGTGCTACTGGTGCTACTGGTGCTACTGGAACCAAGTGAAAAAACCCAAACTGGCCCTTTGAAGATGTGGTTTAAGGTTTGTTAATTAGATATATTAAGAGTGTGAGACTAATACTGAGTACAATACTGCCCATACTGGCAGAACAGTACTGGTCAGCAGGGGTCACCAACTAGCTCCAGTGGCGCAATCGGTTAGCGGCGCTGTACTTTATACAGCAGTACAGGTGAAGCAATGCCGAGGTTGTGAGTTCGAGCCTCACCTGGAGCAGTGGTCTTTTATAAGCCCCCAAATCACAATTCTAAATCTTATTAGGTGCACACCAGATGCAATCAGGTGATCTCCAGATACTGTTTAATGTGCATCAGACACTGCACTTGAGAACATGTGGTGAGCACCAGATAGTATTAAGTGTCAATCAAATGCTGAGTACAACACTACTGACTACAATACTGCTGCGTACAACACTGCTGACTACAATACTGTTCAGTACAATACTGCTGCGTACAACACTGCTGAGTACAATACTGCTGAGTAAAACACTGCTGAGTAGAATACCGCTGAGTACAACACTGCTGAGTAAAATACCGCTGAGTACAACACTGCTGAGTACAATACTGCTGACTACAATACTGCTGAGTACAATACTGCTGAGTACAATACTGTTCAGTACAATACTGCTGAGTACAATACTGCTGACTAATATACTGCTCGCTACAATACTGCTGAGTACAATACTGCTGACTACAATACTGCTGAGTACAAAACTGCTGAGCACAATACTGTTCAGTACAACACTGCTGAGTACAATACCGCTGAGTACAATACTGTTCAGTACAACACTGCTGAGTACAACACTGCTGAGTACAATACTGCTGAGTACAATGCTGTTCAGTACAACACTGCTGAGTACAATACTGCTGACTACAATACTGTTCAGTACAACACTGCTGACTACAATACTGTTCAGTACAATACTGCTGAGTACAACACTGCTGACTACAATACTGTTCAGTACAACACTGCTGACTACAATACTGTTCAGTACAATACCGCTGAAAACAATACTGTTCAGTACAACACTGCTGACTACAATACTGTTCAGTACAACACTGCTGAGTACAATACTGCTGAGTAGAATACCGCTGAGTACAATACTGTTCAGTACAATACTGCTGAGTACAATACTGCTCAGTAAAATACTGCTGACTAAAATACTGCTGAGTACAATTCTGCTGACTACAATACTGCTGAGTACAATACTGTTCAGTATAATACTGCTGAGTACAATAACACTGAGTACAATACTGTTCAGTACAACACTGCTGACTACAATACTGCTGACTACAATACTGCTGAGTACAATACTGCTGAGTACAATACTGTTCAGTACAACACTGCTGAGTACAATACTGCTGAGTACAATACTGTTCAGTACAACACTGCTGACTACAATACTGTACAGTACAACACTGCTGAGTACAATACTGTTCAGTACAAAACTGCTGACTACAACACTGTTCAGGACAACACTGCTGAGTACAATACTTCTGAATAAAACACTGCTGAGTACAATACTTCTGAATAAAACACTGCTGAGTACAATACTTCTGAGTAAAACACTGTTGAGTACAATACTGCTGAGAACAATACTGCTGAGTACAATACTGCTGAGTACAATACTGCTGAGTACAATACTGCGGAGTACAATACTGCTGAGCACAATACTTCTGAGTAAAACACTGCTGAGTACAATACTGCTGATATGATTTTCAGGCTTGTTGGTCAGACATGGGCTGATGTAGAGAGCTAGCTATGTTCACTTTAGCAACATGAAGAACAACCAGAACATGAAGATGTAGACACAAACCAAGAAACACACAATAAAACCCATAGTTTATCAAGTAGATCCACAAAGAACCAGTTTACCTTCTACCAGTGGTGCTAACATTAGCTAGATTAGGTAGTTAGCTAATATTAGCGTTCAGTACTACCAAACCCAGTGTTTCTGTTTTGGTGTAAGAATTATAATCACCGTATCAACTGCAGCCACTTCTGCTTCTCTCAGCACAAGGAAAGCTGGACTAGTTTAGGATGGGGGTCTTTTTTGTCTGATCTCCCCTGGTGCTACTGGTGCTACTGGTGCTACTGGTACCAATTGGAAAAACCCAAACTGGCCCTTTGAAGATGTGGTTGAAGGTTTGTTAATTAGATATATTAAGAGTGTGAGACTAATACTGAGTACAATACTGGTCAGCAGGGGTCACCAACTAGCTCCAGTGGCGCAATCGGTTAGCGCGCGGGACTTATACAGCAGTACAGGTGAAGCAATGCCGAGGTCGTGAGTTCGAGCCTCACCTGGAGCAGTGGTCTTTTATAAGCCCCCAAATCACAATTCTAAATCTTATTAGGTGCACACCAGATGCAATCAGGTGATCTCCAGATACTGTTTAATGTGCATCAGACACTGCACTTGAGAACATGTGGTGAGCACCAGATAGTATTAAGTGTCAATCAAATGCTGAGTACAACACTGCTGACTACAATACTGTTCAGTACAATACTGCTGAGTACAATACTGCTGAGTACAACACTGCTGAGTACAATACTGCTGACTACAATACTGCTGAGTACAATACTGCTGAGTACAATACTGTTCAGTACAATACTGCTGAGTACAATACTGTTCAGGACAACACTGCTGAGTACAATACTGCTGAGTACAACACTGCTGAGTACAATACTGCTGAGTACAATACTGTTCAGTACAATACTGCTGAGTACAATACTGTTCAGGACAACACTGCTGAGTACAATACTGCTGAGTACAACACTGCTGAGTACAATACTTCTGAGTAAAACACTGCTGAGTACAATACTGCTGATATGATTTTCAGGCTTGTTGGTCAGACATGGGCTGATGTAGAGAGCTAGCTATGTTCACTTTAGCAACATGAAGAACAACCAGAACATGAAGATGTAGACAAAAACCAAGAAACACCCAATAAAACCCCATAGTTTATCAAGTAGATCCACAAAGAACCAGTTTACCTTCTACCAGTGGTGCTAACATTGGCTAGATTAGATAGTTAGCTAATATTAGCCCTCAGTACTACCAAACCCAGTATTTCTGTTTTGGTGTAAGAATTATAATCACCGTATCAACTGCAGCCACTTCTGCTTCTCTCTCAGCACAAGGAAAGCTGGACTAGTTTAGGATGGGGGTCTTTTTTGTCTGATCTCCACTGGTGCTACTGGTACTACTGGTGCTACTGGTACCAATTGGAAAAACCCAAACTGGCCCTTTGAAGATGTGGTTGAAGGTTTGTTAATTAGATATATTAAGAGTGTGAGACTAATACTGAGTACAATACTGCTCATACTGGCAGAACAGTACTGGTCAGCAGGAGTCACCAACTAGCTCCAGTGGCGCAATCGGTTAGCACGCGGTACTTATACAGCAGTACAGGTGAAGCAATGCCGAGGTTGTGAGTTCGAGCCTCACCTGGAGCAGTGGTCTTTTATGAAGTCCCCAAATCACAATTCTAAATCTTATTAGGTGCACACCAGATGCAATCAGGTGATCTCCAGATACTGTTTAATGTGCATCAGACACTGCACTTGAGAACATGTGGTGAGCACCAGATAGTATTAAGTGTCAATCAAATGCTATGTAAAGAGCACCAAATACTAAGAGATGACCACCAGATGATATGTGTTGACAACACAGTACTAATAGGTGAGCACCAGATACTAAGTGGGGTGCACAAAGTGGAAAACCCAAACAGACCCTTTGAACATGTGACTTTGAAGATGTGGTTTAATATCTGGCAATTAGCCAAACATTTATAAAATGTATTCAGAACTAAGGACTAATACTAAGTACAATACTTCTAAGTACAATACTGCTGAGTACAATACTGCTAAGTACAATACTGTTCAGTACAACACTGCTGAGTACAACACTGCTGAGTACAATACTGCTGAGTACAATACTGCTGAGTACAACACTGCTGAGTACAATACAGCTGAGTACATCACTGCTGAGTACAATAATGCTAAGTACAACACTGCTGAGTACAATACTGCTGAGTACAACACTGCTGAGTACAATACTGCTGAGTACAACACTGCTAAGTACAATACTGTTCAGGACAACACTGCTGAGTACAACACTGCTGAGTACAATACTGCTGAATACAACACTGCTGAGTACAATACTGCTGAGTACAATACTGCTGAGTAAAACACTGCTGAGTACAATACTGTTCAGTACAATACTGCTGAGTACAATACTTCTGAGTACAATACTGCTGAGTACAATACTGCTGAGTACAATACT
Organism: Megaleporinus macrocephalus; assembly: GCA_021613375.1. Lineage (NCBI taxonomy): Eukaryota > Metazoa > Chordata > Actinopteri > Characiformes > Anostomidae > Megaleporinus > Megaleporinus macrocephalus. The sequence continues at coordinate 49,975,898 of CM038707.1, read as the reverse complement.
TCTGAGTAAAACACTGTTGAGTACAATACTGCTGAGAACAATACTGCTGAGTACAATACTGCTGAGTACAATACTGCTGAGTACAATACTGCGGAGTACAATACTGCTGAGTACAATACTTCTGAGTAAAACACTGCTGAGTACAATACTGCTGATATGATTTTCAGGCTTGTTGGTCAGACATGGGCTGATGTAGAGAGCTAGCTATGTTCACTTTAGCAACATGAAGAACAACCAGAACATGAAGATGTAGACACAAACCAAGAAACACACAATAAAAACCCCATAGTTTATCAAGTAGATCCACAAAGAACCAGTTTACCTTCTACCAGTGGTGCTAACATTAGCTAGATTAGGTAGTTAGCTAATATTAGCGTTCAGTACTACCAAACCCAGTGTTTCTGTTTTGGTGTAAGAATTATAATCACCGTATCAACTGCAGCCACTTCTGCTTCTCTCAGCACAAGGAAAGCTGGACTAGTTTAGGATGGGGGTCTTTTTTGTCTGATCTCCCCTGGTGCTACTGGTGCTACTGGTGCTACTGGTACCAATTGGAAAAACCCAAACTGGCCCTTTGAAGATGTGGTTGAAGGTTTGTTAATTAGATATATTAAGAGTGTGAGACTAATACTGAGTACAATACTGCTCATACTGGCAGAACAGTACTGGTCAGCAGGGGGTCACCAACTAGCTCCAGTGGCGCAATCGCTTAGCGCGCGGTACTTATACAGCAGTACAGGTGAAGCAATGCCGAGGTTGTGAGTTCGAGCCTCACCTGGAGCAGTGGTCTTTTATAAGCCCCCAAATCACAATTCTAAATCTTATTAGGTGCACACCAGATGCAATCAAGTGATCTCCAGTTACTGTTTAATGTGCATCAGACACTGCACTTGAGAACATGTGGTGAGCACCAGATAGTATTAAGTGTCAATCAAATGCTGAGTAAAACACTGCTGACTACAATACTGTTCAGTACAATACTGCTGCGTACAACACTGCTGAGTACAATACTCCTGAGTAAAACACTGCTGAGTACAATACTGCTGCGTACAACACTGCTGCGTACAATACTGCTGAGTAAAACACTGCTGAGTACAATACTGCTGAGTACATTGCTGCTGAGTACAATACTGCTGAGTACAATACTGCTGCGTACAATACTGCTGAGTACAATACTGCTGAGTAAAACACTGCTGAGTAAAACACTGCTGAGTACAATACTGCTGAATACTATACTGCTGAGTAAAATACTGCTAAGTACAATACTGCTGAGTCAAACACTGCTGAGTACAATACTGCTGAGTACAATACTGCTGAGTAAAATACTGCTAATTACATTACTGCTGAGTACAATACCGCTGAGAACAGTACTGTTCAGTATAATACTGCTGAGTACAACACAGCTGAGTACAATACTGCTGAGTACAATACTGCTGAGTACAATACTGCTGAGTAAAATACTGCTAATTACAATACTGCTGAGTACAATACTGCTGAGTAAAATACTGCTAATTACAACACTGCTGAGTACAATACTGCAGAGTACAATGCTGCTGAGTACAATACTGCTGAATACAACACTGCTGAGTACAATACTGCTGAGTACAATACTGCTGAGTAAAACACTGCTGAGTACAATACTGTTCAGTACAATGCTGCTGAGTACAATACTGCTGAGTACAATACTGCTGAGTACAATACTTCTGAGTAAAACACTGTTGAGTACAATACTGCTGAGTACAATACTGCTGAGTACAATACTGCTGAGTACAATACTGCGGAGTACAATACTGCTGAGCACAATACTGCTGAGTACAATACTTCTGAGTAAAACACTGCTGAGTACAATACTGCTGATATGATTTTCAGGCTTGTTGGTCAGACATGGGCTGATGTAGAGAGCTAGCTATGTTCACTTTAGCAACATGAAGAACAACCAGAACATGAAGATGTAGACACAAACCAAGAAACACACAATAAAACCCCATAGTTTATCAAGTAGATCCACAAAGAACCAGTTTACCTTCTACCAGTGGTGCTAACATTAGCTAGATTAGGTAGTTAGCTAATATTAGCGCTCAGTACTACCAAACCCAGTGTTTCTGTTTTGGTGTAAGAATTATAATCACCGTATCAACTGCAGCCACTTCTGCTTCTCTCAGCACAAGGAAAGCTGGACTAGTTTAGGATGGGGGTCTTTTTTGTCTGATCTCCACTGGTGCTACTGGTGCTACTGGTGCTACTGGTACCAATTGGAAAAACCCAAACTGGCCCTTTGAAGATGTGGTTGAAGGTTTGTTAATTAGATATATTAAGAGTGTGAGACTAATACTGAGTACAATACTGCTCATACTGGCAGAACAGTACTGGTCAGCAGGGGTCACCAACTAGCTCCAGTGGCGCAATCGGTTAGCGCGCGGTACTTATACAGCAGTACAGGTGAAGCAATGCCGAGGTTGTGAGTTCGAGCCTCACCTGGAGCAGTGGTCTTTTATAAGCCCCCAAATCACAATTCTAAATCTTATTAGGTGCACACCAGATGCAATCAGGTGATCTCCAGATACTGTTTAATGTGCATCAGACACTGCACTTGAGAACATGTGGTGAGCACCAGATAGTATTAAGTGTCAATCAAATGCTATGTAAAGAGCACCAAACACTAAGAGATGACCACCAGATGATATGTGTTGACAACACAGTACTAATAGGTGAGCACCAGATACTAAGTGGGGTGCACAAAGTGGAAAACCCAAACAGACCCTTTGAACATGTGACTTTGAAGATGTGGTTTAATATCTGGCAATTAGCCAAACTTTTATAAAATGTATAACACTGAGTACAACACTGCAGGGTACAACACTGCTGAGTACAATACTGCTGAGTACAACACTGCCGAGTACAATACTGCTGAGTACAACACTGCTGAGTACAACACTGCTGAGTACAACACTGCTGAGTACAATACTGCCGGGTACAACACTGCTGAGTACAATTCTGTTCAGTACAATACTGCTGAGTACAATACTGCTGAGTACAACACTGTTCAGTACAACACTGCTGAGTACAATACTGCTGAGTACAATACTGCTGAGTACAATACTGTTCAGTACAACACTGCTGAGTACAATACTGCTGAGTACAATACTGCTGACTACAATACTGTTCAGTACAACACTGCTGAGTACAATACTGCTGAGTACAATACTGCTGAGTACAATACTGTTCAGTATAATACTGCTGAGTACAATACTGCTGAGTACAATACTGCTGACAACAGTACTGTTCAGTACAATACTGCTGAGTACAATACTGCTGAGTACAATACTGTTCAGTACAATACTGCTGAGTACAACACTGCTGAGTACAATACTGCTGAGTACAACACTGCTGAGTACAACACTGCTGAGTACAATACTGCTGAGTACAATACTGCTGAGTACAATACTGTTCAGTACAATACTGCTGAGTACAACACTGCTGAGTACAATACTGCTGAGTAAAACACTGCTGAGTAAAACACTGCTAAGTACAATACTGCTGTGTACAATACTGCTGAGAACAGTACTGTTCAGTACAATACTGCTAAGTACAATACTGCTGTGTACAATACTGCTGAGAACAGTACTGTTCAGTACAATACTGCTGAGTACAACACAGCTGAGTACAATACTGCTGAGTACAACACTGCTGAGTACAACACTTCTGAGTACAATACTGCTGAGTACAACACTGCTGAGTAAAACACTGCTGAGTACAACACTGCTGAGTACAACACTGCTGAGTATAATACTGCTGAGTAAAACACTGCTGAGTACAATACTGCTGAGTTCAATACTGTTAAGTACAACACTGCTGAGTACAATACTGCTGAGTACAACACTGCTGAGTACAATGCTGCTGAATACAACACTGCTGAGTACAATACTGCTGAGTACAACACTGCTGAGTACAATACTGCTGAATACAACACTGCTGAGTAAAACACTGCTGAGTACAACACTGCTGAGTACAACACTGCTGAGTACAATACTGCTGAATACAACACTGCTGAGTACAATACTGCTGAGTACAATACTGATCTGTCCAATACTACTGAGTAAAACACTGCTGAGTAAAACACTGCTGAGTACAATACTGCTGAGTAAAACACTGCTGAGTAAAACACTGCTGAGTAAAACACTGCTGAGTACAATACTGCTGAGTACAAAACTGCTGAGTAAAACACTGCTGAGTAAAACACTGCTGAGTACAATACTGCTGAGTACAATACTGTTCAGTACAATACTGCTGAGTACAATACTTCTGAGTACAACACTGCTGAGTACAACACTGCCGGGTACAACACTGCTGAGTACAATACTGTTCAGTACAATACTGCTGAGTACAACACTGCTGAGTACAATACTGCTGAGTACAACACTGCTGAGTACAACACTGCTGAGTACAACACTGCTGAGTACAATACTGCTGACAACAGTACTGTTCAGTACAATACTGCTGAGTACAACACTGCTGAGTACAATACTGCTGAGTACAACACTGCTGAGTACAACACTGCTGAGTACAATACTGCTGAGAACAGTACTGGTCAGTACAATACTGCTGAGTACAATACTGCTGAGTACAATACTGCTGAGAACAATACTGTTCAGTACAATACAGCTGAGTACAATACTGCTGAGTACAACACTGCTGAGTACAAAACTGTTCAGTACATTACTGCTGAGTACAACACTGCGGAGTACAATACTTCTGAAAACAGTACTGTTCAGTACAATACTGCTAAGTACAATACTGCTGTGTACAATACTGCTGAGAACAGTACTGTTCAGTACAATACTGCTGAGTACAATACGGCTGTGTACAATACTGCTGAGAACAGTACTGTTCAGTACAATACTGCTAAGTACATTACTGCTGTGTACAATACTGCTGAGAACAGTACTGTTCAGTACAATACTGCTGAGTACAACACAGCTGAGTACAATACTGCTGAGTACAACACTGCTGAGTACAACACTTCTGAGTACAATACTGCTGAGTACAACACTGCTGAGTAAAACACTGCTGAGTACAACACTGCTGAGTACAACACTGCTGAGTACAATACTGCTGAGTAAAACACTGCTGAGTACAATACTGCTGAGTTCAATACTGTTAAGTACAACACTGCTGAGTACAATACTGCTGAGTACAACACTGCTGAGTACAATACTGCTGAATACAACACTGCTGAGTACAATACTGCTGAGTACAATACTGTTCTGTACAATACTGCTGAGTACAACACTGCTGAGTACAATACTGCTGAGTACTATACTGCTGAGTAAAACACTTCTGAGTAAAACACTGCTGAGTACAGTACTGCTGAGTACAATACTGCTGAGTACAATACTGTTCAGTACAATACTGCTGAGTACAATACTTCTGAGTACAACACTGCTGAGTACAATACTGCTGAGTACAACACAGCTGAGTACAATACTGCTGAGTACAACACTGCTGAGTACAATACTGCTGACAACAGTACTGTTCAGTACAGTACTGCTGAGTACAATACTGCTGAGTACAATACTGTTCAGTACAATACTGCTGAGTACAACACTGCTGAGTACAATACTGCTGAGTACAACACTGCTGAGTACAACACTGCTGAGTACAACACTGCTGAGTACAATACTGCTGAGAACAGTACTGTTCAGTACAATACTGCTGACTACAACACTGCTGAGTACAATACTGCTGAGAACAGTACTGTTCAGTACAATACTGCTGAGTACAATACTGCTGAGTACAATACTGCTCAGTACAATACTGCTGAGTACAATACTGCTGAGTACAACACTGCTGAGTACAAAACTGTTCAGTACAATACTGCTGAGTACAACACTGCGGAGTACAACACTTCTGAGAACAGTACTGTTCAGTACAATACTGCTAAGTACAATACTGCTGAGTACAATACTGCTGAGAACAGTACTGTTCAGTACAATACTGCTGAGTACAACACAGCTGAGTACAATACTGCTGAGTACAACACTGCTGAGTACAATACTGCTGAGTACAACACTGCTGAGTAAAACACTGCTGAGTACAACTCTGCTGAGTACAACACTGCTGAGTACAATACTGCTGAGTACAACACTGCTGAGTACAATACTGCTGAGTACAACACTGCTGAGTACAACACTGCTGAGTACAATACTGCTGAATACAACACTGCTGAGTACAATACTGCTGAGTACAATACTGTTCTGTACAATACTGCTGAGTAAAACACTGCTGAGTAAAATACTGCTGAGTACTATACTGCTGAGTAAAACACTGCTGAGTAAAACACTGCTGAGTACAGTACTGCTGAGTACAATACTGCTGAGTACAATACTGTTCAGTACAATACTGCTGAGTACAATACTTCTGAGTACAACACTGCTGAGTACAATACTGCTGAGTACAACACTGCTGAGTACAATACTGCTGACAACAGTATTGTTCAGTACAGTACTGCTGAGTACAATACTGCTGAGTACAATACTGTTCAGTACAATACTGCTGAGTACAACACTGCTGAGTACAACACTGCTGAGTACAACACTGCTGAGTACAACACTGCTGAGTACAATACTGCTGAGAACAGTACTGTTCAGTACAATACTGCTGACTACAACACTGCTGAGTACAATACTGCTGAGAACAGTACTGTTCAGTACAATACTGCTGAGTACAATACTGCTGAGTACAACACTGCTGAGTACAAAACTTTTCAGTACAATACTGCTGAGTACAACACTGCTGAGTACAATACTTCTGAGAACAGTACTGTTCAGTACAATACTGCTGAGTACAACACAGCTGAGTACAATACTGCTGAGTACAACACTGCTGAGTACAATACTGCTGAGTACAACACTGCTGAGTAAACCACTGCTGAGTACAACACTGCTGAGTACAACACTGCTGAGTACAACACTGCTGAGTACAATACTGCTGAGTACAACACTGCTGAGTACAACACTGCTGAGTACAACACTGCTGAGTACAATACTGCTGAATACAACACTGCTGAGTACAGTACTGTTCAGTACAATACTGCTAAGTACAATACTGCTGTGTACAATACTGCTGACAACAGTATTGTTCAGTACAGTACTGCTGAGTACAATACTGCTGAGTACAATACTGTTCAGTACAATACTGCTGAGTACAACACTGCTGAGTACAACACTGCTGAGTACAACACTGCTGAGTACAATACTGCTGAGAACAGTACTGTTCAGTACAATACTGCTGACTACAACACTGCTGAGTACAATACTGCTGAGAACAGTACTGTTCAGTACAATACTGCTGAGTACAATACTGCTGAGTACAATACTGTTCAGTACAATACTGCTGAGTACAATACTGCTGAGTACAACACTGCTGAGTACAAAACTTTTCAGTACAATACTGCTGAGTACAACACTGCTGAGTACAATACTTCTGAGAACAGTACTGTTCAGTACAATACTGCTGAGTACAACACAGCTGAGTACAATACTGCTGAGTACAACACTGCTGAGTACAATACTGCTGAGTACAACACTGCTGAGTAAACCACTGCTGAGTACAACACTGCTGAGTACAACACTGCTGAGTACAACACTGCTGAGTACAATACTGCTGAGTACAACACTGCTGAGTACAACACTGCTGAGTACAATACTGCTGAATACAACACTGCTGAGTACAGTACTGCTGAGTACAATACTGTTCTGTACAATACTGCTGAGTAAAACACTGCTGAGTACAATACTGCTGAGTAAAACACTGCTGAGTACAATACTGCTGAATACTATACTGCTGAGTAAAATACTGCTGAGTACAATACTGCTGAGTCAAACACTGCTGAGTACAATACTGCTGAGTACAATACTGCTGAGTAAAATACTGCTAATTACATTACTGCTGAGTACAATACCGCTGAGAACAGTACTGTTCAGTATAATACTGCTGAGTACAACACAGCTGAGTACAATACTGCTGAGTACAATACTGCTGAGTACAATACTGCTGAGTAAAATACTGCTAATTACAATACTGCTGAGTACAATACTGCTAAGTACAATACTGCTGAGTAAAATACTGCTAATTACAACACTGCTGAGTACAATACTGCAGAGTACAATGCTGCTGAGTACAATACTGCTGAATACAACACTGCTGAGTACAATACTGCTGAGTACAATACTGCTGAGTAAAACACTGCTGAGTACAATACTGTTCAGTACAATGCTGCTGAGTACAATACTGCTGAGTACAATACTGCTGAGTACAATACTTCTGAGTAAAACACTGTTGAGTACAATACTGCTGAGAACAATACTGCTGAGTACAATACTGCTGAGTACAATACTGCTGAGCACAATACTGCTGAGTACAATACTTCTGAGTAAAACACTGCTGAGTACAATACTGCTGATATGATTTTCAGGCTTGTTGGTCAGACATGGGCTGATGTAGAGAGCTAGCTATGTTCACTTTAGCAACATGAAGAACAACCAGAACATGAAGATGTAGACACAAACCAAGAAACACACAATAAAACCCCATAGTTTATCAAGTAGATCCACAAAGAACCAGTTTACCTTCTACCAGTGGTGCTAACATTAGCTAGATTAGGTAGTTAGCTAATATTAGCGCTCAGTACTACCAAACCCAGTGTTTCTGTTTTGGTGTAAGAATTATAATCACCGTATCAACTGCAGCCACTTCTGCTTCTCTCAGCACAAGGAAAGCTGGACTAGTTTAGGATGGGGGTCTTTTTTGTCTGATCTCCACTGGTGCTACTGGTGCTACTGGTGCTACTGGTACCAATTGGAAAAACCCAAACTGGCCCTTTGAAGATGTGGTTGAAGGTTTGTTAATTAGATATATTAAGAGTGTGAGACTAATACTGAGTACAATACTGCTCATACTGGCAGAACAGTACTGGTCAGCAGGGGTCACCAACTAGCTCCAGTGGCGCAATCGGTTAGCGCGCGGTACTTATACAGCAGTACAGGTGAAGCAATGCCGAGGTTGTGAGTTCGAGCCTCACCTGGAGCAGTGGTCTTTTATAAGCCCCCAAATCACAATTCTAAATCTTATTAGGTGCACACCAGATGCAATCAGGTGATCTCCAGATACTGTTTAATGTGCATCAGACACTGCACTTGAGAACATGTGGTGAGCACCAGATAGTATTAAGTGTCAATCAAATGCTATGTAAAGAGCACCAAATACTAAGAGATGACCACCAGATGATATGTGTTGACAACACAGTACTAATAGGTGAGCACCAGATACTAAGTGGGGTGCACAAAGTGGAAAACCCAAACAGACCCTTTGAACATGTGACTTTGAAGATGTGGTTTAATATCTGGCAATTAGCCAAACTTTTATAAAATGTATAACACTGAGTACAACACTGCAGGGTACAACACTGCTGAGTACAATACTGCTGAGTACAACACTGCCGAGTACAATACTGCTGAGTACAACACTGCTGAGTACAACACTGCTGAGTACAACACTGCTGAGTACAATACTGCCGGGTACAACACTGCTGAGTACAATTCTGTTCAGTACAATACTGCTGAGTACAATACTGCTGAGTACAACACTGTTCAGTACAACACTGCTGAGTACAATACTGCTGAGTACAATACTGCTGAGTACAATACTGTTCAGTACAACACTGCTGAGTACAATACTGCTGAGTACAATACTGCTGACTACAATACTGTTCAGTACAACACTGCTGAGTACAATACTGCTGAGTACAATACTGCTGAGTACAATACTGTTCAGTATAATACTGCAGAGTACAATACTGCTGAGTACAATACTGCTGACAACAGTACTGTTCAGTACAATACTGCTGAGTACAATACTGCTGAGTACAATACTGTTCAGTACAATACTGCTGAGTACAACACTGCTGAGTACAATACTGCTGAGTACAACACTGCTGAGTACAACACTGCTGAGTACAATACTGCTGAGTACAATACTGCTGAGTACAATACTGTTCAGTACAATACTGCTGAGTACAACACTGCTGAGTACAATACTGCTGAGTACAACACTGCTGAGTACAACACTGCTGAGTACAATACTGCTGAGTACAATACTGCTGAGAAGAGTACTGTTCAGTACAATACTGCTGACTACAACACTGCTGAGTACAAAACTGCTGAGAACAGTACTGTTCAGTACAATACTGCTGAGTACAATACTGCTGAGTACAATACTGCTGAGAACAGTACTGTTCAGTACAATACTGCTGACTACAACACTGCTGAGTACAATACTTCTGAGAACAGTACTGTTCAGTACAATACTGCTGAGTACAATACTGCTGAGAACAGTACTGTTCAGGACAATACTGCTGAGTACAACACAGCTGAGTACAATACTGCTGAGTACAACACTGCTGAGTACAACACTGCTGAGTACAATACTGCTGAATACAACACTGCTGAGTAAAACACTGCTGAGTACAACACTGCTGAGTACAACACTGCTGAGTACAATACTACTGAGTAAAACACTGCTGAGTACAATACTGCTGAGTTCAATACTGTTAAGTACAACACTGCTGAGTACAATACTGCTGAGTACAACACTGCTGAGTACAACACTGCTGAGTACAATACTGCTGAGTACAATACTGATCTGTCCAATACTGCTGAGTAAAACACTGCTGAGTAAAACACTGCTGAGTACAATACTGCTGAGTAAAACACTGCTGAGTAAAACACTGCTGAGTACAATACTGCTGAGTACAATACTGTTCAGTACAATACTGCTGAGTACAATACTTCTGAGTACAACACTGCTGAGTACAACACTGCCGGGTACAACACTGCTGAGTACAATACTGTTCAGTACAATACTGCTGAGTACAACACTGCTGAGTACAATACTGCTGAGTACAACACTGCTGAGTACAACACTGCTGAGTACAATACTGCTGACAACAGTACTGTTCAGTACAATACTGCTGAGTACAACACTGCTGAGTACAATACTGCTGAGTACAACACTGCTGAGTACAACACTGCTGAGTACAATACTGCTGAGAACAGTACTGTTCAGTACAATACTGCTGAGTACAATACTGCTGAGTACAATACTGCTGAGTACAATACTGTTCAGTACAATACAGCTGAGTACAATACTGCTGAGTACAACACCGCTGAGTACAAAACTGTTCAGTACATTACTGCTGAGTACAACACTGCGGAGTACAATACTTCTGAAAACAGTACTGTTCAGTACAATACTGCTAAGTACAATACTGCTGTGTACAATACTGCTGAGAACAGTACTGTTCAGTACAATACTGCTAAGTACAATACTGCTGTGTACAATACTGCTGAGAACAGTACTGTTCAGTACAATACTGCTAAGTACAATACTGCTGTGTACAATACTGCTGAGAACAGTACTGTTCAGTACAATACTGCTGAGTACAACACAGCTGAGTACAATACTGCTGAGTACAACACTGCTGAGTAAAACACTGCTGAGTACAACACTGCTGAGTACAACACTGCTGAGTACAACACTGCTGAGTACAATACTGCTGAGTAAAACACTGCTGAGTACAATACTGCTGAGTTCAATACTGTTAAGTACAACACTGCTGAGTACAATACTGCTGAGTACAACACTGCTGAGTACAATACTGCTGAGAACAGTACTGTTCAGTACAATACTGCTGACTACAACACTGCTGAGTACAATACTGCTGAGAACAGTACTGTTCAGTACAATACTGCTGAGTACAATACTGCTGAGTACAATACTGCTCAGTACAATACTGCTGAGTACAATACTGCTGAGTACAACACTGCTGAGTACAAAACTGTTCAGTACAATACTGCTGAGTACAACACTGCGGAGTACAATACTTCTGAGAACAGTACTGTTCAGTACAATACTGCTAAGTACAATACTGCTGAGTACAATACTGCTGAGAACAGTACTGTTCAGTACAATACTGCTGACTACAACACAGCTGAGTACAATACTGCTGAGTACAACACTGCTGAGTACAATACTGCTGAGTACAACACTGCTGAGTAAAACACTGCTGAGTACAACACTGCTGAGTACAACACTGCTGAGTACAACACTGCTGAGTACAATACTGTTCAGTATAATACTGCTGAGTACAACACTGCTGAGTACAATACTGCTGACAACAGTACTGTTTAGTACAATACTGCTGAGTACAACACTGCTGAGTACAATACTGCTGAGTACAACACTGCTGAGTAAAACACTGCTGAGTACAACACTGCTGAGTACAACACTGCTGAGTACAATACTGCTGAGTACAACACTGCTGAGTACAATACTGTTCAGTATAATACTGCTGAGTACAACACTGCTGAGTACAATACTGCTGACAACAGTACTGTTCAGTACAATACTGCTGAGTACAACACTGCTGAGTACAATACTGCTGAGTACAACACTGCTGAGTACAACACTGCTGAGTACAACACTGCTGAGTACAATACTGCTGAGAAGAGTACTGTTCAGTACAATACTGCTGACTACAACACTGCTGAGTACAAAACTGCTGAGAACAGTTCTGTTCAGTACAATACTGCTGAGTACAATACTGCTGAGTACAATACTGCTGAGAACAGTACTGTTCAGTACAATACTGCTGACTACAACACTGCTGAGTACAATACTTCTGAGAACAGTACTGTTCAGTACAATACTGCTGAGTACAATACTGCTGACAACATTACTGTTCAGTACAATACTGCTGAGTACAACACTGCTGAGTACAATACTGCTGAGTACAACACTGCTGAGAAGAGTACTGTTCAGTACAATACTGCTGACTACAACACTGCTGAGTACAAAACTGCTGAGAACAGTATTGTTCAGTACAATACTGCTGAGTACAATACTGCTGAGTACAATACTGCTGAGAACAGTACTGTTCAGTACAATACTGCTGACTACAACACTGCTGAGTAAAACACTGCTGAGTACAACACTGCTGAGTACAACACTGCTGAGTACAATACTGCTGAGTAAAACACTGCTGAGTACAATACTGCTGAGTTCAATACTGTTAAGTACAACACTGCTGAGTACAATACTGCTGAGTACAACACTGCTGAGTACAACACTGCTGAGTACAATACTGCTGAATACAACACTGCTGAGTACAATACTGCTGAGTACAACACAGCTGAGTACAATACTGCTGAGTACAATACTGCTGAGTACAATACTGCTGAGAACAGTACTGTTCAGGACAATACTGCTGAGTACAACACAGCTGAGTACAATACTGCTGAGTACAACACTGCTGAGTACAACACTGCTGAGTACAATACTGCTGAATACAACACTGCTGAGTAAAACACTGCTGAGTACAACACTGCTGAGTACAACACTGCTGAGTACAATACTGCTGAGTAAAACACTGCTGAGTACAATACTGCTGAGTTCAATACTGTTAAGTACAACACTGCTGAGTACAATACTGCTGAGTACAACACTGCTGAGTACAACACTGCTGAGTACAATACTGCTGAATACAACACTGCTGAGTACAATACTGCTGAGTACAATACTGATCTGTCCAATACTGCTGAGTAAAACACTGCTGAGTAAAACACTGCTGAGTACAATACTGCTGAGTAAAACAATGCTGAGTAAAACACTGCTGAGTACAATACTGCTGAGTACAATACTGTTCAGTACAATACTGCTGAGTACAATACTTCTGAGTACAACACTGCTGAGTACAACACTGCCGGGTACAACACTGCTGAGTACAATACTGCTGAGTAAAACACTGCTGAGTAAAACACTGCTAAGTACAATACTGCTGTGTACAATACTGCTGAGAACAGTACTGTTCAGTACAATACTGCTAAGTACAATACTGCTGTGTACAATACTGCTGAGAACAGTACTGTTCAGTACAATACTGCTGAGTACAACACAGCTGAGTACAATACTGCTGAGTACAACACTGCTGAGTACAACACTTCTGAGTACAATACTGCTGAGTACAACACTGCTGAGTAAAACACTGCTGAGTACAACACTGCTGAGTACAACACTGCTGAGTACAATACTGCTGAGTAAAACACTGCTGAGTACAATACTGCTGAGTTCAATACTGTTAAGTACAACACTGCTGAGTACAATACTGCTGAGTACAACACTGCTGAGTACAATACTGCTGAATACAACACTGCTGAGTACAATACTGCTGAGTACAACACTGCTGAGTACAATACTGCTGAATACAACACTGCTGAGTAAAACACTGCTGAGTACAACACTGCTGAGTACAACACTGCTGAGTACAATACTGCTGAATACAACACTGCTGAGTACAATACTGCTGAGTACAATACTGATCTGTCCAATACTACTGAGTAAAACACTGCTGAGTAAAACACTGCTGAGTACAATACTGCTGAGTAAAACACTGCTGAGTAAAACACTGCTGAGTAAAACACTGCTGAGTACAATACTGCTGAGTACAATACTGCTGAGTAAAACACTGCTGAGTAAAACACTGCTGAGTACAATACTGCTGAGTACAATACTGTTCAGTACAATACTGCTGAGTACAATACTTCTGAGTACAACACTGCTGAGTACAACACTGCCGGGTACAACACTGCTGAGTACAATACTGTTCAGTACAATACTGCTGAGTACAACACTGCTGAGTACAATACTGCTGAGTACAACACTGCTGAGTACAACACTGCTGAGTACAACACTGCTGAGTACAATACTGCTGACAACAGTACTGTTCAGTACAATACTGCTGAGTACAACACTGCTGAGTACAATACTGCTGAGTACAACACTGCTGAGTACAACACTGCTGAGTACAATACTGCTGAGAACAGTACTGGTCAGTACAATACTGCTGAGTACAATACTGCTGAGTACAACACTGCTGAGTACAATACTGCTGAGTACAATACTGTTCAGTACAATACAGCTGAGTACAATACTGCTGAGTACAACACCGCTGAGTACAAAACTGTTCAGTACATTACTGCTGAGTACAACACTGCGGAGTACAATACTTCTGAAAACAGTACTGTTCAGTACAATACTGCTAAGTACAATACTGCTGTGTACAATACTGCTGAGAACAGTACTGTTCAGTACAATACTGCTAAGTACAATACTGCTGTGTACAATACTGCTGAGAACAGTACTGTTCAGTACAATACTGCTAAGTACAATACTGCTGTGTACAATACTGCTGAGAACAGTACTGTTCAGTACAATACTGCTGAGTACAACACAGCTGAGTACAATACTGCTGAGTACAACACTGCTGAGTAAAACACTGCTGAGTACAACACTGCTGAGTACAACACTGCTGAGTACAACACTGCTGAGTACAATACTGCTGAGTAAAACACTGCTGAGTACAATACTGCTGAGTTCAATACTGTTAAGTACAACACTGCTGAGTACAATACTGCTGAGTACAACACTGCTGAGTACAATACTGCTGAGAACAGTACTGTTCAGTACAATACTGCTGACTACAACACTGCTGAGTACAATACTGCTGAGAACAGTACTGTTCAGTACAATACTGCTGAGTACAATACTGCTGAGTACAATACTGCTCAGTACAATACTGCTGAGTACAATACTGCTGAGTACAACACTGCTGAGTACAAAACTGTTCAGTACAATACTGCTGAGTACAACACTGCGGAGTACAATACTTCTGAGAACAGTACTGTTCAGTACAATACTGCTAAGTACAATACTGCTGAGTACAATACTGCTGAGAACAGTACTGTTCAGTACAATACTGCTGACTACAACACAGCTGAGTACAATACTGCTGAGTACAACACTGCTGAGTACAATACTGCTGAGTACAACACTGCTGAGTAAAACACTGCTGAGTACAACACTGCTGAGTACAACACTGCTGAGTACAACACTGCTGAGTACAATACTGTTCAGTATAATACTGCTGAGTACAACACTGCTGAGTACAATACTGCTGACAACAGTACTGTTTAGTACAATACTGCTGAGTACAACACTGCTGAGTACAATACTGCTGAGTACAACACTGCTGAGTAAAACACTGCTGAGTACAACACTGCTGAGTACAACACTGCTGAGTACAATACTGCTGAGTACAACACTGCTGAGTACAATACTGTTCAGTATAATACTGCTGAGTACAACACTGCTGAGTACAATACTGCTGACAACAGTACTGTTCAGTACAATACTGCTGAGTACAACACTGCTGAGTACAATACTGCTGAGTACAACACTGCTGAGTACAACACTGCTGAGTACAACACTGCTGAGTACAATACTGCTGAGAAGAGTACTGTTCAGTACAATACTGCTGACTACAACACTGCTGAGTACAAAACTGCTGAGAACAGTTCTGTTCAGTACAATACTGCTGAGTACAATACTGCTGAGTACAATACTGCTGAGAACAGTACTGTTCAGTACAATACTGCTGACTACAACACTGCTGAGTACAATACTTCTGAGAACAGTACTGTTCAGTACAATACTGCTGAGTACAATACTGCTGACAACATTACTGTTCAGTACAATACTGCTGAGTACAACACTGCTGAGTACAATACTGCTGAGTACAACACTGCTGAGAAGAGTACTGTTCAGTACAATACTGCTGACTACAACACTGCTGAGTACAAAACTGCTGAGAACAGTATTGTTCAGTACAATACTGCTGAGTACAATACTGCTGAGTACAATACTGCTGAGAACAGTACTGTTCAGTACAATACTGCTGACTACAACACTGCTGAGTAAAACACTGCTGAGTACAACACTGCTGAGTACAACACTGCAGAGTACAATACTGCTGAGTAAAACACTGCTGAGTACAATACTGCTGAGTTCAATACTGTTAAGTACAACACTGCTGAGTACAATACTGCTGAGTACAACACTGCTGAGTACAACACTGCTGAGTACAATACTGCTGAATACAACACTGCTGAGTACAATACTGCTGAGTACAACACAGCTGAGTACAATACTGCTGAGTACAATACTGCTGAGTACAATACTGCTGAGAACAGTACTGTTCAGGACAATACTGCTGAGTACAACACAGCTGAGTACAATACTGCTGAGTACAACACTGCTGAGTACAACACTGCTGAGTACAATACTGCTGAATACAACACTGCTGAGTAAAACACTGCTGAGTACAACACTGCTGAGTACAACACTGCTGAGTACAATACTGCTGAGTAAAACACTGCTGAGTACAATACTGCTGAGTTCAATACTGTTAAGTACAACACTGCTGAGTACAATACTGCTGAGTACAACACTGCTGAGTACAACACTGCTGAGTACAATACTGCTGAATACAACACTGCTGAGTACAATACTGCTGAGTACAATACTGATCTGTCCAATACTGCTGAGTAAAACACTGCTGAGTAAAACACTGCTGAGTACAATACTGCTGAGTAAAACAATGCTGAGTAAAACACTGCTGAGTACAATACTGCTGAGTACAATACTGTTCAGTACAATACTGCTGAGTACAATACTTCTGAGTACAACACTGCTGAGTACAACACTGCCGGGTACAACACTGCTGAGTACAATACTGCTGAGTAAAACACTGCTGAGTAAAACACTGCTAAGTACAATACTGCTGTGTACAATACTGCTGAGAACAGTACTGTTCAGTACAATACTGCTAAGTACAATACTGCTGTGTACAATACTGCTGAGAACAGTACTGTTCAGTACAATACTGCTGAGTACAACACAGCTGAGTACAATACTGCTGAGTACAACACTGCTGAGTACAACACTTCTGAGTACAATACTGCTGAGTACAACACTGCTGAGTAAAACACTGCTGAGTACAACACTGCTGAGTACAACACTGCTGAGTACAATACTGCTGAGTAAAACACTGCTGAGTACAATACTGCTGAGTTCAATACTGTTAAGTACAACACTGCTGAGTACAATACTGCTGAGTACAACACTGCTGAGTACAATACTGCTGAATACAACACTGCTGAGTACAATACTGCTGAGTACAACACTGCTGAGTACAATACTGCTGAATACAACACTGCTGAGTAAAACACTGCTGAGTACAACACTGCTGAGTACAACACTGCTGAGTACAATACTGCTGAATACAACACTGCTGAGTACAATACTGCTGAGTACAATACTGATCTGTCCAATACTACTGAGTAAAACACTGCTGAGTAAAACACTGCTGAGTACAATACTGCTGAGTAAAACACTGCTGAGTAAAACACTGCTGAGTAAAACACTGCTGAGTACAATACTGCTGAGTACAATACTGCTGAGTAAAACACTGCTGAGTAAAACACTGCTGAGTACAATACTGCTGAGTACAATACTGTTCAGTACAATACTGCTGAGTACAATACTTCTGAGTACAACACTGCTGAGTACAACACTGCCGGGTACAACACTGCTGAGTACAATACTGTTCAGTACAATACTGCTGAGTACAACACTGCTGAGTACAATACTGCTGAGTACAACACTGCTGAGTACAACACTGCTGAGTACAACACTGCTGAGTACAATACTGCTGACAACAGTACTGTTCAGTACAATACTGCTGAGTACAACACTGCTGAGTACAATACTGCTGAGTACAACACTGCTGAGTACAACACTGCTGAGTACAATACTGCTGAGAACAGTACTGGTCAGTACAATACTGCTGAGTACAATACTGCTGAGTACAATACTGCTGAGAACAATACTGTTCAGTACAATACAGCTGAGTACAATACTGCTGAGTACAACACTGCTGAGTACAAAACTGTTCAGTACATTACTGCTGAGTACAACACTGCGGAGTACAATACTTCTGAAAACAGTACTGTTCAGTACAATACTGCTAAGTACAATACTGCTGACAACATTACTGTTCAGTACAATACTGCTGAGTACAACACTGCTGAGTACAATACTGCTGAGTACAACACTGCTGAGAAGAGTACTGTTCAGTACAATACTGCTGACTACAACACTGCTGAGTACAAAACTGCTGAGAACAGTATTGTTCAGTACAATACTGCTGAGTACAATACTGCTGAGTACAATACTGCTGAGAACAGTACTGTTCAGTACAATACTGCTGACTACAACACTGCTGAGTAAAACACTGCTGAGTACAACACTGCTGAGTACAACACTGCTGAGTACAATACTGCTGAGTAAAACACTGCTGAGTACAATACTGCTGAGTTCAATACTGTTAAGTACAACACTGCTGAGTACAATACTGCTGAGTACAACACTGCTGAGTACAACACTGCTGAGTACAATACTGCTGAATACAACACTGCTGAGTACAATACTGCTGAGTACAACACAGCTGAGTACAATACTGCTGAGTACAATACTGCTGAGTACAATACTGCTGAGAACAGTACTGTTCAGGACAATACTGCTGAGTACAACACAGCTGAGTACAATACTGCTGAGTACAACACTGCTGAGAAGAGTACTGTTCAGTACAATACTGCTGACTACAACACTGCTGAGTACAAAACTGCTGAGAACAGTATTGTTCAGTACAATACTGCTGAGTACAATACTGCTGAGTACAATACTGCTGAGAACAGTACTGTTCAGTACAATACTGCTGACTACAACACTGCTGAGTAAAACACTGCTGAGTACAACACTGCTGAGTACAACACTGCTGAGTACAATACTGCTGAGTAAAACACTGCTGAGTACAATACTGCTGAGTTCAATACTGTTAAGTACAACACTGCTGAGTACAATACTGCTGAGTACAACACTGCTGAGTACAACACTGCTGAGTACAATACTGCTGAATACAACACTGCTGAGTACAATACTGCTGAGTACAACACAGCTGAGTACAATACTGCTGAGTACAATACTGCTGAGTACAATACTGCTGAGAACAGTACTGTTCAGGACAATACTGCTGAGTACAACACAGCTGAGTACAATACTGCTGAGTACAACACTGCTGAGTACAACACTGCTGAGTACAATACTGCTGAATACAACACTGCTGAGTAAAACACTGCTGAGTACAACACTGCTGAGTACAACACTGCTGAGTACAATACTGCTGAGTAAAACACTGCTGAGTACAATACTGCTGAGTTCAATACTGTTAAGTACAACACTGCTGAGTACAATACTGCTGAGTACAACACTGCTGAGTACAACACTGCTGAGTACAATACTGCTGAATACAACACTGCTGAGTACAATACTGCTGAGTACAATACTGATCTGTCCAATACTGCTGAGTAAAACACTGCTGAGTAAAACACTGCTGAGTACAATACTGCTGAGTAAAACAATGCTGAGTAAAACACTGCTGAGTACAATACTGCTGAGTACAATACTGTTCAGTACAATACTGCTGAGTACAATACTTCTGAGTACAACACTGCTGAGTACAACACTGCCGGGTACAACACTGCTGAGTACAATACTGCTGAGTAAAACACTGCTGAGTAAAACACTGCTAAGTACAATACTGCTGTGTACAATACTGCTGAGAACAGTACTGTTCAGTACAATACTGCTAAGTACAATACTGCTGTGTACAATACTGCTGAGAACAGTACTGTTCAGTACAATACTGCTGAGTACAACACAGCTGAGTACAATACTGCTGAGTACAACACTGCTGAGTACAACACTTCTGAGTACAATACTGCTGAGTACAACACTGCTGAGTAAAACACTGCTGAGTACAACACTGCTGAGTACAACACTGCTGAGTACAATACTGCTGAGTAAAACACTGCTGAGTACAATACTGCTGAGTTCAATACTGTTAAGTACAACACTGCTGAGTACAATACTGCTGAGTACAACACTGCTGAGTACAATACTGCTGAATACAACACTGCTGAGTACAATACTGCTGAGTACAACACTGCTGAGTACAATACTGCTGAATACAACACTGCTGAGTAAAACACTGCTGAGTACAACACTGCTGAGTACAACACTGCTGAGTACAATACTGCTGAATACAACACTGCTGAGTACAATACTGCTGAGTACAATACTGATCTGTCCAATACTACTGAGTAAAACACTGCTGAGTAAAACACTGCTGAGTACAATACTGCTGAGTAAAACACTGCTGAGTAAAACACTGCTGAGTAAAACACTGCTGAGTACAATACTGCTGAGTACAATACTGCTGAGTAAAACACTGCTGAGTAAAACACTGCTGAGTACAATACTGCTGAGTACAATACTGTTCAGTACAATACTGCTGAGTACAATACTTCTGAGTACAACACTGCTGAGTACAACACTGCCGGGTACAACACTGCTGAGTACAATACTGCTCAGTACAATACTGCTGAGTACAACACTGCTGAGTACAATACTGCTGAGTACAACACTGCTGAGTACAACACTGCTGAGTACAACACTGCTGAGTACAATACTGCTGACAACAGTACTGTTCAGTACAATACTGCTGAGTACAACACTGCTGAGTACAATACTGCTGAGTACAACACTGCTGAGTACAACACTGCTGAGTACAATACTGCTGAGAACAGTACTGGTCAGTACAATACTGCTGAGTACAATACTGCTGAGTACAATACTGCTGAGAACAATACTGTTCAGTACAATACAGCTGAGTACAATACTGCTGAGTACAACACTGCTGAGTACAAAACTGTTCAGTACATTACTGCTGAGTACAACACTGCGGAGTACAATACTTCTGAAAACAGTACTGTTCAGTACAATACTGCTAAGTACAATACTGCTGTGTACAATACTGCTGAGAACAGTACTGTTCAGTACAATACTGCTAAGTACAATACGGCTGTGTACAATACTGCTGAGAACAGTACTGTTCAGTACAATACTGCTAAGTACATTACTGCTGTGTACAATACTGCTGAGAACAGTACTGTTCAGTACAATACTGCTGAGTACAACACAGCTGAGTACAATACTGCTGAGTACAACACTGCTGAGTACAACACTTCTGAGTACAATACTGCTGAGTACAACACTGCTGAGTAAAACACTGCTGAGTACAACACTGCTGAGTACAACACTGCTGAGTACAATACTGCTGAGTAAAACACTGCTGAGTACAATACTGCTGAGTTCAATACTGTTAAGTACAACACTGCTGAGTACAATACTGCTGAGTACAACACTGCTGAGTACAATACTGCTGAATACAACACTGCTGAGTACAATACTGCTGAGTACAATACTGTTCTGTACAATACTGCTGAGTACAACACTGCTGAGTACAATACTGCTGAGTACTATACTGCTGAGTAAAACACTTCTGAGTAAAACACTGCTGAGTACAGTACTGCTGAGTACAATACTGCTGAGTACAATACTGTTCAGTACAATACTGCTGAGTACAATACTTCTGAGTACAACACTGCTGAGTACAATACTGCTGAGTACAACACAGCTGAGTACAATACTGCTGAGTACAACACTGCTGAGTACAATACTGCTGACAACAGTACTGTTCAGTACAGTACTGCTGAGTACAATACTGCTGAGTACAATACTGTTCAGTACAATACTGCTGAGTACAACACTGCTGAGTACAATACTGCTGAGTACAACACTGCTGAGTACAACACTGCTGAGTACAACACTGCTGAGTACAATACTGCTGAGAACAGTACTGTTCAGTACAATACTGCTGACTACAACACTGCTGAGTACAATACTGCTGAGAACAGTACTGTTCAGTACAATACTGCTGAGTACAATACTGCTGAGTACAATACTGCTCAGTACAATACTGCTGAGTACAATACTGCTGAGTACAACACTGCTGAGTACAAAACTGTTCAGTACAATACTGCTGAGTACAACACTGCGGAGTACAATACTTCTGAGAACAGTACTGTTCAGTACAATACTGCTAAGTACAATACTGCTGAGTACAATACTGCTGAGAACAGTACTGTTCAGTACAATACTGCTGAGTACAACACAGCTGAGTACAATACTGCTGAGTACAACACTGCTGAGTACAATACTGCTGAGTACAACACTGCTGAGTAAAACACTGCTGAGTACAACTCTGCTGAGTACAACACTGCTGAGTACAATACTGCTGAGTACAACACTGCTGAGTACAATACTGCTGAGTACAACACTGCTGAGTACAACACTGCTGAGTACAATACTGCTGAATACAACACTGCTGAGTACAATACTGCTGAGTACAATACTGTTCTGTACAATACTGCTGAGTAAAACACTGCTGAGTACAATACTGCTGAGTACTATACTGCTGAGTAAAACACTGCTGAGTAAAACACTGCTGAGTACAGTACTGCTGAGTACAATACTGCTGAGTACAATACTGTTCAGTACAATACTGCTGAGTACAATACTTCTGAGTACAACACTGCTGAGTACAATACTGCTGAGTACAACACTGCTGAGTACAATACTGCTGAGTACAACACTGCTGAGTACAATACTGCTGACAACAGTATTGTTCAGTACAGTACTGCTGAGTACAATACTGCTGAGTACAATACTGTTCAGTACAATACTGCTGAGTACAACACTGCTGAGTACAACACTGCTGAGTACAACACTGCTGAGTACAACACTGCTGAGTACAATACTGCTGAGAACAGTACTGTTCAGTACAATACTGCTGACTACAACACTGCTGAGTACAATACTGCTGAGAACAGTACTGTTCAGTACAATACTGCTGAGTACAATACTGCTGAGTACAATACTGTTCAGTACAATACTGCTGAGTACAATACTGCTGAGTACAACACTGCTGAGTACAAAACTTTTCAGTACAATACTGCTGAGTACAACACTGCTGAGTACAATACTTCTGAGAACAGTACTGTTCAGTACAATACTGCTGAGTACAACACAGCTGAGTACAATACTGCTGAGTACAACACTGCTGAGTACAATACTGCTGAGTACAACACTGCTGAGTAAACCACTGCTGAGTACAACACTGCTGAGTACAACACTGCTGAGTACAACACTGCTGAGTACAATACTGCTGAGTACAACACTGCTGAGTACAACACTGCTGAGTACAACACTGCTGAGTACAATACTGCTGAATACAACACTGCTGAGTACAGTACTGCTGAGTACAATACTGTTCTGTACAATACTGCTGAGTAAAACACTGCTGAGTACAATACTGCTGAGTAAAACACTGCTGAGTAAAACACTGCTGAGTACAGTACTGCTGAGTACAATACTGCTGAGTACAATACTGTTCAGTACAATACTGCTGATTACAATACTTCTGAGTACAATACTGCTGAGTACAATACTGCTGAGTACAACACTGTTGAGTACAATACTGCTGAGTACAATACTGCGGAGTACAACACTGCTGAGTACAATACTTCTGAATAAAACACTGCTGAGTACAATACTGCTGAGTACAATACTGCTGATATGATTTTCAGGCTTGTTGGTCAGACATGGGCTGATGTAGAGAGCTAGCTATGTTCACTTTAGCAACATGAAGAACAACCAGAACATGAAGATGTAGACACAAACCAAGAAACACCCAATAAAACCCCATAGTTTATCAAGTAGATCCACAAAGAACCAGTTTACCTTCTACCAGTGGTGCTAACATTAGCTAGATTAGCTAGTTAGCTAATATTAGCGCTCAGTACTACCAAACCCAGTGTTTCTGTTTTGGTGTAAGAATTATAATCACCGTATCAACTGCAGCCACTTCTGCTTCTCTCTCAGCACAAGGAAAGCTGGACTAGTTTAGTATGGGGGTCTTTTTTGTCTGATCTCCCCTGGTGCTTCTGGTGCTACTGGTGCTACTGGTACCAATTGGAAAAACCCAAACTGGCCCTTTGAAGATGTGGTTGAAGGTTTGTTAATTAGATATATTAAGAGTGTGAGACTAATACTGAGTACAATACTGCTCATACTGGCAGAACAGTACTGGTCAGCAGGAGTCACCAACTAGCTCCAGTGGCGCAATCGGTTAGCGCGCGGTACTTATACAGCAGTACAGGTGAAGCAATGCCGAGGTTGTGAGTTCAAGCCTCACCTGGAGCAGTGGTCTTTTATAAGCCCCCAAATCACAATTCTAAATCTTATTAGGTGCACACCAGATGCAATCAGGTAATCTCCAGATGCTGTTTAATGTGCATCAGACACTGCACTTGAGAACATGTGGTGAGCACCAGATAGTATTAAGTGTCAATCAAATGCTATGTAAAGAGCACCAAATACTAAGAGATGACCACCAGATGATATGTGTTGACAACACAGTACTAATAGGTGAGCACCAGATACTAAGTGGGGTGCACAAAGTGGAAAACCCAAACAGACCCTTTGAACATGTGACTTTGAAGATGTGGTTTAATATCTGGCAATTAGCCAAACTTTTATAAAATGTATTCAGAACGAAGGACTAATACTGAGTACAATACTGCTGAGTACAATACTGCTGAGTACAACACTGCTGAGTACAACCCTGCTGAGTACAACACTGCTGAGTACAATACTGTTCAGTACAATACTGCTGAGTACAACACTGCTGAGTACAATACTGCTGAGTACAATACTGCTGAGTACAATACTGCTGAGTACAAAACTGCTGGGTACAATACTGTTCAGTACAATACTGCCACTGGTCAGCTCTTCTCCCTGTCATCAGCTAGTTTTCCTTACGAGCTCCAGTGGCGCAATCGGTTAGTGCGTGGTACTTATACAGCAGTACAGGTGAAGCAATGCCGAGGTTTTGAGTTCGAGCCTCACCTGGAGCAGTGATCTTTTATAGACCCCCCAATATCACAAGTGGATGTATTCACCTGACGACATGAAGATGTGGGCTTAAAGAAAGAAACACTATGTCTTCCAGCTACATCTGCTGTTCTTCAGTCTGTTCAGCCTTAAAACCCCAGTGTTGTAACTGATTTAAGATCTGATTTAAGAACTGAAGTCAATCAGAACTAAATTAACTCACACTGGCTAGTTACTCAGAACAACTCTGTTAGGTGCGCATCAGATAAAATTAGTTGTACATCAGGTACCATGTGGTGAACACTAGATAATATTAGTTGCAACCCAGATCTTATTTGGTGAACACCATATTCTATTAGGTGTGCACCAGATATTGTATGGCGACCACGTAATACTAATAGGTGAGCAGCAGATAATATGTTGTAAAATCTCAGAAGAGCTCCAGTGGTGCAATCTGTTAGCACGCGGTACTTATAAAGCAGTACATGCAAAGTAATACCCAGGTTGTGAGTTCGAGCCTCACCTGGAGCAGTGTTCTTCTATAAGCCTTCCTGAGAAACCGATTAGCGGACACTATTAAGTATGCATCCAATACTATATGGCAAGCGCCAGATGCTGTCAAGCGATCAACTAATACTATATGGTGAGCACCAGATACTATCAAGTGTGCATCAAATACTATCTGTTCAGCAGCAGTTACTGGTAGGTGCAGCCCATATCTTTTTTGGCGAACACCAGATACTATTTTGTGTGTACCAGATATTGTGTCATACAGACCTTCTGAAGCAGCTCCAAGGCAAGTTTATTTATAGCACCTTTCATACACAGTGGCAACTCAAAGTGCCTTACAGAAATAAAGAAATGATAAACAAAGCATTAAAATAAATCAGTTGAACAAATATACATGCTCCAGTGGCGCAATCGGTTAGCGCGCGGTACTTATACAGCAGTACAGGTGAAGGAATGCCGAGGTTGTGAGTTCGAGCCTCACCTGGAGCAGTGGTCTTTTATAAGCCCCCTAAAATCAGAACTCTAACTGGTTCTCTTTCCAAGAAACCCATCAGCGGACCTTATCGAGCAGGTATCTAGTACTATATGGTGAGCACCTAATGTTATGTGGTAAGAAACAAGAACTATTAGGTGCACACCAGATACTATTAAGTGTGTATCTAATACTATGTGGTGAGTACCAGATACTGTTCGATCCACAAAGAACCAGTTTGGCTTCTACCAGTGATGCTAACCTAGGCTAGATTAGCTAGTTAGCTAACATTAGAGTACATTAACACCAGACATTGTTTTTCTGTATTGGAGGAAGAATTATAATCAGCTTCTCCACTGCAGCCACTTCCTCTTCCTCATCACAAGAACAGCACTGAACTGAGGTCAGCCAGAACTAAATTAGCTTGCATTGGCTAGTTTGTCAGAGCAGCTTCTCCTTGTGGTCGGTGTTGGTCATCAGAGAGCTCCAGTGGTGCAACCAGTTAGCCTGTGGTGTTTTTTATTAGTACATGCAAATCAGAGGTTGTGAGTTTAAGCCTCACCAGGAGCAGTGGTTTTATAAACCCTGGGTGTCTTTTTTTAATCTGACCCCCCCAAGGGTCAGTTCTTCTCCCTGTCATCAGCCTCACTTACTGAAGAGCTCCAGTGGTGCAGTTGGTTAGCGCGTGTTACTTATACAGCAGTACGTGTGAAGCGATATTGAAGTTGTGAGTTCGAGCCTCACCTGGAGCAGTGGTCCTTTATAAGCCCCCCAAAATGACCACTCTCACTGGTCATCTTTCCAAGAAACCCATCAGCGGATGCTATCAAGTATGCATCCAATATTATATGGCAAGTACCAAATACTGTCAAGTGATCAACTGATACTATGTGGTGAGCACCAGATAATATTAGTTGTGCATCAAGTACTATCAAATCGTCACCAGATACTCCAACAGTTCCACTGGTCAGCTCTTCTCCCTGTCGTCAGCTTTATTTACCCAAGAGCTCCAGTGGCGCAATCGGTTAGCATGATACTTATACATCAGTACAGGTGAAGCAATGCTGAGTTTGTGAGTTCAAGCCTCATCTGGAGCAGTGGTCTTTTATAGACCCCCCAATATCACAAGTGGATGTATTCACCTGACGACATGAAGATGTGGGCTTAAAGAAAGAAACACTATGTCTTCCAGCTACATCTGCTGTTCTTCAGTCTGTCCAGCCTTTAAACCCCAGAGTTGTAACTGATTTAAGAACTGATTTAAGAACTGAAGTCAATCAGAACTAAATTAGCTCAGTCTGGCTAGTTACTCAGAACAGCTCTGTTAGGTGCGCACCAGATAATATTAGTTGTACATCAGGTACCATGTGGTGAACACTACATAGAAGACTTGATTAAACTCTTGAACATATACCTAATTCATACTCAGGTGGTCCTCCACTTAATGCTGCTAATTTTGTACAATAGACTGATTGTTTCTTTCTAAACCTAAAACTCTTACACCTTAAAATGTTTATATTTAGAGTCTTATGTTTACATTGTTACAGTGTGCAATATTTAGTCAGAACTGTGTAATTTGTCATGTTAGTTGTGTGTCTTGTGTTTTTATATATCTGCACATTGCAGTTTGGAGAAACACAATCTCGTTCAGCTATGCACTCAATTGTAAAGTCTGAATGACAATAAAGTTCACTTTGACTTTGATAATATTAGTTGTGCATCAGGTACCATGTGGTGAACACTAGATAATATTAGTTGCAACCCAGATCTTATTTGGTGAACACCAGATACTATTAGGTGTGCACCAGATATTGTATGGTGACCACGTTAATACTAATAGGTGGGCACCAGATAATATGTGCTAAACTCCAGACACAGCTCCAGTGGCGTAATCGGTTAGCGCGCGGTACTTATA
The DNA here is from genome assembly GCA_021613375.1 of Megaleporinus macrocephalus. Classification (NCBI taxonomy): domain Eukaryota; kingdom Metazoa; phylum Chordata; class Actinopteri; order Characiformes; family Anostomidae; genus Megaleporinus; species Megaleporinus macrocephalus. The sequence goes on along the minus strand of CM038707.1, from coordinate 49,947,138 downwards.
CAGCAGTACAGGTGAAGCAATGCTGAGGTTGTGAGTTCGAGCCTCACCTGGAGCAGTGGTCTTTTATAAGCCCCCCATTATCACAAGTGGATGTATTCACCTGACGACATGAAGATGTGGGCTTAAAGAAAGAAACACTATGTCTTCCAGCTACATCTGCTGTTCTTCAGTCTGTTCAGCCTTAAAACCCCAGTGTTGTAACTGATTTAAGAACTGAAGTCAATCAGAACTAAATTAACTCAGTCTGGCTAGTTACTCAGAACAGCTCTGTTAGGTGCGCACCAGATAATATTAGTTGTGGATCAGGTACCATGTGGTGAACACTGGATAATATTAGTTGCAACCCAGATCTTATTTGGTGAACACCATATTCTATTAGGTGTGCACCAGATATTGTATGGCGACCACATAATACTAATAGGTGGGCACCTGATAACAACATACAGCAAAAGCTATATATATATATATATATATATATATATATATATATATATATATATATATATATATATATATATATATATATATATTGTATAAAAACTGTATTGAAAATTAAATTTAAACCTTCACAAGCTACTATTATGTCTTACAGTATTTAATGATGTCATAATGAGTCATAGGTAGGAAACCTGAAAGAATTCAGGCTGTAGTTGTAGTGATAGCAGAGAAATTCCTAATAGATATTTTTCCTGAAATCGTCCAGCGGAGGTGACGTTTGTATGGAAAGTAATTATCCAGTTCCAGGCAGTCACTCTTTTCCCATTTAGCTGCGGAGATCAAGTGACCAGCGCTATTGATTTCTCTTAGACCAATTAAATCCAGTCTCCAGCGATTTCACTCCCAGCCTCAGGGATGTTCCTTCACCTTGATTCAGTTTCAGTCAAACTCTTCTGCGTGCTGTGCGTTTGACCCACAGGCCTTTTCCAGCTCTGAATCGATTCCACTCCGCTAACAGTTTCCCTGCCTGTCAGAGACAACAGCGGAGTGATGATTTCCCGATAACACAAAATAGATTCTGCAATGCTGTGATCTTATCTCTAGCATTAGCCTGCACACAAACCTAGCAACACTATAGCGATGAGCTGCTACTGGCCCGCGATGCTAGGGGGATGTGGTCATGCACACCAGCTGTGAGGAAGGAGGCTCTGAAGAGGTTCCTCCCTCTCACAGTACTAATAGAATGTATATAGTAGTATACACACAGTGGTATATAATGTGTAAACAGTTATTTGTGCCTCTGTGTTATGTGGGTGTCTATGTGCTGGGCTGTTAGTGAGTAGCTGTTGACCTGCCTTTTATCCTGGCTATTCAGCTAGCGCTGGAGAGCGGTTCTCACTTGCCTCTTGTTTTTGGCTGAGTTTCAGGTGGATTTACTGTCTTTTTCACGCATTAAGGTGTCCCCTGATTCTTCTTCTGATCTATGCTGCATTGGTGTCAGAAGTGGGATAGCACTCCCCCACAGTGGTCTGGAAAGAAATGGGGCTACTACTAACTCAGAAAGCCAAACAGTAGAGAAGACCAAGCCAGGCTGAGAACTGTGGAGGAAGCAGTGCAGTGAGAAGAGCGGCAAGGCTGAGAGAAGATGCAGCACAATGGGGCTCATCAGTGGAGCCACATCTGGAGGACTCCTGTTCTGCTGAGTCAAAGTATACAAATACAAAATATGTCCTGTGAAAAACTTTTTTTAAATGACTAATTTATTTTCCCAAATATTCCATGGTACTAATCTCAGGTAACATGTACATATCCTAATGAATCACAAAGCTGATGTGGTTTGTTCAACAAACACAAATTTAACGAACTCTGTTTCCCCCAGGCAGTCTCTCCATCTTAGAGTTACTTCCAGAGAAACTTACAGAAAGAAAGCTGACCACCAAATGAAAGTTAGTCACCACACAAAAGCTAATCACCAAGATAAAGCTAGTCACCAAGTGAAAGTTAACCACCAAGTGAAAGTTAATCACCCAGTTAAAGCTGACCACCAAGAGAAGGTTAACCACCAAGCACAAGCTAGTCACCAAGAGAAGGTTAACCACCAAGCACAAGCTAGTCACCAAGAGAAAGCTAACCACAACACAAAAGCTAATCACCAAGATAAAGCTAGTCACCAAGTGAAAGTTAACCACAAAAGAAAGCTAGGCACCAACTAACTAACTGGGCACCAACTGAGAGTTAGCTGCTAACCACCCAGCAGTCCTACTCTCAGGTAACATGTACATATCCTAACAAATCACAAGCTGATAAGGTTTATCCCACTTACAAAAATTTCAAACTTCAAGACAGTCTCTCCATCTTAGAGTTACTTATGGAGAAACTTACAGAGAGAAAGCTAACCACCAAATGAAGATTAATCACCAAGCTAAAGCTAACCACATAAGAACACTAGGCACCAAGTGAAGGCTAACTGCTAACCACCAAGCAGTCCTAATCTTATGCAACATGTACATATCCTAACAAATCATGAGCTGACACGGTTTGTCCCACTTACGAAAATTTAATAACTCTGTTTCACCCAGACAGTCTCTCCATCTTAGAGAATCATCAAGCAAAAGCTAACCACCAAGAGAAAGCTAACTATGAAGCTAAAGCTAACCACCAAGAGAAAGCTAACTATGAAGCTAAAGCTAACCACATAGGAAAGCTAACTATGAAGCTAAAGCTAACCACATAGGAAAGCTAACTATGAAGCTAAAGCTAACCACATAGGAAAGCTAGATATCAACCATTCTCAGATCTGACTATTTTTTAATATTATTATTTTTATTCTATATTTGTTTTTACAGTTTTTTTCCAATTGTTGCAGAGAGAGGACGAGGGAGGGTGAGAATGAGTGGGTAGGGAGAGTGAGAATGAGAGGGTAGGGAGGGTGAGAATAAGAGGGTAGGGAGAGTGAGAATGAGAGGGTAGGGAGGGTGAGAATGAGAGGGTAGGGAGAGTGAGAATGAGAGGGTAGGGAGGGTGAGAATGAGAGGGTAGGGAGGGTGAGAATGAGAGGGTAGGGAGGGTGAGAATGAGAGGGTAGGGAGAGTGAGAATGAGAGGGTAGGGAGGGTGAGAATGAGAGGGTAGGGAGAGTGAGAATGAGAGGGTAGGGAGGGTGAGAATGAGAGGGTAGGGAGGGTGAGAATGAGAGGGTAGGGAGGGTGAGAATGAGAGGGTAGGGATAGTGAGAATGAGAGGGTAGGGAGAGTGAGAATGAGAGGGTAGTGAGAGTGAGAATGAGAGGGTAGGGAAAGTGAGAATGAGAGGGTAGTGAGAGTGAGAATGAGAAGGTAGGGAGAGTGAGAATGAGAGGGTAGGGAGGGTGAGAATGAGAGGGTAGGGAGGGTGAGAATGAGAGGGTAGGGAGGGTGAGAATGAGAGGGTAGGGAGGGTGAGAATGAGAGGCTAGGGAGAGTGAGAATGAGAGGGTAGGGAGAGTGAGAATGAGAGGGTAGGGAGAGTGAGAATGAGAGGGTAGGGAGGGTGAGAATGAGAGGGTAGGGAGGGTGAGAATGAGAGGGTAGGGAGGGTGAGAATGAGAGGGTAGGGAGGGTGAGAATGAGAGGGTAGGGAGAGTGAGAATGAGAGGGTAGGGAGAGTGAGAATGAGAGGGTAGGGATAGTGAGAATGAGAGGGTAGGGAGAGTGAGAATGAGAGGGTAGGGAGGGTGAGAATGAGAGGGTAGGGAGGGTGAGAATGAGAGGGTAGGGAGTGTGAGAATGAGAGGGTAGGGAGAGTGAGAATGAGAGGGTAGGGAGAGTGAGAATGAGAGGGTAGGGAGGGTGAGAATGAGAGGGTAGGGAGAGTGAGAATGAGAGGGTAGGGAGAGTGAGAATGAGAGGGTAGGGAGGGTGAGAATGAGAGGGTAGGGAGGGTGAGAATGAGAGGGTAGGGAGAGTGAGAATGAGAGGGTAGGGAGAGTGAGAATGAGAGGGTAGTGAGAATGAGAGGGTAGGGAGAGTGAGAATGAGAGGGTAGGGAGGGTGAGAATGAGAGGGTAGGGAGGGTGAGAATGAGAGGGTAGGGAGAGTGAGAATGACAGGGTAGGGAGGATGAGAATGAGAGGGTAGGGAGGGTGAGAATGAGAGGGTAGGGAGAGTGAGAGGTAGGGAGAGTGAGAATGAGAGGGTAGGGAGGGTGAGAATGAGAGGGTAGGGAGAGTGAGAATGAGAGGGTAGGGAGGGTGAGAATGAGAGGGTAGGGAGGGTGAGAATGAGAGGGTAGGGAGAGTGAGAATGAGAGGGTAGGGAGAGTGAGAATGAGAGGGTAGTGAGAGTGAGAATGAGAGGGTAGGGAGAGTGAGAATGAGAGGGTAGTGAGAGTGAGAATGAGAGGGTAGGGAGAGTGAGAATGAGAGGGTAGGGAGAGTGAGAATGAGAGGGTAGGGAGAGTGAGAATGAGAGGGTAGGGAGAGTGAGAATGAGAGGGTAGGGAGAGTGAGACTGAGAGGGTAGTGAGAGTGAGAATGAGAGGGTAGGGAGAGTGAGAATGAGAGGGTAGGGAGGGTGAGGATGAGAGGGTAGGGAGAGTGAGAGGTGGGGAGAGTGAGAATGAGAGGGTAGGGAGAGTGAGAATGAGAGGGTAGGGAGAGTGAGAGGTAGGGAGAGTGAGAATGAGAGGGTAGTGAGAGTGAGAATGAGAGGGTAGTGAGAGTGAGAATGAGAGGGTAGGGACGGTGAGAATGAGAGGGTAGGGAGAGTGAGAATGAGAGGGTAGGGAGAGTGAGAATGATAGGGTAGGGAGGGTGAGAATGAGATCGTAGGGAGAGTGAGAATGAGAGGGTAGGGAGGGTGAGAATGAGAGGGTAGGGAGGGTGAGAATGAGAGGGTAGGGAGAGTGAGAATGAGAGGGTAGGGAGGGTGAGAATGAGAGGGTAGGGAGAATGAGAATGAGAGGGTAGGGAGGGTGAGAATGAGAGGGTAGGGAGGGTGAGAATGAGAGGGTAGGGAGGGTGAGAATGAGAGGGTAGGGAGGGTGAGAATGAGAGGGTAGGGAGGGTGAGAATGAGAGGGTAGGGAGGGTGAGAATGAGAGGGTAGGGAGGGTGAGAATGAGAGGGTAGGGAGGGTGAGAATGAGAGGGTAGGGAGAGTGAGAATGAGAGGGTAGGGAGAGTGAGAATGAGAGGGTAGGGAGAGTGAGAAAGAGAGGGTAGGGAGGGTGAGAATGAGAGGGTAGGGAGAGTGAGAATGAGAGGGTAGGGAGGGTGAGAATGAGAGGGTAGGGAGAGTGAGAATGAGAGAGTAGGGAGGGTGAGAATGAGAGGGTAGGGAGAGTGAGAATGAGAGGGTAGGGAGGGTGAGAATGAGAGGGTAGGGAGGGTGAGAATGAGAGGGTAGGGAGAGTGAGAATGAGAGGGTAGGGAGGGTGTTAATGAGAGGGTAGGGAGGGTGAGAATGAGAGGGTAGGGAGGGTGAGAATGAGAGGGTAGGGAGAGTGAGAATGAGAGGGTAGGGAGGGTGAGAATGAGAGGGTAGGGAGAGTGAGAATGAGAGGGTAGGGAGGGTGAGAATGAGAGGGTAGGGAGAATGAGAATGAGAGGGTAGGGAGAGTGAGAATGAGAGGGTAGGGAGGGTGAGAATGAGAGGGTAGGGAGGGTGAGAATGAGAGGGTAGGGAGAGTGAGAATGAGAGGGTAGTGAGAATGAGAGGGTAGGGAGAGTGAGAATGAGAGGGTAGGGAGGGTGAGAATGAGAGGGTAGGGAGGGTGAGAATGAGAGGGTAGGGAGAGTGAGAATGAGAGGGTAGGGAGGGTGTTAATGAGAGGGTAGGGAGTGTGAGAATGAGAGGGTAGGGAGGGTGAGAATGAGAGGGTAGGGAGAGTGAGAATGAGAGGGTAGGGAGGGTGAGAATGAGAGGGTAGGGAGAGTGAGAATGAGAGGGTAGGGAGGGTGAGAATGAGAGGGTAGGGAGAATGAGAATGAGAGGGTAGGGAGAGTGAGAATGAGAGGGTAGGGAGGGTGAGAATGAGAGGGTAGGGAGGGTGAGAATGAGAGGGTAGGGAGAGTGAGAATGAGAGGGTAGTGAGAATGAGAGGGTAGGGAGAGTGAGAATGAGAGGGTAGTGAGAATGAGAGGGTAGTGAGAGTGAGAATGAGAGGGTAGGGAGGGTGAGAATGAGAGGGTAGGGAGAGTGAGAATGAGAGGGTAGGGAGAGTGAGAATGAGAGGGTAGGGAGGGTGAGAATGAGAGGGTAGGGAGGGTGAGAATGAGAGGGTAGGGAGAGTGAGAATGAGAGGGTAGGGAGAGTGAGAATGAGAGGGTAGGGAGGGTGAGAATGAGAGGGTAGGGAGAGTGAGAATGAGAGGGTAGGGAGAGTGAGAATGAGAGGGTAGGGAGGGTGAGAATGAGAGGGTAGGGAGAGTGAGAATGAGAGGGTAGGGAGGGTGAGAATGAGAGGGTAGGGAGAGTGAGAATGAGAGGGTAGGGAGCGTGAGAATGAGAGGGTAGGGAGGGTGAGAATGAGAGGGTAGGGAGGGTGAGAATGAGAGGGTAGGGAGGGTGAGAATGAGAGGGTAGGGAGGGTGAGAATGAGAGGGTAGTGAGAGTGAGAATGAGAGGGTAGGGAGGGTGAGAATGAGAGGGTAGGGAGGGTGAGAATGAGAGGGTAGGGAGAGTGAGAATGAGAGGGTAGGGAGGGTGAGAATGAGAGGGTAGGGAGAGTGAGAATGAGAGGGTAGGGAGGGTGAGAATGAGAGGGTAGGGAGAGTGAGAATGAGAGGGTAGGGAGAGTGAGAATGAGAGGGTAGGGAGGGTGAGAATGAGAGGGTAGGGAGGGTGAAAATGAGAGGGTAGGGAGGGTGAGAATGAGAGGGTAGGGAGGGTGAGAATGAGAGGGTAGGGAGGGTGAGAATGAGAGGGTAGGGAGGGTGAGAATGAGAGGGTAGAGAGAGTGAGAATGAGAGGGTAGGGAGGGTGAGAATGAGAGGGTAGGGAGAGTGAGAATGAGAGGGTAGGGAGGGTGAGAATGAGAGGGTAGGGAGAGTGAGAATGAGAGGGTAGGGAGAGTGAGAATGAGAGGGTAGGGAGGGTGAGAATGAGAGGGTAGGGAGGGTGAAAATGAGAGGGTAGGGAGGGTGAGAATGAGAGGGTAGGGAGGGTGAGAATGAGAGGGTAGGGAGGGTGAGAATGAGAGGGTAGGGAAGGGTGAGAATGAGAGGGTAGGGAGAGTGAAAATGAGAGGGTAGGGAGGTTGAGAATGAGAGGGTAAGGAGAGTGAGAATGAGAGGGTAGGGAGAGTGAGAATGAGAGGGTAGGGAGGGTGAGAATGAGAGGGTAGGGAGGGTGAGAATGAGAGGGTAGGGAGAGTGAGAATGAGAGGGTAGGGAGGGTGAGAATGAGAGGGTAGGGAGAGTGAGAATGAGAGGGTAGGGAGAGTGAGAATGAGAGGGTAGGGAGGGTGAGAATGAGAGAATATATATATCTGCTGAGCAGATGTTGCACTGACTTGTTTAGTGAATAAATAAATAACAGCAGTATGTGTGTGTAGTATGTGTGTGTGTGTAGTATGTGTGTGTAGTATGTGTGTGTAGTATGTGTGTGTAGTATGTGTGTGTGGTATGTGTGTGTAGTATGTGTGTGTAGTATGTGTGTGTGTGTAGTATGTGTGTGTAGTATGTGTGTGTAGTATGTGTGTGTAGTATGTGTGTGTGGTATGTGTGTGTAGTATGTGTGTGTGTGTAGTATGTGTGTGTAGTATGTGTGTGTGTGTAGTATGTGTGTGTAGTATGTGTGTGTAGTATGTGTGTGTAGTATGTGTGTGTGTGTAGTATGTGTGTGTAGTATGTGTGTGTGGTATGTGTGTGTGGTATGTGTGTGTAGTATGTGTGTGTGTGTAATATGTGTGTGTAGTATGTGTGTGTAGTATGTGTGTGTGGTATGTGTGTGTAGTATGTGTGTGTAGTATGTGTGTGTGTGTAGTATGTGTGTGTAGTATGTGTGTGTAGTATGTGTGTGTGTGTAGTATGTGTGTGTGGTATGTGTGTGTAGTATGTGTGTGTAGTATGTGTGTGTGTGTGTAGTATGTGTGTGTAGTATGTGTGTGTAGTATGTGTGTGTAGTATGTGTGTGTGTGTAGTATGTGTGTGTAGTATGTGTGTGTAGTATGTGTGTAGTATGTGTGTGTGTGTAGTATGTGTGTGTAGTATGTGTGTGTAGTATGTGTGTGTAGTATGTGTGTGTAGTATGTGTGTGTGTGTAGTATGTGTGTGTAGTATGTGTGTGTGTAGTATGTGTGTGTAGTATGTGTGTGTAGTATGTGTGTGTAGTATGTGTGTGTGTGTAGTATGTGTGTGTAGTATGTGTGTGTATTATGTGTGTGTAGTATGTGTGTGTAGTATGTGTGTGTAGTATGTGTGTGTGGTATGTGTGTGTAGTATGTGTGTGTAGTATGTGTGTGTAGTATGTGTGTGTGTGTAGTATGTGTGTGTAGTATGTGTGTGTGTGTAGTAAATATTTCTGTGAATGTGATCAGTCTGGTGTAGTTTAGTTTTGTGGCAGAGCTTGTTAAAGATGAGAGTGCTGTAATTACACCCAGCAGTGTGTAGTATGTGTGTGTAGTATGTGTGTGTGGTATGTGTGTGTAGTATGTGTGTGTAGTATGTGTGTGTGTGTAGTATGTGTGTGTAGTATGTGTGTGTAGTATGTGTGTGTGGTATGTGTGTGTAGTATGTGTGTGTAGTATGTGTGTGTGGTATGTGTGTGTAGTATGTGTGTGTAGTATGTGTGTGTAGTATGTGTGTGTGGTATGTGTGTGTAGTATGTGTGTGTAGTATGTGTGTGTGGTATGTGTGTGTAGTATGTGTGTGTGTGTAGTATGTGTGTGTAGTATGTGTGTGTGTGTAGTAAATATTTCTGTGAATGTGATCAGTCTGGTGTAGTTTAGTTTTGTGGCAGAGCTTGTTAAAGATGAGAGTGCTGTAATTACACCCAGCAGTGTGTAGTATGTGTGTGTAGTATGTGTGTGTGGTATGTGTGTGTAGTATGTGTGTGTAGTATGTGTGTGTGTGTAGTATGTGTGTGTAGTATGTGTGTGTAGTATGTGTGTGTGGTATGTGTGTGTAGTATGTGTGTGTAGTATGTGTGTGTGTGTAGTATGTGTGTGTAGTATGTGTGTGTGGTATGTGTGTGTAGTATGTGTGTGTGTGTGTAGTATGTGTGTGTAGTATGTGTGTGTGTGTAGTAAATATTTCTGTGGATGTGATCAGTCTGGTGTAGTTTAGTTTTGTGGCAGAGCTTGTTAAAGATGAGAGTGCTGTAATTACACCCAGCAGTGTGTAGTATGTGTGTGTAGTATGTGTGTGTAGTATGTGTGTGTAGTATGTGTGTGTGTGTAGTAAATATTTCTGTGAATGTGATCAGTCTGGTGTAGTTTAGTTTTGTGGCAGAGCTTGTTAAAGATGAGAGTGCTTTAATTACACCCAGCAGTGTGTAGTATGTGTGTGTAGTATGTGTGTGTGGTATGTGTGTGTAGTATGTGTATGTGTGTGTAGTATGTGTGTGTAGTATGTGTGTGTAGTATGTGTGTGTGGTATGTGTGTGTAGTATGTGTGTGTAGTATGTGTGTGTGTGTAGTATGTGTGTGTAGTATGTGTGTGTGGTATGTGTGTGTAGTATGTGTGTGTGTGTAGTATGTGTGTGTAGTATGTGTGTGTGTGTAGTAAATATTTCTGTGAATGTGATCAGTCTGGTGTAGTTTAGTTTTGTGGCAGAGCTTGTTAAAGATGAGAGTGCTTTAATTACACCCAGCAGTGTGTAGTATGTGTGTGTGGTATGTGTGTGTAGTATGTGTGTGTAGTATGTGTGTGTAGTATGTGTGTGTGGTATGTGTGTGTGGTATGTGTGTGTAGTATGTGTGTGTAGTATGTGTGTGTGGTATGTATGTGTAGTATGTGTGTGTGTGTAGTATGTGTGTGTGTGTAGTATGTGTGTGTGGTATGTGTGTGTAGTATGTGTGTGTAGTATGTGTGTGTAGTATGTGTGTGTGTGTAGTATGTGTGTGTAGTATGTGTGTGTGTGTAGTATGTGTGTGTAGTATGTGTGTGTAGTATGTGTATGTAGTATGTGTGTGTGGTATGTGTGTGTAGTATGTGTGTGTAGTATGTGTGTGTAGTATGTGTGTGTAGTATGTGTGTGTGTGTAGTATGTGTGTGTAGTATGTGTGTGTGTGTAGTATGTGTGTGTAGTATGTGTGTGTAGTATGTGTGTGTAGTATGTGTGTGTGGTATGTGTGTGTAGTATGTGTGTGTAGTATGTGTGTGTGGTATGTGTGTGTAGTATGTGTGTGTAGTATGTGTGTGTGTGTAGTATGTGTGTGTAGTATGTGTGTGTAGTATGTGTGTGTAGTATGTGTGTGTGGTATGTGTGTGTAGTATGTGTGTGTGTGTAGTATGTGTGTGTAGTATGTGTGTGTAGTATGTGTGTGTGGTATGTGTGTGTAGTATGTGTGTGGTATGTGTGTGTAGTATGTGTGTGTGTGTAGTATGTGTGTGTAGTATGTGTGTGTAGTATGTGTGTGTGGTATGTGTGTGTAGTATGTGTGTAGTATATGTGTGTAGTATGTGTGTGTAGTATGTGTGTGTGTGTAGTATGTGTGTGTGTGTAGTAAATATTTCTGTGAATGTGATCAGTCTGGTGTAGTTTAGTTTTGTGGCAGAGCTTGTTAAAGATGAGAGTGCTGTAATTACACCCAGCAGTGTGTAGTATGTGTGTGTGTGTAGTATGTGTGTGTAGTATGTGTGTGTAGTATGTGTGTGTAGTATGTGTGTGGTATGTGTGTGTAGTATGTGTGTGTGTAGTATGTGTGTGTAGTATGTGTGTGTAGTATGTGTGTGTAGTATGTGTGTGTGTGTGTAGTATGTGTGTGTAGTATGTGTGTGTAGTATGTGTGTGTAGTATGTGTGTGTGTGTAGTATGTGTGTGTAGTATGTGTGTGTAGTATGTGTGTGTGGTATGTGTGTGTAGTATGTGTGTGGTATGTGTGTGTAGTATGTGTGTGTGTGTAGTATGTGTGTGTAGTATGTGTGTGTGTAGTAAATATTTCTGTGAATGTGATCAGTCTGGTGTAGTTTAGTTTTGTGGCAGAGCTTGTTAAAGATGAGAGTGCTTTAATTACACCCAGCAGTGTGTAGTATGTGTGTGTGTGTAGTAAATATTTCTGTGAATGTGATCAGTCTGGTGTAGTTTAGTTTTGTGGCAGAGCTTGTTAAAGATGAGAGTGCTGTAATTACACCCAGCAGTGTGTAGTTGGTTAGATTAAATCTGGTAGTATGAATGAAGTGTGTGCCAGTTGGTGTAAAAGTTTGATTTTGATGATGCTGTATGTAGTTTTGGTTGCAGTGCTTTATTCTGCAGGGTATATGAGGTGTTCTGCAGTTTGAGTGAGTGCTCTTGTGAATTGTGTATTTTGATAAAGCCAGCCTAGTCTACAAAATAGTGTTTTAGCAATTGGAAAAAACTGTAATGTAATAATTTACTGTTCTCCTGGAACACAAACTGAATTATCCAGTATAAGGACAACTTAATAAACATTAACATCATATCATTTTCTATTTCGTATTAATGATATTGTTTGTTATCGCTTAAACACTGTTGAGTCAAATGTACATGCACTCAGTCCAGACTCATATACACATTTCACACACAGATTTGACTGAAGCAGTATTTGTTTGTCTATTTTCGGAGCTGATACGGGAACGAGTCCTGAGTAGTGGAGCTAATATAAATATATTCTTCTAGGTCTCTCATTGTGAGTCGTTATTTTACCATTTGACCTTTACAGTGATAACCGTGTCATCCAGCAGCGTCCAGTTCAGTGGATTTCTATTTATTATAATCCACGACGTCTAACAGTGGAAATTAAAACTGATCTGAGAAAACTGGCCAGTGACCTTCGGGGTTTAAAAAACATGAACAACATCACAGACGTTCCTGTGAAGTTCGTGTATCACAGCAAAGTGCTTTGATTTCACACTGCGACACAAATACATATACATTTCTGATAATTCAGTTCTTCAGGTGTAAACCGAGAGATCCAGAGTGGGTTTTGGTGTGAAATGGTTTAGATGATGTTTACAGTGGTGATGATGATGTTTACAGTGGTGGTGATTATGTTTACAGTGGTGATGATGATGTTTACAGTGGTGGTGATTATGTTTACAGTGGTGGTGATGGTGTTTACAGTGGTGGTGGTGGTGTTGTTTACAGTGGTGGTGGTGATGGTGTTTACAGTGGTGGTGATTGTGTTTACAGTGGTGGTGATTATGTTTACAGTGGTGGTGGTTGTGATGGTGATGTTTACAGTGGTGGTGGTGATGGTGTTTACAGTGGTGGTGGTGATGGTGTTTACAGTGGTGGTGATGGTGTTTACAGTGGTGGTGGTGATGGTGTTTACAGTGGTGGTGGTGGTGGTGTTTACAGTGGTGGTGATGGTGTTTATAATGGTGGTGATTATGTTTACAGTGGTGGTGATGGTGTTTACAGTGGTGGTGATTGTGTTTACAGTGGTGGTGATGGTGTTTACAGTGGTGGTGGTGGTGGTGTTTACAGTGGTGGTGATGGTGTTTATAATGGTGGTGATGGTGTTTACAGTGGTGGTGATGTTTACAGTGGTGGTGGTGATGGTGTTTACAGTGGTGGTGATGGTGTTTACAGTGTCTACAACACTAATCTACACATTGTATTTACTATGAAACCCACCAGTGAAGCTACACGTGTCTTCTGAGTTTATCTGGATGTTGATGGTAAAATGTGGAAGATCTGAAAATACTAGGTTTTCTTTGGGGACTATTTGAACCTCACATACATTCTCTCAGTTTAAACTTCTGAACTGTGATTTGTGTTCTATTCTGAATTAAATATTAGATGTTGGCACCTCCACATCATTGCATTCAGTTTTTATTCACAATTTGTTTAGTGTCCCAACTTTTTTGGAATCCGGTTTGTTATTATGGTTAACAGCTCACTTGTATGTTGCATGCAACTATCGAAGCACAAGCTGGCTGGCTGTGTGTGATTAATATCTAATACTGATTGTTCAGTCAGAGTGATACACTACAGTGTATCACTCTGCTAATAAACCATCATTACTCAGCACCGAGCACTAATCAGGTCAGCATCATCTCAATGACACGGTTTACTGCTTTGTTTTATTTCAGGTTATATACTCAGAACACTCACTTCATACTCTGCTGCTAAGTAATTGCGGTCATTGCGCAACATTACTGTGACTAACTGTGATTATGTAACAATGCTGTCCCAACCCAGCCCATCTCAGTAATACTAAATTCAGTCCTGCTAGACTTATAGCACTATCCTTGAGTAGCCAAGCCCATCCAACTCAAAGACCATGTGAGTTATGTTAGCCTTTTGCCTCTACCTCATCTCCTAACATTTGATCTCGGACTGGTATCTGTCTCAACATCATTTTTTTTCTGTCTCATCACTGTCTCAAAATTTGGGCTCTGTCTCATCGTTTTGACATCATTTGGAATCTGTCTTGTCTTGGTCTCATCATCATTTAGACTCAGTCTTGTCTCAAACTCAACATCATTTGGTCTCTGTCTCATCTCTGCCTCAACATCCCAACATCTCTGTCTTAAAATTTGATCTCGGTCTGGTATCTGTCTCAACATCATTTGTCTCATCACTGTCTCAACATCATTTGTCTCATCACTGTCTCAAAATTTTGTTCTTTGTCTCATTTCTGTCTCAACTTCATTTGGTCTTTGCCTAGTCTCTGTCTTAACATCATTGTGTTCCTGTTTCATCTCTTTTGTTGACATCATTTAGACCCAGTCCTGTTTCTGTCTCATCATCATTTAATATATCTGTCTCGTATTTGTCTTATCATCATTTAGACCCAGTCTCGTCTCAGACTCAAAATCTCAATCTGTCAATCTGGACTCTCATCTCTGTCTTAACGTCATTTGATCCTTGTCTTCTCTTTGTCTCATCATCATTTAGACTCAGTCTCGTCTCAGACTCGTCATCATTTTTGTCTCTGACTTGTCCCTATTTCAACATCATTTGGTCTCTGTCTCTTCCTTGTCTACTTATCATTTTGACTCTCCTCATTTAGTCTCAGACTCAACATGATTTGGACTCGTGGGTCTCTTCTCTGTCTCAGCAATGTTTGGACGTTTATATGATTTATATGATTATTTGACTGGGTGGGTAGTGTGGTGGGACAAAAACTTAGAACCCATCAGTCACTTTCTACATGGACTTTAAGGTGGTGTGTCCTAATAATTTTGAGAAGAATGTCCTATAGTTTTTCTGATCTGTAAGTCACTGTAAGCTGAGGAAGTTCCTCTGTGTTGGGCCGCAGTTTCGGCTAATTCTCCGACGCTTTGGCTCCGGCTCCAGGGTCTCTCTGTCACTCGGTGGGAAGGTAATGAACAGTGGCAGTGGAGTCCATCACGGCGTGGGTGGGTGTGTAGAGAGCAGCGAGGGCCGAACAGCAGCCAGAACACCTCCAGAAAAAAAGGCCGTCCATCGGAAGGAGCATTCTGTTCCTCCACGTCGCGGCTGACTCATCGTTTCCTCTTCGGCTTCCTGGGACGCAGGAACCCTTTCGCTGAGCGTCCATCTGTTGCTCGTGGTCCAGAGAGATGGAGAGGAGCGTGGAGGTCATCCTGGGTGACCTCATGGCCGTGACTCAGACAGATGGCACTTTTGCCAAGCGTGTATCAGCTTCTTCGCCAGTCAGGACCGTGTCCTCCTGCAGCCGTATTTAAAGGGATAGTTAAACCAGACAGTCACGATCAATGCAGCGTATTACAATAGCTGTAGTACGTGATTCTAATGGACTGACCACTAGGGCTGCACCTAACGATTAATTTCATAATCGATTAATCTAACGATTGTTATTTATTTTATTTTATTTTTTACTTTGTTATGGATTTGTAACCAGTGGAGGATTTTGTGTATATATATATATATATATATATATATATATATATATATATATATATATATTTTTTTTTTTTTTTTTTTTTTTTTTTTTTTTTTTTTTAATTTGTTAAAGGGTCCCTCAAATGCAGTTGATCTATAAATGGTTAAAGACTAAGAGTCTATGCTCTGACTCGACTTTCAGAGGCACAAATGACACGCAGCCTACACACCTCACGCACAAGAACTCGGACAGTTTGTGGACTATATATATTTTGAGAGCCATTTGAGAAGCAGCTACGTGTGTTTTAAAGCTTTGCGGTATCGAGAACAGTCTTAGGTTCTACACTGGACGATTAAGAAACGGTTAGCAAGTGTAGTCAAGTGACTCTACTAATAGAAACATGTTACATGTCTGCGTTCATTCCGTACATTCGTTTTCGGAAAGCTTACAGATACAGACGAGATGGAGCAATGCAGCTGGAGATCGCGGGGACAGTGCAAGACCTGACCACTTCCACACGGACAGGACGAAGAAGAGACGGTGGAACTTTCTGAAGAGAGGTTCTGAAATTATGAAATTACGTCGATAAGCATAACGAGCGTCGATGCGATGCAAAGATGGCCACGCCTACTGAAAGCATTACGTCAGCGCGTTGCCCCACTGCTACTGACCACCCCAGAGTCCAGACCTGAACAACAAAAAATAAGTTACCCAGATAGAAATGTGGGACTGTTTCTCTCGCTGACCCACCAGAAGAGTACTGGGTGGTGTGTACTGTTGTCCTTTTGGTGAGAGACCTGCTGGACGTGCTGCCTCTACCACTCAGTTAAAGACATTATGTCCAGTTACAGACTTTGAGAGGCGCATAAACTGCCCACCATCTAATCCATTCTGACCAAGCTGTTAGTAGGTGTTGCGGTCAGTGGCTCAGGACCACCCAGACAGACCACCAGTAGGGGATTGTTTGATCTGCCAGCCAGCACGAGCAGCTCAGTTTCCTGGAACCATATCGTCTTTAGCACCGAATCCAGCTTCTCCTTGGGATCCAGTGCCGGTCCGGTTTGAGTATGGAGCCTTGTGGCTGCCTTTGCGGTGGAGAGACACATTGACTGACTCACCTGCTGATCTGGGGACCATCGCTACGACAGTCAGTCCCCCTAGTAGTGATACAAGGGTCCCTAACAGCTCAGCCATATGTGCAGGACGTCCAGATGTTTCTACTCATGGCAGAACTTCTAACTGTTATTGCTCAGCAGGGTAATGTTCCACACACACGAGGAACGCCCCCAGGAGCATCTCCACTAGATCCCAACACTTCCTTGTCCTGGTGGCTCGCCAGATTTATCAGTCCAGCATTTATGGGTCCAGCTGGGACTCCAGCTTCAGCACCTATGAGCGTTCAGGGTCTATAGGACCAGCTGCAACATCTGTGGGTTAATGTGCTGCAGCATGTCATAGAGATCCTGTACGTCTCCAACCAGATCTCATCTGGTATCCAGGCTGGAGGAGCCCAACAAGGAACTGGAGGATTTCAACGGAACAGTTTTCCCCCATAAACTTCTCCTTTCACTCTGTACACACTGTATCACTTACACACATCATCATTACATTCACACACATACACTTTCACTCCAACAACAACTCCTTGAGGGTGTGTTATTTTGTTATCAACTATATATATATATAGGTGGCATGGCACTGTCTCCTCACAGTAAGATGATCTGGGTTGGATTCCCGGTCTGGGTGGTTCTGTGTGGAGTGTGTTTGGTCTCTCTGTGTTTGAGTGGGTTCCTCCGGGTACTCCGGTTTCCTCCCACAGTCCAAACACATGCATGTTAGGATCCTCACTCTGAACTGCCCGAAGGTGTGAGTGTGTGTTGGCCGTGTGATGGTGACCTGTCCATGGTGTACCCCACCTTCGCCCGATGACGCTGGGATTGGCTCCAGCCCCTCCCCCTGTGACCCTGACTAGCGGGATAAAGCAGAAAATAATGTATATATATATATATATATATATATATATATATATATATATATATATATATATATATATATATATATATATATATATATATATGCTCATAGACACCTTATATCCTTTGTTTTTAGCTCCACTGACCATATAGGAACTACACTTACAGACTGTAGTTCATCTGATTCTCTGTATACTTTATTATTCTGTTCTTTAATGATCAGGACCCCCACAGGACCACCACAGAGCAGATACTATTAGGGAGGTTTTTAGGCAATTCATATTGTATGAAAACAGCATGATGAATGGACCAATAGAAAGGCTCCGAAATAACACGACAGAAATTCTGGTTCCATTGACTTACATTGAAAGTAAACATTTTTGATCCCTCCTGTAAAGCTGCTATTTTACTATTTTGTGGAGACATAGTTTTCCATGAGCAGCAATGATATATATATATATATATATATATATATATATATATATATATATATATATATATATATTACTTTTATTTTTTATTCTTTAACTAAAAAAATACTACTATATATATCTACTGTATATTTTGTATATATATTTTTATTTATTTTATTTGTTATTTTTATCTATTGGTGAATGGAGGAGCAGCAAAGTAAGAAGAGGAAGCAAAGTGTAACTGCCTGTTCTGCTGTACATATGACGATAAAACTCTTGAATCTTGAATCTTGGTGCACAAAATTAATAATTTATTCTTGATAGTTGCTAGTTTCTGAAAACAGAGTAAGAAATCTCTCCAGAACAGTTTCTGTTGTTTCCCCCTCCGCAGTTCCGGCCTAGGCTCTGGCAGGCTGGTCCGGTCTCCCTGCCCGGGCAGCTCACTGCCTCTGCAGCTTCAAACAATGAATTAATCACACTGCTTCTGAATTTCTACACCATCTGCTGAGGAAGAGGGAGAGCAGTGTGGAGACGAGCGTGGTCCTGTGGTTAAAGACGTAGTTCTGCCAAAAATCTCATTTACACCCCCCCCACCCCCCACCCCCCCAGCCAAACGGAGTCAATCAGCCAAGACGTGTTTGGAGTTCGCGTCATTAGTTTTAGTTCTGGAGCTTCGAGGCTAATGTATCCAGCAGGTAATGGAAGCTCGTACCTCATCACAGAGCTGCTCCGTCAGTAACAGGTCACACGCTCGCCTCACACCACAACGCTCGCCTCTGAGACAGAGAGCTGCGCATGAGTCTCAGTCCCAAGACAGTAAACATCTCGATATCATTTCATTCTCTTCTCATCTCGGTCTCAACATCATTTCATTTCTGTCTCGTCTCTGTTTCATCATCATTTAGATTCAGTTTTGTCTCTGTTTTAACGTAATTTTGCTCTGTCTCATCTCAGTCTCCAGATCATTTCACTTCTGTCTCATCTCTGTCTCAACATCACTTGGTCTCTGTCTCATCATCATTTGGTCTCTGTCTTAGCATCATTTGGACTCGGTTTTGTCTCTGTCTTAACATAATTTTGTCTCATCTCAGTCTTCAGATCATTTCACTTCTGTCTCATCTGTGTCTCATCATGATTTGGACTTGGTTTTGTCTCTGTCCCATATTGATTTAATCACTTAAACTCAAACTTGTGTCTCAACATCATTTGGTCGTTGTCTCAACATCATTTGGTCTTTGTCTCAACATCATTTGGTCTTTGTCCCATCATCATTCGTTTTTTTTTTTTTTTTGGTTAAATCATTTTAAGACTCAATCTGGTCTGCATCTTAAAATGATATGGACTAACTCTTGTCTCTGTCTTACCATTATTTAGGCTCAATTTTGCCTCTGTCTTGACATCATTTGGTCTCTGTCTCACCTCTGTATCACATCATTTGGTCTCTGTCTCATCATCATTTGGACTCAGTTTTGTCTCTGTCTCAACATCATTTGGTCTCTGTCTCATATTGGTTTAATCATCATTTTTAGACTCAATCTGGTCTTTATCTTGACATCATATGAACTTAGTCTGGTCTCTGTCTTAACATAATCTTTCTCTGTCTCATCATCATTTAGGCTCAATTTTGTCTCTGTCTTTACATCATTTGGTCTCTGTCTTGTCTTTGTCTCATTGACATTTAGATAACTTGTCTCTGTCTTGACATAATTTTGTCACTCTTATGTCTTGGTCTCATCTCTGTCTCATTTCTGCCTCGACAACATTTGGTCTCTGTCTCATCACTGTTTCATCATCATTTAGAACTGCTCTTGTCTCTGACTTGAGACTAAGTCTCAACATCTTTTAGACTCAATCTCGTCTCTGCATGATCAACATTTGGACTCAGTCCTGTCTCATTTGGTGACAGCAGCATCGGTCAAGTGGTATAAAGTGGTGGTGAGCTGCAGGAGTCAGAACTGAAGAATGAACATTTATAGAGTGGTGTAACACTCTTGGGGTGACACAGTGGTACAGTGGGTAGCATTGTTAGCTCACAGCAGGGAGGCCCTGGGTTTGATTCATGTCAAACGAACGAATGAGTGAATGAAGGTTTGGCCACATGGGAGAGTGGGGGTCCGGGCCACACAAAGTTGTTTCTGTGTATTTTCTTTTTTTTTATTTGGCAGAGAAAATATAAATAAAGATTGTTAGACAAATTTCAGCATGTAAGGCATGAGTTTTCTAGTAATGCCAACCAATCAGTATTCAGTAGCGGACACATAATACACTGAAGCCACTTTGGAGGAAATTATTGTTATTTGAAGATAACAGGCATAAATGTATGAAATTATATTCACATGTTATTCTTTATAGAAGTGGCGACTGTATTGACTGTATCCTAAGACCTAGGACAAGCTGAGTTCCCTGGTCCACTGATTAAAGAGTCATTCTCTTTAATGGTCACTAGATGGCACCACATAACCTTCCAATCCCTCACCAGCAGTACTGGCCTACACCGGAGAGCAGTTTCACAAATATTCAGCACATTTTATGCAATGTTTCAGCAAATCAGTGAATAAAACTATTATAATATCAATAAAAATATTTGTATATACTGTAATATACTATACTATCAGTGTTCAAATCAAATTCTGAATATCAGTGATATTAGAACTTCATTCTTGATGTTCTACAGTTTGGTTTTCTCAGTCAGTGTAGCATCTTCTGTTCATCATCCTGAACACATCCGTAATTACAGCTTCATACTGATGGTACTTTTATTATTATTATTATTATTATTATTATTATTATAACTGATTCTGACTCTAGGTCACCACGTGGACAGTGTTTCTCCAGAATATTCTGTCCTCTGTTTGGATCTTCAGGTTGCTGGTTATCTCCATCCAGCTGATCTTGTTGTTGGTCCTCAGCCTCCTCTTGTACTTTCGACTCTGAGCGTAACAGTCTTTTCAACTGGTTCTCCTCAGAAGAGCTTCAGTCTGTTCAGGCGTTGGAGGATCCTTTCTCATCTAGTGTTAGGTTTTAGAACTGACCTCCACATTCAACCCATTCATGCAGTGAAAGACCACACACACTAGTGAACACACACACACTAGGGGGCAGTGAAACTCCAACATACACATCTAGTGAAGACACATTAGGGGCAGTGAAACACCCACATACACACACACTAGTGAACACACACACACTAGAGAGCAGTGCAACACCCACGTATAAACACATACTAGTGAACACACACTAGGGGCAGTGAAACACCCACATATACACACATACTCACACTAGGGGCAGTGAAACACCCACATATACACACACACTCACACTAGGGGCAGTGTAAAAGCCATATATACACACACTAGTGAACACACACACACTAGGTAGCAGTGTAACACCCACATATACACACACACTAGTGAACACACACTAGGGGCAGTGAAACACACACACTATTGAACACACACACACACACAAACACACACTAGGAAGCAGTGTATCACCCACATATACACACACACACATACTTTTTCTTTGGACAGCGACAGTAGGGGGCTACAGCAGGAATTACAGGAGGGACTGATGCCCAGTTAAGTGTATTACATTTAATGGACAGTAGCTTTAATGGACAGTAGTCTCAGTCTGCGGCTGTGATGAACTAGGACCACCGTTCAGACTTCGGCCTGGTGGGCTACTGTATATAAAGTGAGCCGGACGAGGGGGCTTGAGAGGAGCTGATTACTACAGCACCGCAGGGTTATTTTGGGTCGACCTTGAGGGCCTGAAATAGCAGATTCTCTCCACTTCTGCTCTGATGAGCTGTTTCTCATTTACAGCCACTTCCACTCCTCACCGCCCCCTGCTGGCTCACCCGTGGTTCACCTCTGAAGGTCTGCATCTGTGCCCATATGAGAGACCACCAATAGATGAACTAGTTAGCCAGCTATCTTTAACGCTGTACATCATGGTCCCTCCAAAACCTGCTCCCATCAGGACCACCAGCACTCACCTGACTTTTTACTACTGAACAATAAACAACAGCATCAGACAAGCACACCGTCCAGTATTAACAGTCAGTAGAGTCTGATTATCTGATCAGTCACTTTAATCAAAGTGTTTTATTATGTGATTGTCTCTAATTTTCTTTCCTTCTTCACCTCTTCTCCTCCTCCTCCTCTCGGAGTTCTGCGCTGTGGTGACCGGTAGTCGGTGTGGATCATTACCGTTAGTGTTAGTGTTCTCTCTCTGTAGGTGTTGCTGGGTGATGCAGGATGAGGGTAGTGTTAGTGATGGAGCTTCAGTTCTTTCTGTCTCATTTACTAAAGCTGTTAATGAAGCTCTGTGTGATCCAGACTGAACTCGCTGCAGGCAGATCTTCAGCCCTGTCTGCTCCACACGTCCGTTCCTCAGAACAATAACTCATTCTGTATTAATACGCTTTACCTGCCAAACCCATCTCACCAAAACAAGTATATGTTGAGCAGTTTTACTAGAAAGTGTCCATTAATATCATCAATTATCATTTTTAACTACAGTATGAATAACAATTCACTGCGAAAATATTTGGCTAGTTAAGTTGTCTTGTTTTGGGTGATTTTAGGCAAACGTCTCACCACACTGGCAGATGTTCTGGTTTGTTTTGAGAAACATACAAAACAGATCAACAAAGTTATCTGGCAAAGCAATGACATAATTGTACTGCAAATAAATAATTCATACAAATAAATTACCTTAAAACAAGCTAATAACAATTTCATAACTCACTCCAACCATTTTTTTTGGCACACTACTCAAAATTTGGTGCTACACCCCGATTACAGAGCACATTCTTACAGTGACAGAGGAACTGGTTTAAGGAAGGTGGAATTATAGTGGATTGCATGAGATATAGCAACAACTATAAACTTTACACTATACACTATAATCCACTACACTATACTAACCACAGTATACACTATAACCCACTAGACTATACCAACCACACTATACACTATAACCCACTACACTATACCAACCACACTATACACTATAACCCACTACACTATACCAACCACACTATACACTATAACCCACTACACTATACCAACCACACTATACACTATAACCCACTATACTATACCAACTACACTATACACTATAACCTACTACACTATACCAACCACACTATACACTATAACCCACTACACTATACCAACCACACTATACACTATAACCTACTACACTATACCCCACTACACTATACCAACCACACTATACACTATAACCAACTACACTATACCAACTACACTATACACTATAACCCACTACACTATACCAACTACACTATACACTATAACCCACTACACTATACCAACCACACTATACACTATAACCTACTACACTATACCAACCACACTATATACTATAACCCACTACACTATACCAACCACACTATACACTATAACCCACTACACTATACCAACCACACTATACACTATAACCTACTACACTATACCAACTACACTATACACTATAACCCACTACACTATACCAACCACACTATACACTATAACCCACTACACTATACCAACTACACTATACACTATAACCTACTACACTATACCAACCACACTATACACTATAACCCACTACACTATACCAACCGCACTATACACTTTACACTATACACTATAACCCACTACACTATACCAACCACACTATACACTATAACGCACTACACTATACCAACCGCACTATACACTTTACACTATACACTATAACCCACTACACTATACCAACCACACAATACACTATAACCCACTACACTATAACCCACTACACTATAACCCACTACACTATACACTATAGTCCACCACACTATACCAACCGCACTATACAATTTACACTATACACTATAAGCCACTACACTATACCAACCACACTATACGCTATACACTATAATTCACTACACTATACTAACCGCACTATACACTTTGCATTACACACAATAACTCACTACACTATACCAAACACACTATAACCACTACACTATACCAACCACACTATACACAATAACCCACTACACTGTACCAAACACACTATACACTATAACCACTACACTATACCAACCACACTATACACTATAACCCACTACACTATACCAAACACACTATACACTATAACCACTACACTATACCAATCACACTATACACTATAACCCACTACACTAAACCAACCACACTATACACTATAACCACTACACTATACCAACCACACTATACACTATAACCTACTACGCTATACCAACCACACTATACACTATAACCCACTACACTATACCAACCACACTATACACTATAACCCACTACACTATACCAACCACACTATACACTATAACCCACTACACTATACCAACCACACTATACACTATAACCCACTACACTATACCAACCACACTATACACTATAACCCACTATACTATACCAACTACACTATACACTATAACCTACTACACTATACCAACCACACTATACACTATAACCCACTACACTATACCAACCACACTATACACTATAACCTACTACACTATACCCCACTACACTATACCAACCACACTATACACTATAACCAACTACACTATACCAACTACACTATACACTATAACCCACTACACTATACCAACTACACTATACACTATAACCCACTACACTATACCAACCACACTATACACTATAACCTACTACACTATACCAACCACACTATATACTATAACCCACTACACTATACCAACCACACTATACACTATAACCCACTACACTATACCAACCACACTATACACTATAACCTACTACACTATACCAACTACACTATACACTATAACCCACTACACTATACCAACCACACTATACACTATAACCCACTACACTATACCAACTACACTATACACTATAACCTACTACACTATACCAACCACACTATACACTATAACCCACTACACTATACCAACCGCACTATACACTTTACACTATACACTATAACCCACTACACTATACCAACCACACTATACACTATAACCCACTACACTATAACCCACTACACTATAACCCACTACACTATACACTATAGTCCACCACACTATACCAACCGCACTATACAATTTACACTATACACTATAAGCCACTACACTATACCAACCACACTATACGCTATACACTATAATTCACTACACTATACTAACCGCACTATACACTTTGCATTACACACAATAACTCACTACACTATACCAAACACACTATAACCACTACACTATACCAACCACACTATACACAATAACCCACTACACTGTACCAAACACACTATACACTATAACCACTACACTATACCAACCACACTATACACTATAACCCACTACACTATACCAAACACACTATACACTATAACCACTACACTATACCAATCACACTGTACACTATAACCCACTACACTAAACCAACCACACTATACACTATAACCACTACACTATACCAACCACACTATACACTATAACCTACTACGCTATACTAACCGCACTATACACTTTACATTACACACAATAACCCACTACACTATACCAAACACACTATACACTATAACCCACTACACTATACCAACCACACCATACACTATAACCACTACACTATACCAATCACACTATACACTATAACCCACTACACTATACCAACCACACTATACACTATAACCCACTACACTGTACCAACCACACTATACACTATAACCTACTACACTATACCAACCACACTATACACTATAACCCACTACACTATACCAACCACACTATACACTATAACCCACTACACTATACCAACCACACTATACACTATAACCCACTACACTATACCAACCACACTATACACTATAACCCACTACACTATACCAACCACACTATACATTATAACCCACTACACTATACCAACCACACTATACACTATAACCCACTACACTATACCAACCACACTATACATTATAACCCACTACACTATACCAACCACACTTTACACTATAACCACTACACTATACCAACCACACTATACATTATAACCCACTACACTATACTAAACACACTATACACTATAACCACTACACTATACCAACCACACTATACATTATAACCCACTACACTATACTAAACACACTATACACTATAACCACTACACTATACCAACCACACTATACATTATAACCCACTACACTATACCAACCACACTTTACACTATAACCCACTACACTATACCAACTACACTATACACTATAACCCACTACACTATACCAACCACACTATACACTATAACCCACTACACTATACCAACCACACTATACACTATAACCCACTACACTATACCAACCACACTATACACTATAACCCACTACACTATACCAACCACACTATACATTATAACCCACTACACTATACTAAACACACTATACACTATAACCACTACACTATACCAACCACACTATACATTATAACCCACTACACTATACCAACCACACTTTACACTATAACCCACTACACTATACCAACCACACTATACATTATAACCCACTACACTATACTAAACACACTATACACTATAACCACTACACTATACCAACCACACTATACATTATAACCCACTACACTATACCAACCACACTTTACACTATAACCCACTACACTATACCAACCACACTATACACTATAACCCACTACACTATACCAACCACACTATACATTATAACCCACTACACTATACTAAACACACTATACACTATAACCACTACACTATACCAACCACACTATACATTATAACCCACTACACTATACTAAACACACTATACACTATAACCACTACACTATACCAACCACACTATACATTATAACCCACTACACTATACCAACCACACTTTACACTATAACCCACTACACTATACCAACCACACTATACATTATAACCCACTACACTATACTAAACACACTATACACTATAACCACTACACTATACCAACCACACTATACATTATAACCCACTACACTATACCAACCACACTTTACACTATAACCCACTACACTATACCAACCACACTATACACTATAACCCACTACACTATACCAACCACACTATACATTATAACCCACTACACTATACTAAACACACTATACACTATAACCACTACACTATACCAACCACACTATACATTATAACCCACTACACTATACCAACCACACTTTACACTATAACCACTACACTATACTAAACACACTATACACTATAACCCACTACACTATACCAAATACACTATACACTATACACTATAATTCACTACACTATACATTGTCCTACTGTCATCTTGTTCACAAATTTTTTTGTTCAACCCTAAAGGTCCATTCTGGCTTGGTAGAAGTGAGTACTGTAGAGTGAACAGTTGGTCTGGGGGTGATGTGACTGGTCACTGGTGAGAGGTTTAAAACTACAGTTACAAGAAACTGGAACAGGAAGTTCAGTCTCGTCCTGACCGCAGACGAAGGGTCAGACAGTTCTGATCTCTTTTTGGTCGGCTCTTTTTGCTCCTCCTGAATAAATACTTTTGGTACTAGATAAAAGCTGCTTGTGGTTTCTTGGTTAGACAGATTCTGAGTGACTGTACACAACCACTAGTGATTAAGTGATTTATTTGCACACCGTGGGGTTTGAAGGAGAGAAAGCCTCAAAGGAGGTCGAGACTTCATGGAAGTCTTCACAAAGCCGCTGAGGCAGCGGAGCCAGACAACAGTGTGATTCATTCGTTCAGGGCTCCTAACGATTATCCCAGTATTATTAATACTATTCTCTGCTTCTACACCAGATTGGCAGATCTTTACTCCTCACTGGATGATGTGTCTCCATGGCAACTTCCCATCATTACCGTGTGTTGCTGAAGATGCGTGAGCCTGTTTGTGTAGGAACACAATAACAGCAGGAATCTGAACTAAACATACTCCAGCACTGAGCTCTGCTACTGTATATACACACATTACAGACCTACTTCTGAGACCCTGCTGGTGAAACAAGCTGTAAAGAGTAAATTTCACTGATTACTGTGAAGAGTCATCATGTTACTCATTACTACTCTCAGTTACTCTCTAAATCCCAGACTAGAAAAACACAGTGGAAACTGCTGGTGCTGGTGTGAGTGGATCAGACACAGCTGGACTGAAAATCTTCCACCAACCAGCAACATCCAATGAGCAAGGTAGGAGTGTCTAACAGAGTGGACAGTGAGTGGACACAGTGTTTAAACACTCCAGCAGCAGCAGCACTGTTGTGTCTGTGTATGTATGTATGCGGGTGTTTCACTGTCCCCTAGTGTGTGCTCACTAGTGTGTGTGTATGTGGGTGTTTCGCTGCCCCCTAGTGTGTGCTCACTAGTGTCTGTGTGTGGGTGTTAATTAGTGTGTGTGTATGTGTGGGTTATTCACTGCCCCCTAGTGCGTGTTCATTGGTGTGTGTGTGTGTGTATGTGTATACAGATGTTTCACTGCCCCCTAGTGCGTGTGTTCACTAGTGTGTGTGTATATGTGGGTGTTTTACTGCCCCCTAGTGTGTGTGTTCACTAGTGTGTGTGTGGGGATGTTCACTAGTGTGTGTATATGTGGGTGTTTCACTGCCCCCTAGTGTGTGTTCACTAGTGTGTGTATATGTGCTTGTTCACTAGTGTGTTTATGTGGTTGTTCAATAGTGTGTGTATGTGCTTGTTCACTAGTGTGTGTATGCAGATGTTTCACTGCCCCCTAGTGTGTGTGTTCACTAGTGTGTGTATGTGGGTGTTTCACTGCCCCCTAGTGTGTGTTCACTAGTGTGTGTGTATGTGAGTGTTTCACTGCCCCCTAGTGTGTGTGTTCACTAGTGTGTGTATGTGGGTGTTTCACTGCCCCCTAGTGTGTGTTCACTAGTGTGCGTGTATGTGAGTGTTTCACTGCCCCCTAGTGTGTGTGTTCACTAGTGTGTGTATGTGAGTGTTTCACTGCTCAGAGTGGTTAAATGTGGAGGTTAAATCTGTAAACAAACACATTGGTCTATTGTATTGTATTGTTTTCACACACACCTGGGGGCACCTCCAACTCACCCACAGTCTTAGACCCGCGTTGTAACACCTGAGCACCTGGTAGAAACCCACATAGACACAAGGAGAACATGCAAACTCCACACAGACAGCGCACCCTGTTGCCCGGCGAGGGGATCAAACCCAGACCCTGTCCGAGCAGGAAATACCTGAATTACTAGAACGTACATGTAAGCCTGAGCAAATTAGCACATTTAACAAACTGGAGGCCAGCAAACAATCAAACTGTGCTCTTTTTACGATAGTATACATTTATTTCACAAAAAAACATGTTTACATAGCACGATAGCCTGTAGGGGGCAGTAATCCAGGAACATATCTCTAAAAGCAGCTCTAAATGCTATCAGATTTAGCTAAATCAGCAGTACAAACACTCACCTGCAGGGCAAGTTCATGAAAAATTAAACAGCTACAGTTTTATAACCATCAGTATATCAGTGTACTGGAATCGCAGTGGTCAGTTAATACTTGAGAATGTGAGTATGTGAGAATGCTGTTCATAGATCACAGCTCAGCATTCAACACAATCATCCCAGCCAAACTCATCCCGAAGCTCAAAGACTTGGGTTTGAACTCTTATCTCTGCAACTGGATACTGGACTTCCTGACGAGCAGACCGCAGGTGGTGAGGGTGGGTGACAGCATCTCTTCCACTCTGACTCTGAGCACGGGGGCCCCCCAGGGATGTGTACTCAGCCCCCTCCTGTACTCCCTGTACACTAATGAATGTGTAGCCAAACACTCCTCCAACCTCATCTTCAAATTCGCTGATGACACTACCATCCTAGGCCTCATCACAGATGGAGATGAAACAGCCTATAGAGACGAGGTCAGCGCTCTGTCAGAGTGGAGCCATGACAACAATCTCCGTCTAAACATCAGCATAACGAAGGAGATGATTGTGGACTACAGGAAGCAGCAGAAGGGTGGTCACTCTCCCCTTTACATCAACGGGGCTGAAGTGGAGAGAGTCAGCAGTGTTAAGTTCCTCACCTCTCTGATGACCTCACCTGGTCCCTCCACACTAACACGATTGTGAAATCTGCCCGTCAGCATCTCTTCTTCCTGCGCAGGCTCAGGAAGTTTGGACTGCCTTCTGATCTCCTCACCAGCTTCTACAGATGCACTATAGAGAGCATCCTAACGGGCTGCATCGCTGTCTGGTACGGCAGCTGCACTGCCTGCGACCGCAAGGCCCTAAAAGGAGTGGTGAGGACAGCAGAATACATCATAGGCAACAAACTACCAGCCTTACAGGACATCTACCAGTCCCGCTGCCTGAGGAACAAACTACCAGCCTTACAGGACATCTACCAGTCCCGCTGCCTGAGGAACAAACTACCAGCCTTACAGGACATCTACCAGTCCCGCTGCCTGAGGAAAATCCAGAAGATCAGGTCAGACAGCGGTCACCCAGCACACGACCTGTTCACCATACTGCCATCAGGCAGGAGATTCCGCAGCATCCAGGCCAGAACAACCCGCCTACTGAACAGCTTCTACCCTCAGGCTGTCAGGCTCCTGAACAAACTGTGAGGCTGAAAGACCCCAAGACCGTTCACTCGACCACTGCACATTATACACTTTATATTATTTATTCTGATATCGCTGCTATGGACAATATCATCATATCACTAAGTCACTTTAAATATATATAGATATATCTACTTAGAACCTGCCTATGCACCTTTTTTTCACAGATGACCCTCCTGTATATCCTATGTTTATATCTTGTGTATTGTATAGTCCTTTATATATTTCAGTTATAACTATATGTATATTTTTAGCTTATGTTTACTTTAATATTGTCTATTTATTGTATGTTTGTACTGTTTTATATATATAATGCTGCCCTGCTGTAGAGTTTTATCTGAGCCTCACCCCAAGCATTTCAATGCATGTTATGTCCT
Organism: Megaleporinus macrocephalus; assembly: GCA_021613375.1. Classification (NCBI taxonomy): domain Eukaryota; kingdom Metazoa; phylum Chordata; class Actinopteri; order Characiformes; family Anostomidae; genus Megaleporinus; species Megaleporinus macrocephalus. The sequence continues at coordinate 49,916,863 of CM038707.1, read as the reverse complement.
GACATGATGTGCAAATGACAAATAAACTTGAAACTTGAAACTTGAAACTTGACAGAGCTTCTCTGAGGTCAAGGTCTGATACGATTGGCTTACAAATCACAAGATCTGATATGACTGGTCAAGCCAGACCTTCATGTTAGAAAATCTCTGGATACGTGGAGCGTCTGGTGTAGGTCATGTGATGTCCACAGTTCTTATGAGTCAGAGAAACAAATACTCTAATACACTAAATGCTGTCCAGTCACCAGTAACAGTGTCCTGCTCTGATAATCTTGACCACAGAGGGCTTTTCAGAGGTTATGAAGTTCCATCCATCCATCTATTATCTACTGCCTCTCCGGGGATCTGGGTCGCGGGGGTAGCAGTCTAAGCAGAAAAACCCAGACTTCCTTCTCCCCAGCCACCTCCTCTAGCTCCTCCTGGGGGGATACCGAGGCGTTCCCAGGCCAGCCGAGAGATATAATCCCTCCAGCGTGTCCTAGGTCTTCCCCGGGGTCTCCTCCCAATCTGACATGTCCGGAACACCTCCACAGGGAGGCGTCCAGGAGGCATAACCAGACGCCTGAACCACCTCAGCTCAGTTCCCCTCGATGTGGAGAAGTAGCGGCTCGACTCTGAGCCTCCCCCGTATAATTGAGCTCCTCACCCTATCTCTAAGGGTTCTTTCAGCCACTACCCAGAGCTTGTGACCACAGGTGAAAGCAGGAACGTAGATTGACCAGTAAATTGAGAGCTTTGCCTTTTGGCTCACCAATCCCGCACCAATCCGCTTCATCCTTCCCTCACTGGTGAACCAGACCCCGAGATACTTAAACTCCTCCACTTGAGGCAGGAGGTCATTTCCAACCTGAAAAAAGAAAATCGATTATCTTTTAACAGCTGCGCTGAACTTCATTTCCTGAACTGGAAGTTCAGCACATCTGTTAAAAGATAATCAAGTTTTTGGTGTTATGTAACATTTCCAAGCGTCTTCTGAACCATTGATTTCCATTTTGTTTGCCGCAGGTCTGTTTTTTGTCGTAGCACCTTTTTCACAATCAAGTCGTTTTTTGGTCACACCGAGCAGAAGTCTGGCTTCTGACCACCAAAACAGTGGTGGACAGTTCAACTCTAGTCCAACAACACCAGAACTGGACACTCCTGGGCTGATTACTGTCATATTCTATAAGTGGTTAATAAGTCAAGTTTGGTATTTTATCTGTTCACGCTGGACAAGTTGCCTGCTCCAGTCAAAGTTAGCAGTTCTTGGTCACTGTGAGCAGGAGTCTTGCTTCTGACCACCACAGCAGTGGTGGATGGTTCAACTGTAGTCCCACTAAACCAACTGGACACGCCCGGTCTGATTATTTCCAAACACTGTGAGTGGTTATTGAGTCAATTTTGGTACTTTATCTGTCCACACTGGCAGTTCCTGCTCACACTGAGCAGAAGTTTAGATTCTGACCACCATAATGGTGAGCAGTTCAACTCCATTCCCACTAAACCATAACTGGACACGCCAGTCTGATCACTGGCATACACCGTAAGTAGTTATCGAGTCAGTTTTGGTACTTTATCTGTCCACACTGGCAGTTCTTACTCATACTGAGCAGAAGTTCAGTTTCTGACCAACATAATGGTGGACAGTTTGACTGCAGTCCTAAAAAACCATAACTGTACACGCCAGTCTGATCACCGGCATACACTGCAAGAAGTTATTGAGTCAAGTTCAGTATTTTATCTGGACAAGTTGCCTGTTCCTGTCGAAGTAAGCAGTTCTTGGTCATACTGAGCAGAAGTCCAGCTTCTGACCACCACAATGGTGGGCAGTTCAACTCCAGTCCAGTAAAACCATAACTGGACATGCCAGTCTGATTACTGGCATACACCAAGTTTGGTATTTTCTCTGTCCACACTGGTCAAGTTGCCTGTTCCTGCTGAAGTAGGTAGCTCTTGGTCATACGGGGCAGAAGACCGGATTCTGACCACCACAACAATGGTGGGCAGTTCAACTCCAATCCCAAAAAATCATAACTAGACACTCTTGGTCTGATTATTGTCATGCACTGTAGGTGGTTATTGAGTTAAGCTTGGTACTTTATCTGTCTACACTTGTCTCAGCCAAGCGGTTGTTCATGATGCCCAGCGCTCCGACTCCTCCAGAGAATCCATTGTGGCGGGAGCTGGAAGGATGATGCCCGTTGGCCATTTCGGACAGCTGCTTCTGCATGATGGCCAGATTTACCTTGTTGGCAGCCAGGAAGTCCTTCATGGAGATCATTTCTCCGGACATGCGGCGCCCGTCTCCTTCACTGTCGTTAATTGCATCGGTTTCGATGGATGGATCGCGTCTGGCTCTCAGATGTCCCGGCACTATCACGTTCCTGCGGTTCCCTCGGCCTGGGCAAAGGCAGGGAGCCTTCAGCCGCCGCAAGAGCCAGTTCAGAACCTGCTTGATGACGATGGAGATGACGTTGAAGAGTGAGTAGATGCAGCAGACGCCGGTCAGGATGAAGAGGAAGTTACCCAGTCTGTAGGCCACCTGGTCTTCGTAGTGTTCCCTCTGGCTGCTCACCATATCTCCAAAGCCGATGGTGCTGAAGGCCACAAAGCAGAAGTAGAGCGAGTCCAGGTAGTCCCAGCCCTCAGCCGCCGAGTACATGGCAGACGCGCAGCAGGACACCAGAATGGCTGCTGCTCCCAAGATTGCCATCACGCAGTACACCGATGGTTTCCAGCCGGCCAAACTGTCTCTCCGTCCCGCGCCGTGGCCGTCAGACCCAGACTGGCCGTGGTCGTTCTCTGGCAGAGCGACTTTCCGCTGGTGCCGCCGCTCGTGGCAGAACTTCAACACAAATGCGATGACGGTGATGACACGCTCCAGGAAGAGGTTGAAGAACAGGATAGTGGCGGCACAGCCGATAAGACCGTAGAAGATTAGAAACATCTTCCCGGCTGTGGTGGCCGGAGTGGTCATCCCGAAACCTAGAAACAAGAAACAACAAGCAAAACATTCAAACTGTCCACCAACAACTAAGATGAGTAACGAGGTGGGCGTGTGTTAGTGTGTGTTGATGTTTTGATGAAAGTGTTGTCTGTTTGCAGCGTGTTGGGTCTTCTCGGCCACCGTAGGAATCAGCTTATAGGTAATATTTTAGGTTATAGGGTGGGCTTTGATTCATATTAGCAAATGTGCCCCCCTCACCCAATGTCAAACCCGCTCCTGCGCCCTTGTATATATAAATATATATATATATATATTTGAGTGTGAAGAAGTTTTCAGCTGTTCTGCTTTGTCTTGCTTCTGCAGGAAGTAGATCTGGAGCTCATTAGCAGCCAGATATTAATCGCTCTTTAACGAGCAGCCAAAGCCCACGCCCCCAACCCCCCCACCACCCTCTTTCTCAGTCAGTCTTCTCCCCCACTGCTGGAGATGGGTTGCCATTGGCGACGACGGCTGACACTTTCTCAGTGCAGGCCCTCATTCAGACCCTCAGTCCACTCCAGAATAAAGCCATTTACTGTGCTCTGGAGGTCTCTGTCTGTGTGTGAATCCCCCCGAGAGCCGCTCTGGCTGAACGGGAGATGTGAAAACGTGATGCTCTGGGCTGTCACTCGTTTTGTGTGGGACTGTCGTCAGGTGCCTGAGCCCTGACCCCTGACCTCTGTGTCATACACTTCAGCTGAATGTAAATCAGAGGCTGTTCTGAGGTTCACAAAGAACCAAAAACCAATATGCTCTGAGGGTCCTCGACTCTGAATCAGCGACTCACTCACTCCTGAACACCGCCAACCACTGACTGAACCACTAACCAGTACAGCTGCTGAGGAGAGAGGAACAGCCGAGCAGAACAAAACAGTTCTCAGAGAGAAGAACATCTTAATATCAAAACAAACCTCATGCTTTTCAGTATACAGTCTACAGTGCACTGTACTACAGTATACAGTCTACAGTGCTCTGTACTACAGTATACAGTCTACAATACACCATACTACAGTATACAGTCTACAATGCTCTGTACTACAGTATACAGTCTACAGTGCTCTGTACTACAGTATACAGTCTACAGTCCTCTGCACTACAGTATACAGTCTACACTGCTCTGTACTACAGTATACAGTCTACAGTGCTCTGTACTACAGTATACAGTCTACAATGCTCTGTCCTACAGTATACAGTCTACAATGCTCTATACTACAGTATACAGTCTACAGTCCTCTGTACTACAGTATACAGTCTACAGTGCACTGTACAACAGTATACAGTCTACAATACACCATACTACAGTATACAGTCTACAATACACCGTACTACAGTATACAGTCTACAGTGCACTGTACTACAGTATACAGTCTACAGGGCTCTGTACTACAGTATACAGTCTACAATACACCATACTACAGTATACAGTCTACAATGCTCTGTACTACAGTATACAGTCTACAGTGCTCTGTACTACAGTATACAGTCTACAGTCCTCTGCACTACAGTATACAGTCTACAGTGCTCTGTACTACAGTATACAGTTTACAGTGCTCTGTCCTACAGTATACAGTCTACAATGCTCTGTACTACAGTATACAGTCTACAGTCCTCTGTACTACAGTACACAGTCTACAATGCTCTGTACTACAGTATACAGTCTACAGTCCTCTGTACTACAGTATACAGTCTACAATGCTCTGTACTACAGTATACAGTCTACACTGCTCTGTACTACAGTATACAGTCTACAGTGCTCTGTACTACAGTATACAGTCTACAATGCTCTGTACTACAGTATACAGTCTACAGTCCTCTGTACTACAGTATACAGTCTACAGTGCACTGTACAACAGTATACAGTCTACAATACACCGTACTACAGTATACAGTCTACAATACACCGTACTACAGTATACAGTCTACAATGCTCTGTCCTACAGTATACAGTCTACAGTGCACTGTACTACAGTATACCGTCTACATTGCACTGTACTACAGTATACAGTCCAGTGCTCTGTACTACAGTATACAGTCTACAGTCCTCTGTACTACAGTATACAGTCTACAATACACCGTACTACAGTATACAGTCTACAGTGCTCTATACTACAATATACAGCCTACACTGCTCTGTACTACAGTATACAGCCTACAGTGCACTGTACTACAGTATACAGTCTACAGTGCACTGCACTACAGTCTACAGTGCACTGTACTACAGTATACAGTCTACAATGCTCTGTATTACAGTATACAGTCTACAATGCTCTGTACTACAGTATACAGTCTACACTGCTCTGTACTACAGTATACAGTCTACAGTGCTCTGTACTACAGTATACAGTCTACAATACACCATACTACAGTATACAGTCTACAATGCTCTGTACTACAGTATACAGTCTACAGTCCTCTGTACTACAGTATACAGTCTACAGTGCACTGTACAACAGTATACAGTCTACAATACACCGTACTACAGTATACAGTCTACAATACACCGTACTACAGTATACAGTCTACAATGCTCTGTCCTACAGTATACAGTCTACAATGCTCTGTCCTACAGTATACAGTCTACAGTGCACTGTACTACAGTATACAGTCTACATTGCACTGTACTACAGTATACAGTCCAGTGCTCTGTACTACAGTATACAGTCTACAGTCCTCTGTACTACAGTATACAGTCTACAATACACCGTACTACAGTATACAGTCTACAGTGCTCTATACTACAATATACAGCCTACACTGCTCTGTACTACAGTATACAGCCTACAGTGCACTGTACTACAGTATACAGTCTACAGTGCTCTGCACTACAGTATACAGCCTACAGTGCACTGTACTACAGTATACAGTCTACAGTGCTCTGCACTACAGTATACAGTCTACAGTGCTCTGTACTACAGTATATAGTCTACACTGCTCTGTGCTACAGTATATAGTCTACAATGCTCTGTACTACAGTATACAGCCTACAGTGCTCTGTACTACAGTATACAGCATACAGTCCTCTGTACTACAGTATACAGTCTACAGTGCTCTGTACTACAGTATATAGTCTACACTGCTCTGTGCTACAGTATATAGTCTACAATGCTCTGTACTACAGTATACAGCCTACAGTGCTCTGTACTACAGTATACAGCATACAGTGCACTGCACTACAGTCTACAATGCACTGTACTACAGTATACAGTCTACAATGCTCTGTATTACAGTATACAGTCTACACTGCTCTGTACTACAGTATACAGTCTACGGTGCACTGTACTACAATATACAGTCTACACTGCTCTGTACTACAGTATACAGTCTACAGTGCTCTGTACTACAGTATGCAGTCTACACTGCTCTGTACTACAGTATACAGTCTACAATGCTCTGTATTACTGTATTACTGTATACCGTACATATATACTGAGGGACTTTCTTATTTCCACCTTCAGCTCTCTGAACTGGTTTATACTGGTTGTGTCACATCATTTGAAACAAGTGAGATCAGTTTTGAGTGGTTGTGTTTGATCAGTGATGCGTTCACTTCATTTGTATTTATAATTGTTGCTGCTGGTGTTCAGCAGTATGGACGAGGTGTGTTAGAGAGAAGACTGTGTTTGGAGATTTGCAGAGTAATGTTAGTGAGATCTGCAGGCAGTGCTTTATCGTGTGCAATGTTTTAGTTTATAGACAACAGACTGAACAATTAGCTCAATGAGTTTACACAACTGGTAACCTGCTTTAGTCAGTGAAGAGAACAGAAGAGAAGAAAAGAGAAGAGAAGAGAAAAGAAAAGAAGAGAAAAGAAAAGAAAAGAAAGGGAAAGAAGAAATGAGGAAAGACAATAGAAGAAAAGATAAGTTAATAAGTTAATAGGAAAGAAGAGAGGATAAAAGAGATAAAAAGAAGGTTTATATCTAGGTCTATTTAAATATGTAGTGCTTATTGATTATTATCAGTTTTATATATAGATCTATTTTACTATATAGTACTTACTGATTATTATCAGTTTTATATATAGATCTATTTTACTATAAAGTACTTACTGATTATTATCAGTTTTATATATAGATCTATTTAAATACATAGTACTTACTGATTATTATCAGTTTTATATATAGATCTATTTAAATATATAGTACTTACTGATTATTATCAGTTTTATATATAGATCTATTTAAATATATAGTACTTACTGATTATTATCAGTTTTATATATAGATCTATTTAAATATATAGTACTTACTGATTATTATGAGTTTTATATATAGATCTATTTAAATATATAGTACTTAATGATTGTTATCAGTTTTATATATAGATCTATTTAAATATATAGTACTTACTGATTATTATCAGTTTTATGTCTAGGTCTATTTTAATATATAGTACTTACTGATTATTATCAGTTTTATATATAGATCTATTTAAATACATAGTATTTACTGATTATTATCAGTTTTATGTCTAGGTCTATTTTAATATATAGTACTTACTGATTATTATCAGTTTTATATATAGATCTATTTTAAAATGTAGTACTTACTGATTATTATCAGTTTTATGTCTAGGTCTATTTTAATATATAGTACTTACTGATTATTATCAGTTTTATATATAGATCTATTTTAAAATGTAGTACTTACTGATTATTATCAGTTTTATATATAGATCTATTTTAATATATAGTGTTTACTGATTATTATCAATTTTATATATAGATCTATTTTAATATTTAGTACTTACTGATTATTATCAATTTTATATATAGATCTATTTTAATATCTAATATAGTTTTAGTCAGTTTTAGCGAGACTGAGTTTTGTTTACAGACCATTATTAATAATTAAATAATTAAATTGATTATTAGTGGGCGGGGTCACATAGACAAGGTACTATGCTCACCGATGGTGGACACGACGGTTCCCACGAAGTAGAACGCCCCACTGAAGTCCCAGCGTGCCCTGCTGGAGTCCACCCTGATACCGGCCAGCTTGGCCTCCTCGTAGCTCCTGAGGAAGCCGCTGAGCTCCTGCTGGCTGATGTTGAAGCTGCGGCTGAAGCTGCGCAGGCGCACCGCCCAGCGCTCGCGGACCTGCAGCTCCAGCGGAGCCTCGAGAGCCGAGAACACCCCGGCGCCGCCCAGCAGGTACAGCAGGATGGCCAGGGCCAGCAGCACGAAGCGCCCGGTGTCCTCCCCCACCCCCAGGCACTGGCAGCAGGCCATCCAGTGGTCTTCAGCTCCTCCAGCGTCCACTTCGGTCCCCCGGAGTCCGGGACAGGCTGGACAGCGGCTCAAGTCTGGAACGAGGCTTCTTCATCCGAGAGCACTGTGTGGTGAAGTTGAGGGGTCTGCTCCCGGGAAGCTCATGAGCTGGATACAGGATACAGGACGTGTGCTGGGAGCTCTCCTGGACTCTCCTGTTGCTGCTGCTGCTGCTGCTCTGTGTCTGTGACCTCTCCTGAGTGGGGCTGCTGAGCGGGAGCGCTGGCTGATCCCTCCTCTGAGAGGGGCGGAGGAAGCATACGCTCACAACAGGAGCACGTATTAGTGAGCAAGGGGAGCGCGGTGGAGGCGCTCCACTTAGCAAAACATGTTTAAAGCTCAGAAAAATATACTCACCTCCAAAGTTCAGCCTTAGAAGCTGCTTCTGCTTCTCACCTTCCAAACAACCACCAACACAGTATGTGGTGTTGAGGTTCTGGACTCTGGGGTGGTCAGTCCATTCAGTGGTGTTGAGGTTCTGGACTCTGGGGTGGTCAGTCCATTCAGTGGTGTTGAGGTTCTGGACTCTGGGGTAGTCAGTCCATTCAGTGGTGTTGAGGTTCTGGACTCTGGGGTAGTCAGTCCATTCAGTGGTGTTGAGGTTCTGGACTCTGGGGTAGTCAGTCCATTCAGTGGTATTGAGGTTCTGGACTCTGGGGTGGGCAGTCCATTTAGTGGTGTTGAGGTTCTGGACTCTGGGGTGGGCAGTCCATTCAGTTGTGTTGAGGTTCTGGACTCTGGGGTGGGCAGTCCATTCAGTTGTGTTGAGGTTCTGGACTCTGGGGTAGTCAGTCCATTCAGTGGTGTTGAGGTTCTGGTGTATATGTGTGCACAGCTGTCTAAAACTGTGTGTGCTGGTCATGTACTAGATATCATTTTCTCACTTCTGCTTAAAATGAGCTAAAGTTGTCAGTACCGAAACAGTCACTACTGAAAGTCACTACCAAAACAGTCACTACTAATACAGTCACTACTGAAACAGTTAGCACTGAAACAGTCACTACCAAAACAGTCACTACTGAAACAGTCACTACTGAAACAGTTAGCACCGAAACAGTCACTACCAAAACAGTCACTACTGAAACAGTCCACACCAAAACAGTCACTACTGAAACAGTTACTAAAGAAACACAAATGTTCAACATTTTTGTATTGATTAAAAAATTTGATTGTATGTGTGTATAACTGTTTAAAACTGTATTTGCTAGTCATTTGCTGTATACCGTTTCTGAGTTCTGCTCAAAACAAGCTAAAGTTGTCACTACCGCAACAGTCACTACCACAACAGTCACTACAGAAACAGTCACTACAGAAACAGTTACTACAGAAACAGTTACTACAGAAAAAGTGAGTACTGAAACAGTCACTACTGATACAGTCTCTACAGTAAAAGTCACTACTGAAACAGTCACACCTGAAAGTCACTACTGAATCAGTCACTAGTGAAACAGTCACTAGTGAAACAGTCACTACTGAAACAGTTACTACTGAAACAGTCACTACTGAAACAGTCACTAGTGAAACAGTCATTACAGAAACAGTCACTAGTGAAACAGTCACTACTGAAATAGTCACTAGTGAAATTGTCACTACTGAAACAGTCACTACTGAAACAGTCACTACAGAAACAGTCATTACAGAAACAGTCACTAGTGAAATTGTCACTGCTGAAACAGTCACTACTGACACCTTTGAAGCAGTTTAGGTAGTGTTGTGATTGCTCTGGTGAAACGTTCAGTCATTAGTCTTTATACGATAAACATAGTTAAGGTATAGAGTCACTCTGAGTTTAGTCTGATAATAACCCCTAATATACTAATAGTAAACACTAATAAACACCAATAAACTAATAATAAACACTAATAAACTAATAATAAACATTAAGAAACACTAATAAACACTAATAAACACTAATAAACTAATAATAAACACTAAGAAACTAATAAACACCAATAAACTAATAATAAACACTAATAAACTAATAATAAACACTAAAAAACTAATAAACACCAATAAACTAATAATAAACACTAAGAAGCACTAATAAACACCAATAAACTAATAATAAACACTAATAAACTAAAAATAAACACTAAGAAGTACCAATAAACACCAATAAACTAATAATAAACACTAATAAACTAATAATCACCAATAAACTAATAATAAACACTAATAAACTGATAATAAACACTAAGAAACTAATAAACACCAATAAACTATTAATAAACACTAATAAACTAATAATAAACACTAAGAAGCACTAATAAACACCAATAAACTAATAATAAAAACTAATAAACTAATAATAAACACTAATAAACACCAATAAACTAATAATATACACTAATAAACTAATAATAAACATTAATAAACTAATAATAAACACTAATAAACACCAATAAACTAATAATAAACACTAATAAACTAATAATAAATACTAATAAACACTAAGAAACACTAATAAACACTAATAAACATTAATAAACACTAATAAACAAATAATTCACTAATAATAAACACTAATAAACACTAATAAACAAATTATAAACAAATCATAAACACTAATAGACACTAATAGACACTAATAAACTAATAAACTAATAGTAAACAGTAATAAACATTAACAAACACTAATGAACACTAATAAACTCTAATAAACCAGCCTGTTTGCTCGGTAGGTAAGAGGGGCTGGAGCTGAATTATGAGTGGGGGGTGGAGATACACGCCGAGGCTCTTTAGTTGTGCACTAATGAGCTGATGGTCCTGAACGTCACGTGGAAATACTATCCTGAAGTGCTGGAACAGATGAATACTTGATCACCTCGAGCTCGGGGAGGTGCTGTCGCGCCGCAGGTGATCAATACGAGCTGACCTTTCAGATTTGGTTGGAAACTTTCAACATTTGCTCATGGACGCTCCGAGCGGCGTTCCGCAAATGTCACTTTTAGTACAGACGCAGGAAATGCATTATGCATTGTACTCGATCTGGAGTGGGATATTTATAGAATCTGCTCTGAGACGGTCAGTTAGTGTTGTAGCCTCGTCTGATTAATGTAGGTCATAACAGAACTCAGACCTAATTAGCTGATTGAAGCTGACCATACGAGAAAAACATTACAGGCAGATTACAGATTATCAAAGTCTCTGATGTTCTACATAGGAGGTGTGTGAGTCTTTGGTCACCCAGATGTGGTTCTTAACCCATTTACACTCCTTTTTGTGGACCTTATGAATGTTTAGATGACCTCTGCTCTGATTGGCTAGTTTAGAAGTGGTGATCACACAGAAGCAACACAGACCTAATAAAACTCTCACTAGTACACTATATAACAGTGTTATTACAAGTTTACAGTTCTGAGTACTGAACTCTCACTAGTACACTATATAACAGTGTTATTACAAGTTTACAGTTCTGAGTACTGAACTCTCACTAGTACACTATATAACAGTGTTATTACAAGTTTACAGTTCTGAGTACTGAACTCTCACTATTGCACTATATAACAGTGTTATTACAGGTTTACAGTTCTGAGTACTGAACTCTCACTGTTACATTATATAACAGTGTTATTATGGGTTTACAGTTCTGAGTACTGAACTCTTACTATTACACTATATAACAGTGTTATTACAGGTTTACAGTTCTGAGTACTTAACTCTCACTATTACACTATATAACAGTGTTATTACAGGTTTACAGTTCTGAGTACTGATCCCTCACTATTACACTATATAACAGTGTTATTACAGGTTTACAGTTCTGAGTACTGAACTCTCACTATTACACTATATAACAGTGTATTTACAGGTTTACAGTTCTGAGTACTGAACTCTCACTATTACACTATATAGCAGTGTTATTACAAGTTTACAGTTCTGAGTACTGAACTCTCACTGTTACATTATATAACAGTGTTATTACAGGTTTACAGTTCGGAGTACTGAACTCTCACTAGTACACTATATAACAGTGTTATTACAAGTTTACAGTTCTGAGTACTGAACTCTCACTGTTACATTATATAACAGTGTTATTACAGGTTTACAGTTCTGAGTACTGAACTCTCACTATTACACTATATAACAGTGTTATTATGGGTTTACAGTTCTGAGTACTGAACTCTTACTATTACACTATATAACAGTGTTATTACAGGTTTACAGTTCTGAGTACTTAACTCTCACTATTACACTATATAACAGTGTTATTACAGGTTTACAGTTCTGAGTACTGATCCCTCACTATTACACTATATAACAGTGTTATTACAGGTTTACAGTTCTGAGTACTGAACTCTCACTATTACACTATATAACAGTGTTATTACAGGTTTACAGTTCTGAGTACTGAACTCTCACTAGTACACTATATAACAGTGTTATTACAGGTTTACAGTCTGTGTAGCCTTTAATAATGTATTTGAATTTAAACAGAAGCTACTTTGGAGCATTTTTATTGGTCCATTCATCCTGAAATGTTCAGAAGATAAACACTGCTGCTGAGCGTGAAATGAAGGCACATGTTTTTCTGGACAGTGATTATATGTACCATGAACAACAAAACACGTGATCTGGAGAGAGTTAATAGTCATATTAGTCCAGGTGACGGTACTGACTAGCTGCTGCTGTACGGGGTAATTTCGTTGGTCACGTATGGTGTGAAAGTGTAAACAAGCCTTTGTGTCTGTGAGGTCACAGTCTCGTCATTAAGAACTGAATGTCCTGCTCGCTCCAGTAAAGACCACCTCCTCGTCTGCGCCCACCAAAACCCAATCTGTTGCCATGCTCGGAGGTCGGCTGTACCGAAAGTGAACTTCACCTTTCATCCAGAGAGAGTGATGTGGGGCAGGTTTATAAAGCCAGGGGCTCTCCTTTGATGCTTTGAAGCCTTTCCTGCTTGCTGGACGGTGGGGGGACGTGTCCACGAAGTGGGTCAACCACCAAAATACAACACATTTATTCTTATTATTCACCTCTAATCTGTACCATCATACTAACACTGCTGTGTTTTACATACTCAATACATCTTTAACCCTTTCATTCACAAGCTTATCAAACCTATTCTAATGCACTGTCTCTATATTACTGTATGTACTGCTGAGTGTCTCTATATTACTGTATGTACTGCTGAGTGTCTATGTTACTGTATGTACTGCTGAGTGTCTATGTTACTGTATGTACTGCTGAGTGTCTCTATATTACTGTATGTACTGCTGAGTGTCTATATTACTGTATGTACTGCTGAGTATCTCTATGTTATTGTATGTACTGCTGAGTATCTCTATGTTACTGTATGTACTGCTGAGTATCTCTATGTTACTGTATGTACTGCTGAGTGTCTCTATGTTACTGTATGTACTGCTGAGTATCTCTATATTACTGTATGTACTACTGAGTATCTCTATATTACTGTATGTACTGCTGAGTGTCTCTGTGTTACTGTATGTACTGCTGAGTATCTCTATATTACTGTATGTACTGCTGAGTGTCTCTGTGTTACTGTATGTACTGCTGAGTATCTCTATATTACTGTATGTACTGCTGAGTGTCTCTATGTTACTGTATGTACTGCTGAGTAAATCTATGTTACTGTATGTACTGCTGAGTAAATCTATGTTACTGTATATACTGCTGAGTGTCTATATTACTGTATGTACTGCTGAGTATCTCTATGTTACTGTATGTACTGCTGAGTATTTCTGTGTTACTGTATGTACTGCTGAGTATCTCTATGTTACTGTATGTACTGCTGAGTGTCTATGTTACTGTATGTACTGCTGAGTATCTCTATGTTACTGTATGTACTGCTGAGTGTCTATGTTACTGTATGTACTGCTGAGTGTCTATGTTACTGTATGTACTGCTGAGTATCTCTATGTTACTGTATGTACTGCTGAGTATCTCTATGTTACTGTATGTACTGCTGAGTGTCTCTATGTTACTGTATGTACTGCTGAGTGTCTCTATGTCTCACAGTTTCCTGCATTTATGCGTCCACCGTTATTTTTTTTAATAGATGTTTAGGTCAAATTCTAACATCTGGTTTCTATCAGCACCACTTTAAATAACACTGACTCTAAATTTATGCATTCTATTTTCAACCATACTAAAGTCATTTAGTATGGTTGAAAATAGAATGCATAAATTTAAATGCATAAATTTAAATGCATAAATTAATGCATAAAAATCCCCCTTCAGAAGCCAGTGGTGGGACGCTATATTAAACTATTCTGTACACAATAAACAAACAACATTCAAACAGAGTAGCAATGCTTTTCTAATTGCTGAAGATTTAAATCTGCATCACTTCTGTTTCGTAAGTTCACATTCGCATCAAACTATATTCTATTAGCGTAACATAGCTCCAAAATGAGGATCAAAGAGGATCAAACTCACATATCTAAGTACATTAGAACCTGGAACCTGTTCTAACTGCAGCGATGTGATCACGCAGCTGCCTCGTCTTCGCTTCCTCAGCTTCTCTATAAGCCAATTTACGAGTTAAAGTGACCGAGAAGAAGGCCAGTCAGTACAGACAGGACGTTCCCTGTGTTGCTATGGCTTTCTCACAGACCCTGCATCTCCACACCGCTCTCGAAGACCCTTCAGTCTGAGCGGAATAGTAAACAGGAATTATAAACACGGAGTCTGAGCTCGGGGATAAACAAACACGGTTGATAAAACATTCATTACTTCTATAGACACACAGTAAATATCTTCATTCACACACACACTAGGGGGCAGTGAAACACTCACATATACACCCTAGTAAACATACACACTAGGGGGCAGTGAAACACTCACATATACACCCTAGTAAACATACACACTAGGGGGCAGTGAAACACTCACATATACACCCTAGTAAACATACACACTAGGGGGCAGTGAAACACCCATATATATACACACACTAGTGAACACACACTAAGGGGCAGTGAAACACTCACATATACACACACACTAGTGGACATACACACTAGGGGGCAGTGAAACACTCACATATACACCCTAGTAAACACACACACTAGGGGGCAGTGAAACACCCATATATACACACACTAGTGAACACTCACACGAGAGAACAGTGAAACACGCACACACACACACACACTAGTGAACACACACACTAGGGAGCAGTGAAACACTCACATATACAACCTATTGAACACACACTCTAGGGGGCAGTGAAACACTCACATATATATACACACACTAGTGAACACACACTAGGGGGCAGTGAAACACTCACATATACACACACTAGTGAACACACACACTAGGGGCGGTAAAACACTCACACACTAGTGAACACACACACTAGTGAACACACACACTAGTGAACACACACACTAGGGAGCAGTGAAACACCTACATAGTCAAGTCAAGTTTATTTGTGTAGCTTTTTACAGCAATGTTGTCTCAAAGCAGCTTTACAGAGTTTTGAAAACAGACAGTTACAACATATACCCCCCCAGTGAGCAAGAACACCTCCCTCAGACTGGAGGAAGAAACCTTGGGAGGAACCAGACTCACAAGTGGAGACCCGTCCTCCTCTGATCAAACAGTATTTACAGTTTAAACTAAATACCAAAGAAAAGAGTCTCTGTTTGAAATCTGGATAGTAAAGCTTTAGAAGCTGCACAGATAGAGGCAGTCTCTGACTGAGGCAGTCTCTGGCTGAGGCAGTCTCTGACCGAGGCAGTCTCTGACTGAGGCAGTCTCTGACTGAGTGTAAAGTGGGCGTGAGCTGAAACAGTCCCATCCTATCTTAATGCTGGTGTATCTTGATGGTACAGTGATGTAACTGAGGGTGTAGAAGTTGACACAGATGGACAGGTGAGCTGGCTGGTGATGGTGGGGAGGTGAGCTGGCTGGTGATGGTGGGGTGGAGGTCCTGATGATCAGTCCTTCAACAGCGTTCAACAGACAGGAGGACAGTCATTACCTCAGGAAGAGTAAAGAGAGAGAGTTAGTTGGGCTCGGGAGTAAAACTGTAGAGAATATGAATTTTCAGAATTTTTACATACACACACACTAGTGAACACACACACTAGAGGGGCAGTGAAACACACACATACATACACACTAGTGAACATGCACTCTAGGGAGCAGTGAAACAACCAGGAGTTACATGATGATGCAGATCAGCCCACCTTGAATTCTACACATACACATACAAACACAGCATCACTGGTACCTACAAAATAATCTCTTCTAAAATCTTTATATCTTCAGCATTACTCACTCTGACTCACAGCCCCGCTTCCAAGACCTGTAAAAGTGAAATAATATCAAAAGTTAATGACGTACAAATGATTTAAATCTCATATGAAAATAGTGCAAAGACAACAAATCAAATTGTATTGTTTTTGCCAATTTTGAATTTAACGTCTTCCACTCGGCAACGTTTATTGCTTCAAAACTTCTATATACCGTTCAGTAATAATGTTTGTGCTGATACCAAGCCGGATCTCCAGCATGGCCAACACACAGTCACACACACACTTACACCTACGGGCAGTTTAGAGTGAGGGTCAACCTAACATGCATGTGTTTGGACTGTGGCAGGAAACTTGAGGTCTATCTTGTGTGTGTGGAGCAGTGACAGACTGTGTTGATGGTGTTGGAAGGCGTTCCTGAGTCCATACTGTGATTTCACTACAGAACCAGGTCTGTTTACAATGCAGTGCCGCCTGAGGGTCCAAAGATCCCCACGATCCAGTACTGGTTCTGTTTCCTGTGTACAGAGACTCTCTGAATCTCTACTCTGAATCTTTTAATGATAGTATGTAGTTTAGACCACTCTGCATAACCTTGTTTGCAACTCGAATTGTACAGAAATCATTTATGAAAATTAAATGTGAAAATTCGGTGGATCTGTCCTTTAAAGCGCAGTTAAATGAAGCCGCCAGTAGGGGTCGCGTCTTCTCCCCTACGAAAAAACAAGGAAACGCGTTTGGTATAGCCGTCGAGCTGGTTTGTCCTTAAGCGGAGCCCGTAGCGAGAGCGGCCGTGAACATGGTGAGTGAAGCAGCAGATTTAGAAAAAACGAGATTTATTCTCATAAAACTGTATTAAAATAGTCTGTTCTGGTTTTTATGTGAGATATCAGGTCGGTACAGTTGGAAGAAGCCCGGTTTGTTAAGTAATATTAACGTTTTTCGCTGTTTTGCTGCTTTATAGTCGCTGTTATCCTATATATGCTAATATGCTAACTGTGTTTATTTACATATTTAATTTAATTTGGATTTTAAATTCGGTACAAAAACCGAAATATGTTATTATCAGTATCCGATACCATATACAAATAACTTCCGAGCTTATTTCGTGTGTTTAATGTTCGCTACGAGGCACGAAATAAGCTAAACATTGTATATTTAGCTCGTATTGTAACAAATATAAATTTGATTTTGAGACACAGTTAGAAATAATTTATGTTATATGTTCACGAGTCCAAATACTTTATTCAAAGCTTTTATTTTGACAGTGATCATAAAGCTATCGTTACTACAACAACATTGTACTCTCTTCATAGGTTAACTTATCGGACTACATTGTTTAAAACATTGAGGCCTTCAGAGGAAGATTCTTTGGTGCTATAAAGAAACGAGTTTATAAAAGGTTCTATACAGAACCATGTACAACACATTCCCCATCAATCTGGAGGATGGAGATGGCTGTATGTGGAGCAGTTGCATTTACTAAAGAACCCTTTAAGAACCATCTCCTGGAAAATGTGTAAATATATAACCAGAAAGGGTTCTTCTGTTAATACAGGCTCGACACTGCTCTGCTATATAGAACTCATTTCTAGAAGGTTCTGTATGGAACCATGTACAACATGTTACCCATCAATCTGGAGAACCATCTGCATGCTTAAATGTTTCTCCAGACTGTGTTCATGCTTGTATGTAGAACCAGTGTCTTTTCTAAAGAACCATTGAAGAACCATCTCCTGTAAAAGTATATATTATATACTTTATATAATATTTATATATTACCAAAGAAGGTTCTTCTGTTGATACAAGATTGAAAATTGTAAAACTGCTGTTCTATGTAGAACAGATTTCTAAGAGGTTCTGTATGGGACCATATACAACAGGTTCCCCATCAATCTGACGGACCATCCAGGCATGCTGATGGTTCTTTGATTGTTTACTGTTTAAATTGTCAGGCAGATTTTTCAATATTCCTGTATAACCCGGTGGTTAAAAGAACGCCCGAAGAACTGTATGCAAGCTTACATGGTTCTTTTGATGGTTCTTCAAGTTGATGGATGTCATGTTGTACATGATTCTGCATGTAACCTTCTTGAAAATAGTTCTGTGTAGCTCCACAAAGGGTTCTGCTGTTGTCACAGTGTCAGGCTTGTAACAATAACTAAACCATTTTTAGTGCAGTTGTAGAACCGTTTACAACACAGTCTCCGTCAGTCTGAAGAACCGTCTCGGTGTAGAACAGCAGAAGGTGTAGGTGCTAATTTACCAACTTCTATAGGGACGTTTCGGCTTCTTCATTTAAAAGAGAGAAAATTTTAGCCAACAAAAAGAAATGAACAGATTCAAAATTCAGGATTTAATAAATAATTTTATTTTCTCTAAATAATTGTCTATTTTCTCTCTCTCGCTCTCTCTCTCTCTCATATATATATATATATATATATATATATATATCCGTCTCTACTTTTCTCTCTCTGTATTTCTTCATCTATCTCTCTCTGTCTCCATTTCTCTCTCTCTATTTCATCTATCTCTCTCTCTCTCTGTCTCTATTTTTCTCTCTCTCTCTATTTCATCTCTCTCTCTCGCTCTCTCTCTCTCTCTCTATTTCATCTCTCTCTCTCTCTGTCTCTATTTTTCTCTCTCTCTCTATTTCATCTCTCTCTCCCTCTCTCTCTCTGTCTCTCTTTCTCTATCTCTTTTTCTCTATATGTATATATATTTCTTCATCTATATCTTTCTCTCTCTCTCTCTCTCTCTCTCTATATATATATATATATATATATATATATATATATATATATATATATATACTCTCTTTATTTCTTAATCTATCTCTGTCTTCCTCTCTCTCTGTCTCTACTTTTCTCTCTCTCTTCATCTATCTCTCTCTCCTTCTCTTTCACTCTCTGTTTTTCTGTCTTTCTCTTTCTTCATCTATAAAACAAAAAGAAATGAAAAGATTCAGGATTTTATAAATCATTTATATGTGGACATAAATATTATTAAAATATGAACTGCTTTTTGTCTGTTTGGCTCTTTTACTTTCAGGTTTGTGCCACAAATTTTCACTTTAGTGCGTCACTATTTTAAACCCTGAAGCTGCGTTTCTCTGTAGTGCTACTTCAGATGATCATAAAAGTATCATCCATCAGACCAGAATCCCATATTAGAGCTTCTCTGATGTGTCCGTCTGCTTGATTACAGGGACAGAACCAGAGCGGAGGACACGGACCCGGGGGTGGAAAGAAAGATGACAAGGTAACAGCAGCAGCAGTAACACTACACACACCCAGCCGACTCTTCTTTTCTTTCTCTCTATCTCTAAACTCCTGCTTTCTCTGAAAAAGGATAAGAAGAAGAAGTACGAGCCCCCGATTCCCACCAGAGTCGGTAAGAAGAAGAGGAAGACCAAAGGACCTGATGCTGCCAGCAAGCTGCCTCTAGGTATTCATCTTCTCTCCGTCTGACCTTCACAGCACGTTTCTTCAGTGTGTATCACATGAACACACACGTTCTAGCTGTTAGCACACCTGTAGAACCCCCTCGTTAGGAGCGCTGTGATCTCCGAGCTGGGGGTCCGAGTCGGGGGTCCGTGGTGTGTACAGGTCTGACGGAGCTGCTGTGTTTGTCTCTCCGCTGCAGTGACTCCTCACACGCAGTGCCGACTGAAGCTCCTCAAACAGGAGCGCATTAAAGATTACCTGCTGATGGAGGAGGAGTTCATCAGGAACCAGGAGCAGATGAAACCTCTGGAGGAGAAACAGGAGGTACACTCACCATCACTCTTTTCTCTCCATCTTCTCTCTCACGTTCTGTCTCTCTGTCCCTGTCTATTCTCTCTCCCTCTCTCTCTCTCTTTCTTCATCTATCCCCCCTCCCTCTCTCTCCCTCTCTCTCTCTCTTTCTTCATCTATCCCCCCTCCCTCTCTCTCTCTCTATTTCTTCATCTATCCCCCCTCCCTCTCTCTCTCTCTCTATTTCTTCATCTATCCCCCCTCTCCCTCTCTCTCTCCATTTCTTCATCTACCCCCCCCCTCCCTCTCTCTCTCTCTCTCTCTGTCTGTCTGTCTCTGTTTTCTCCCTCTATTTTTTCATCTATATATCTCTCTCTCTCTCTGTCTCTATTTTTCTCTCTCTTTATTTCTTCATCTATATGTCTCTCTCTCTCTCTATCCCTTTCTCTCTCTGTGTCTCTGTTTTCTGTCTCTCTATTCCTTCATCTTTATCTCTCTCTCTGTTTCTAATTTTCTCTCTCTCTCTATTCATCTATATCTCTCTCTCCATCTCTTTTTTATATCTCTATTTCTTCATCTATCCCTCTCTCTCTCTGTCTCTATTTTTCTCTCTCTTTATTTCTTCATCTATATCTCTCTCTCTCTGTCTCTATTTTTCTATCTTTCTCTTTCTTCATCTATATCTCTCTGTCTATTTCTTTCTCTCTCTCCATCTCTTTCTTTTTCTATCTCAATTTCTTCATCTATCCCTCTCTCTGTCTCTATTTTTCTATCTCTCTCTCTCTTTCTTCATCTATCTCTCTCTCTGTCTTTCTTTATCTATCCCTCTCTCTCTGTCTCTATTTTTCTTTCTCTATTTCTTCATCTATATCTTCCTCTCTCTCTTTCTCTCTTTCTCTCTCCATCTCTTTCTCTTTTTCTATCTCTCTTTCTCTTTCTGTCAGTATCACTCCCCCTCTATTTCTCTGTCTCTCTCTCTTTCTTAAATTATAAATCTATATCTTTGTCTCTCTGTCAGTCTATTACATTTTCTCTCCCCCTTTGTCTCTCACTCTCTTTCTCACTCTGTCTTGATCTATATGTTTCTCTGTCTTTGTCTGCCTTACATATTTATCTCTCTGTCGCTACGGTAACAGCGTTCTCAGTGTAACGTGTCTGTTGTTTCTTTATCTCCTGCAGGAGGAGAGGTCGAAGGTTGATGACCTGCGGGGGACGCCGATGTCTGTAGGCACTCTGGAGGAGATTATTGACGATAATCACGCCATCGTGTCCACCTCAGTGGGGTCGGAGCACTACGTCAGTATCCTGTCCTTCGTGGATAAAGACCTGCTGGAGCCCGGCTGCTCCGTTCTGCTCAACCACAAGGTAGTTCAGGAGAACCTGACGCTGCAATACACACCAGTAGAGATGATCTCGAGTCAGATCAGACATCAGACATGGAAGAACTTTCTGTGAGGGAGCCTTTAGAGGTGGACGTCTGGTTACATTCACTGCTGTGTAGTTATGCAGGAATGTTGGAGGAAGTTCGTGGAATTCCTTTTTAATATTTGGAGCTTATATTTGGACATTCTGTTATTGATGTATATATTTATTACAGTACGTCAGCATCGCGTGACGGGTGGATGCTCCCTTCTTTGTTTGTGGGCTTACAGGTTCACGCAGTTATTGGGGTGCTGATGGACGACACTGACCCTCTGGTGACTGTGATGAAGGTGGAGAAAGCTCCTCAGGAGACGTACGCTGACATCGGAGGTCTGGACAGTCAGATCCAGGAGATTAAGGCAAGAAATATGGCCCTACAATAATATCACGATATTTCATGGTATTTTTGCGGTAACGATACTCTTGGCGATATGACAAAACATTGAATTAAAAAAATATATATTTCAAGAATATACTACTGCAACAAAATGAAAATTTAATTTCATTATTGCATACGATATGATATGGCACACCCCTAACTGAGATATTAAAAAAAACAAGAATTTTCATCAGTAACAGAAGTCAATGATCCAGAATATCACGATACTAAATAATGCTCTCCAAATATCTCCATATATCCAGGACTGAAGTAAAGTGAAGGATTTTTCTTTTTCTAAAAACAGTAAAAGTAGTACCTGATGTGATAATTAGTGATGGGTGATATGGCACGATATTTCAGGGTATAATATCATTTACAATATTAAAAAATATTGGTGATATTATTGTGTACGATGCGATATGGCACACCCCTAATCTATTCCCATTAAGGCAAAAAAACAAAAATCAGATTTGTTTCACTTTGAATCAGCCTGGTTGTGTGAACACAGCCTTGCTCTAATCTGGTGTGTGATGGTGCAAGGTAGCCCATCCCCTGTATTAGCGGCACCAATCGGAATATAGGTTTTATAGACTTACCTTGGTGTCCTGTTGTGGAAGGGGATGCGGGACAAATGGGAGGTAAAGGAAAACTGGGACTTCTTATTCCTGTTGGGCGGAGCCACCTTCAGGGAGGAAGAGAGAGGGTCCTCAGTGTCCTCTGGGGGTTAAAACCTGTAGAAGATGTAGAAGAGAATTAGCAAATATATACATGTGAGAATATATACGTACCAGTAATGCCTGAATAGGAGTCCTGACTATTAAACAGCTATATATATATGTATGTATGTAAATGTATGTGTATAGTTAAGTAACATCTTGTGAGGTATTGGTTTGGTTACGGTTGGGCTTCAAAGATAAGGTCTCTCAAGGTTTGTTCAGTAGGGGTCTTCTCTCCTACCTGTTGGTAGTCTTCGTTTTTTGTGTGTGTAGCAATTAGGAGTGTATGAAAGTATCAAAATATGGAATATCAGGATATTATGTTCAGTGATATAATATCGATTCTCAAAAACACAGTATCGATACACAGATTCCTGGCAGACAGTGAATCATTGTGTGAATCAAACCTTTGACCACTAGATGTCAGTGTTGTAATCCATTTTCAGCTCCACTCCAACATTAACAAGCAGCACAAGGACGCAGTGCTATTGTAAGCATTGATAAACCTGTTCATACAGTGGTGTGTTTTAATAGTAGGATAGTAAATATCATTATGCATGCAATGTTGTGATATATGTATTGTTCCGGCAAGTTCTTGCCGATATACGGCAATGATAAACACCTGTGCGCTTGGAACTGGGATCTTGTCTCCTGTAGTGCCTAAAGAATGTTGTACGTACATCCTGGAGAATCTCCTTTTGCAGGTTCTACCGTTACATGGTGCTACATTAACTCTCCAACTGTTTATATGCCCAATAGGAGTCGGTGGAGCTTCCTCTCACTCACCCAGAGTACTATGAGGAGATGGGGATCAAACCTCCTAAAGGAGTCATTCTATACGGTCCACCGGGAACAGGTCAGTCCGTGAGTTGTCCTAACAGTAGGCCAGTTATAGCTTTGTCCACTTATGTTCTGTTTTGATTAGAGCTACAGTGACCTGATATTTAGCTGCTCATATAAAATCATCGTGCCTCCTTTGGTTCTCCTCGCTTGTCCATCTGACCAACATCGTCTATAGCTCATAAGCCTCACTGCCAGCCAGAGACTTTAATATAATCAGAGAACACGGATTATTAATAGAGCTTCAAAAAATATTTCTCACACCTCTGACTCCAGGTAAGACCCTCCTGGCGAAAGCAGTGGCCAACCAGACGTCGGCCACGTTCCTGCGGGTCGTAGGCTCGGAGCTGATCCAGAAGTACCTGGGTGACGGGCCCAAACTGGTGCGGGAGCTGTTCAGAGTGGCCGAAGAACACGCGCCTTCCATCGTCTTCATCGATGAGATCGACGCCATCGGAACCAAGAGGTGCGCAGCTTTGTCTGATCAATAAGTGTGTGTTCATCAGATCTGATTAGAACAGATGTAAATAATCAGACATACAATACAAAGTAACATGAATATGTTATTGTGAGAGAAGTAGATCAGATCTTGATCCAGTTTGAAGAACAAAGTTAGGTTCCAGATTTCTCCTGGACGCCCCAAACATTGTATGAATGTGTTCAGTTCCTTCAGCAGCAAATCTTGATTTATCTTAATGAAGTACTGAGCAGTCAAAGCAGGTATTAGATGAGAACTGATAATAATACTGGGTTGTTTAGGAGAAGCTTGGAAAGAGTTAAATAAACACACTGACGTATGAAAAACACTACTTACTCTATTAATACTGATTAATATTTAATAATAAAGTGTAAAAGCACTACTTACTCTATTAATACTGATTAATATTTAATAATAAAGTGTAAAAGCACTACTTACTCTATTAATACTGATTAATATTTAATAATAAAGTGTAAAAGCTCTACTTACTCTAATACTGATTAATATTTAATAATAAAGTGTAAAAGCTCTACTTACTCTATTAATACTGATTAATATTTAATAATAAAGTGTAAAAGCTCTACTTACTCTATTAATACTGTTTAATATTTAATAATAAAGTGTAAAAGCTCTACTTACTCTATTAATACTGATTAATATTTAATAATAAAGTGTAAAAGCTCTACTTACTCTATTAATACGGATTAATATTTAATAATAAAGTGTAAAAACACTACTTACTCTATTAATACTGTTTAATATTTAATAATAAAGTGTAAAAGCTCTACTTGCTCTATTAATACTGATTAATATTTAATAATAAAGTGTAAAAGCACTACTTACTCTATTAATACTGTTTAATATTTAATAATAAAGTGTAAAAGCTCTACTTGCTCTATTAATACTGATAAATATTTAATAATAAAGTGTAAAAGCACTACTTACTCTATTAATACTGATTAATATTTAATAATAAAGTGTAAAAGCTCTACTTGCTCTATTAATACTGATAAATATTTAATAATAAAGTGTAAAAGCACTACTTACTCTATTAATACTGTTTAACATTTAATAATAAAGTGTAAAAGCACTACTTACTCTATTAATACTGTTTAATATTTAATAATAAAGTGTAAAAGCACTACTTACTCTATTAATACTGATTAGTATTTAATAATAGTGTAAAATCTCTACTTACTGTATTAATACTGATTAGTATTTAATAATAAAGTGTAAAATCACTACTTACTCTATTAATACTGATTAATATTTAATAATAAAGTGTAAAAGCACTACTTACTCTATTAATACTGATTAGTATTTAATAATAGTGTAAAATCTCTACTTACTGTATTAATACTGATTAGTATTTAATAATAAAGTGTAAAATCACTACTTACTCTATTAATACTGATTAATATTTAATAATAAAGTGTAAAAGCACTACTTACTCTATTAATACTGATTAGTATTTAATAATAGTGTAAAATCTCTACTTACTGTATTAATACTGATTAGTATTTAATAATAAAGTGTAAAATCACTACTTACTCTATTAATACTGATTAATATTTAATAATAAAGTGTAAAAGCACTACTTACTCTATTAATACTGATTAGTATTTAATAATAGTGTAAAATCTCTACTTACTGTATTAATACTGATTAGTATTTAATAATAAAGTGTAAAATCACTACTTACTCTATTAATACTGATTAATATTTAATAATAAAGTGTAAGGAAATATCAGGAAATAGGTAAAATGGGTAGCTTTTATATATAAAAACATTTCTAAGTGATTACATTTTTTTGTGCAACAGTTCTGATCAGTTCTAGGTTAACTTTAAATAGTTTTTGATTTATTAAATATGTGCACTGCAGGTAACTTCTAATACAATACTGATTAATGATCTAATGTATTGTGATACTCTAATCAAAGTGATATTTTTCAGTTGTAGGAAAACACATCAGCCTATGTTTATAGTTTTCTAATGCCAACACTAGCAATGCACACTTACGCTACTTGTTTATGTTAGTGAAACAAGTCTAATAGTGAAAACACTGCCATCTAGTGGTCAGAGGTTTAAACACAGATGATTATGATGTTTTATTGCTATTGGGATATACAGTATGGTGTAGTGCTGGCGTGAGCAGCTCCTCCCAGCGCCTGTTAAAGTCTCACTCATACGATCTCTGCAGGTACGACTCCAACTCCGGAGGCGAGCGTGAGATCCAGAGGACGATGCTGGAGCTCCTCAACCAGCTGGACGGCTTTGATTCACGCGGAGACGTGAAGGTCATCATGGCCACCAACAGGATAGAGACGCTGGACCCGGCTCTAATCAGACCAGGCAAGCAACCAAACAAGCTTTCTTTCACAGGTAGCACGGAGGTGCCACCTGTTTACCTCTGACTCATACAGCGAGCTACCAAACTACCACCCAAAGGTCCCGGTCAAGGAAAAGATCTCATTGTGTTTCAGAAGGTCAGATTATTGTCCTGCATCCAGCAAAGACGACCACTAAGGAGAAGCTGGAGTGACTGGAACTGGGATCAGAACTGGCCAGCACACTCTTAACCCACTATTAATACTATTACTTATTATACTGCGCAGTATTGATACTCACTGTACTGGGACCAAATCAGACTAATCAGCTCCAGTCTGTAGGGAGCGTAAAGACTGGGCGATGAAGAAAGGTCATGTGGTCTGAGGAATCCAGACTGATCTATTCCAGAGTGATGGGAGCGTCAGGGTAAAATGGGAAGTACATGAAGTGATGTTCCCATCATGCATAGTGTCTGGGGGGGGCTTCCGTTGGTCAGGTCGAGGGTCAGTGACTGTATGTGGTGATGAGGGAGCGTCAGGAGTCTTTTTAAACACTGTGGACTTTCTATAAAATGAAGATCATCAATAATGAGTTAATTGATCGTTGTCTGCTCCCTCAGGTCGGATTGACCGTAAGATAGAGTTCCCGCTGCCGGACGAGAAAACCAAACGAAGGATCTTCCAGATTCACACCAGCAGGATGACGGTGGCTGACGACGTGACCCTGGATGACCTCATCTTGGCCAAAGACGATCTGTCTGGAGCCGATATCAAAGTACAGGACGAGATTTACTGTTTACATTCATTCATATATATATATATATAACAAAAAAACTTTGTAACAATTTTGTTTATTAACATCAACACAATGTTGTTGTTATTGTTGTTATTATTATTATTATTTGAGTCACTTTTAGAAATTCAGTTTCATTACTGACTCACAAACTCACCTTCTTTATTTCTCCTTTCTCTCTCTGTCCTTTTCTTTCTTTCTTTTGCTCTCTCTCTCCCTCTCTCTGCTGTATGTTGATCTCTCTCTCTTTCTCTCTCTCTCTGCTGTATGTTGATCTCTCTCTCTTTCTCTCTCTCTGCTGTATGTTGATCTCTCTCTCTCTCCCTCTCTCTCTGCTGTATGTTGATCTCTCTCTCTCCCTCTCTCTCTGCTGTATGTTGATCTCTCTCTCTCTCTCCCTCTCTCTCTGCTGTATGTTGATCTCTCTCTCTTTCTCTCTCTCTGCTGTATGTTGATGTCTCACTCTCTCTCTCTCTTTTTCTCTCTGCTGTATGTTGATCTCTCTCTCTCCTCTCTCTCTCTCTCTCTCTCTGCTGTATGTTGATCTCTCTCTCTCTTTCTCTTTTTTTCTCTCTCTGCTGTATGTTGATCTCTCTCTCTCCTCTCTCTCTCTCTCTCTGCTGTATGTTGATCTCTCTCTCTCTTTCTCTTTTTTTCTCTCTCTGCTGTATGTTGATCTCTCTCTCTCCTCTCTCTCTCTCTCTCTCTGCTGTATGTTGATCTCTCTCTCTCCTCTCTCTCTCTCTCTGCTGTATGTTGATCTCTCTTTCTCTTTCTTTTTTTTTCTCTCTCTCTCCTCTCTCTCTCTCTCTCCTCTCTCTCTCTCTCTCTCTCCTCTCTCTCCCTCTCTCTCTCTCTCTGCTGTATGTTGATCTTTCTCTCTTTCTCTCTGCTGTATGTTGATGTCTCACTCTCTCTTTCGCTTGCTCTCTCTCTCTCAATCTCTCTCTCTCTCTCTCTGCTGTATGTTGATCTCTCTCTCTCTTTTTCTCTCTCTGCTGTATGTTGATCTCTCTCTCTCTTTCTCTCTCTCTTTCTCTCTCTCTTTCTCTCTCTCTTTCTCTCTCTCTCTCTCTCTCTCTCTCTCTCTCTCTCTCTCTCTCTCTAGGCGATCTGTACTGAAGCTGGTCTGATGGCTCTGAGGGAGCGCAGGATGAAGGTCACTAATGAAGACTTTAAGAAGTCTAAAGAGAACGTTCTGTATAAGAAACAGGAGGGCACTCCGGAGGGGCTGTACCTCTGAGTGGGGGGGCTGTATCTCTCTGAGGGGTTGGTGGTCAGGGTTGGGGGGTTAGTGAGGAGATGTTAGATCAGACTCCTCCCTCTGAGTTTTTTGTATGTTTGTTTTGAGTGTTTATTTAGGGCTGGTCTGAATCCTCCGAGTACTCGAGTATTTGATTGTTACTTGGTATCATCTTTTCCACATCGTCTGTATCTTAAACTTTAATCAGTCATCGTTAATGTGTAAGTATTAAGCACTGCTGCCCCCCACTTCCAGGGTGGTCCGATCTGGTCTCGGTACCTCACTGCCGCGTCCCCTGATTAAAACTAGTCAAATAAAAAAAAAGTCAATGAACTGAAACTGAAACCTGGATATTTAGTTCATTCTTATTTGTTACTCTTTTACTTGTATAGCAACATACAGCCTGCACTTCTAGCACACTGGTGCCACCTGCTGGTCATAATTTGAACTGTAGTAAGTTGTTTGAACACACCAGCTAGTATTCAGTCTGTTAAATGCTGTTCTGGCCAGCCCTAATTATCTCACACATATACACAGCTGTATGCAAAAGTTTGCGTCCCAAAAAAGGTGAACACACTTAAATATGACAGGATATTTAAATAAAGCATAAAATATGAAATGTGCTGTAAACACAAGCGGCCTCGTGTGTTTTTGTGTTAAATAAACAGTGATTGTGTTTTAAAATGTGCATGACGTGTGTCTGGAGAGAGCTTACTGTCATGTAAGTTTGTCTGGGGTGCCCAAACTTTTGCATACGACTGTATTTTGAGCATGTTTCCTGATTCGCTGTTTTCTTTTCAGAACATTAAATATGAGCTTTTTTTGAAAAACACTTTGCTCTTTCATTCTGAAAGCCTTCAGATCCATTCACACACATACACAGGGGTGGATACAGCCATACCCTATTATTATTATTATTATTATTACTATTATTATTACTATTAATATTAATGTGTATTGATTCTCTTTATTGAGTGTGTGATGTGGGATCAATACAACATTGACCAACTAAAATCTTAATAGTATAATAGAGAGACTATGAAGAACAGCAGCAGCAGCCAGTGTAGAGTGACTGTATACACTGCAATGTGTATATTATCACAGGGCCTGTTTCTACTGGGGGGTTTGACCAGACAGACTATCAGACCCCGGGTGACGTCAGGACCACTCAACTGGCCCGTCACACATCTATGATTTATCCTTAAACCCAACAAATCTTACTTTTCTGTTTCCGTTGTGGTGTAAAAGCAGGTTTGGAGCTCTGACTGTGGCCTCTGTGACCCGGACTATAAAGCAAAAGATGGATGGATATATAAACAGTCATTCAAAGTAGTTTGAAAAAGGGGTGGATTTGGCTTTTCTGGTGTGTAAGATGTGTTTCTCTGATGTGCCAAAGTCATTGAAAATATTAATTACAGTTAATAGTAATTAAAGATTAAAGCAGCGTTTATATTTAAGCTAAATATTCAGCAGTTCAGGTTCTGAAGTAGTGTTATTGCACCCGCTGAAATATTTAACTCTCAAAAAGTTTAAATATTAACCAGCTAATAAAAATGAATAACTCAAAGTTTATAATTTTCATATCTTGTCTAGTGTCTCCACATCAAACAAATACACTGAAACGTAAGAAATAAGTTATAAAGTAGTGAACGTGTTTTAAGAGTTATTATCCTCTTCAGTGAACTTCTACACTAATTATGAAGTTTAATTTTATGAATGTAGCAATTTTACATATTTATTACCGTATACCCCGCTAGTGTACAAACTACAAGCATTACAGTGAAAGTTAAATAGTGTATATTTGTGTTGTAGACATGGAGACCCCTGGTTCCCATCACCATCACCACCACTGTAAACACGAACACCACCACTGTAAACACCATCACCACCACTGTAAACACCATCACCACCACTGTAAACACGAACACCACCTCTGTAAACACCATCACCACCACTGTAAACACCATCACCACCACTGTAAACACCATCACCACCACTGTAAACAACATCACCACCACTGTAAACACGAACACCACCACTGTAAACACCATCACCACCACTGTAAACACCATCACCACCACTGTAAACACGAACACCACCACTGTAAACACCATCACCACCACTGTAAACACCATCAGCACCACTGTAAACACCAACAACACCACTGTAAACACCATCAGCACCACTGTAAACACCAACACCACCACTGTAAACAACATCACCACCACTGTAAACACCAACACCACCACTGTAAACACGAACACCACCACTGTAAACACCATCACCACCACTGTAAACACCATCAGCACCACTGTAAACACCAACAACACCACTGTAAACACCATCAGCACCACTGTAAACACCAACACCACCACTGTAAACAACATCACCACCACTGTAAACACCATCACCACCACTGTAAACACGAACACCACCACTGTAAACAACATCACCACCACTGTAAACACCATCAGCACCACTGTAAACACCAACACCACCACTGTAAACAACATCACCACCACTGTAAACAACATCAGCACCACTGTAAACACCAACAACACCACTGTAAACACCATCAGCACCAGTGTAAACACCAACACCACCACTGTAAACAACATCACCACCACTGTAAACACGAACACCACCTCTGTAAACATCACCACCACTGTAAACACCAACAACACCACTGTAAACACCATCAGCACCACTGTAAACACCAACACCACCACTGTAAACACCATCACCACCACTGTAAACACCATCAGCACCACTGTAAACACCAACACCACCACTGTAAACAACATCACCACCACTGTAAACACCATCATCACCACTGTAAACACAATCATCACCACTGTAAACACCAACACCACCACTGTAAACAACATCACCACCACTGTAAACATCATCACATCCACTGTAAACACCATCACCACCACTTTAAACACCAACACCACCACTGTAACCATCACCACCACTGTAAACACCATCACCACCACTGTAAACACCAACAACACCTCTGTAAACACCATCATCACCACTGTAAACACCATCACCACTGTAAACACCATCACCACCACCACTGTAAACACCATCACCACTGTAAACAACATCACCACCACTGTAAACACCATCACCACTGCAAAAACATCACCACCACCACTGTAAACACCATCACCACTGTAAACACCATCACCACCACTGTAAACACCATCACCACCACTGTAAACACCAACACCACCACTGTAAACATCACCACCACTGTAAACATCACCACCACTGTAAACACCATCACCACTGTAAACACCATCACCACCACTGTAAACACCAACACCACCACTGTAAACATCACCACCACTGTAAACACCATCACCACCACTGTAAACATCACCACCACTGTAAACACCACCACCACCACTGTAAACATCACCATCACTGTAAACATCTGAATCATTTAACACTCTCAATCTTATGCAGGAAATATAAGTTAAATGTTCCTTTAATGTGCTGTTACTACTAAAATCCCCAGAATTAAACAATCAGAGAACTTCATTTACCCCTGTTATATAAACAGTATATAAAAAGCTTGTTTTGATACAGAAGCCACAGAAATGTATTAAATGTTTTATATCAGTTTAACAGTATTTGATGTCAGAGAGTGTTATAACTCACACCTCAGTCTGGGGTTTAATGTTCCGTTACGTGTTTTGTTCTAGTGATTTTTATAAACAATATCAACTAAATCTGCAGTTCACCTGCTGCACACTAGATGGCGCCAGTGACCATTCATTGTGAGCTGAAGTCTGTGTGAATGTGAAGGTTTGTGCCTCTTTACTAACTATATTAACCATACAAACCACAACTAAACAAACTATACAAATCATATGAACTATTATAATAAAACAGTACAAAACATATTAACTATACTAACCATATAAACTATATAAGTAATATCAACTATCCTAACTACACAAATAATACAAACCATATTGACTATAGTAACTATGCAAATCATTTTAACTGTCAAATACACTAAATATACTAACTACACTAAACAAACCATACTGACTACACAAACTATACAAACAATATTTACTACAATCTATAGTAACAGCATAAACTTCAGTAACTTTACTAAACATACTAAATACACTATACAAAATATAGTAACTATACAAACTAGGGCTATGTTTAGATAGATAGATAGATAGATAGATAGATAGATAGATAGATAGATAGATAGATAGATAGATACTTTATTGATCCCGAAGGACATTTAGCAGCCAG
This sequence comes from Megaleporinus macrocephalus, assembly GCA_021613375.1. Lineage (NCBI taxonomy): Eukaryota > Metazoa > Chordata > Actinopteri > Characiformes > Anostomidae > Megaleporinus > Megaleporinus macrocephalus. The sequence goes on along the minus strand of CM038707.1, from coordinate 49,884,182 downwards.
TAGCAGTTACACAGTACAAAAACAATAAGGTATATAAAGAAGAAGAAAGAATTCCAATAGTAAACAAGAATATATACAAGAACATATGAATACAGACTATACACCCCGACTGTAGGTAAAAAGGTAGTGCAGTAATAAATTAGGTAATGTAAGAACCAGGCTATATGATATGTATCATGATACAAGGATACTAAATATACTAACCATACTAATTATAATAATTATACAAACTACACTAACTTTACAAACTATACCGACAACTTTACAAACTATACAAGCTGTACATAACACACTATACTAACTCAGCAAACTACACTGACTAAACTAACTATACTAACTATACTAACTCAGCAAACTACACTGACTAAACTAACTATACTAACTATACTAACTCTGCAAACTACACTGAATACAAACTATACTAACCTGTAGACTACTCTGACTATACTAACCTGTAGACTACTCTGACTAAACTAACTATACTAACTCTGCAAACTACACTGACTAAACTAACTATACTAACCTGTAGACTACACTGACTAAACTAACTATACTAACTATACTAACCTGTAGACTACTCTGACTATACTAACTATACTAACCTGTAGACTACTCTGACTAAACTAACTATACTAACCTGTAGACTACTCTGACTAAACTAACTATACTTACCTGTAGACTACTCTGACTAAACTAACTATACTAACTATACTAACCTGTAGACTACTCTGACTAAACTAACTATACTTACCTGTAGACTACTCTGACTAAACTAACTATACTAACTATACTAACCTGTAGACTACTCTGACTATACTAACTATACTAACTATACTAACTATTCTAACCTGTAGACTACTCTGACTAAACTAACTATACTTACCTGTAGACTACTCTGACTAAACTAACTATACTAACTATACTAACTATACTAACCTGTAGACTACTCTGACTATACTAACTATACTAACCTGTAGACTACTCTGACTATACTAACTATACTAACTATACTAACTATTCTAACCTGTAGACTACTCTGACTAAACTAACTATACTAACTATACTAACTATACTAACCTGTAGACTACTCTGACTATACTAACTATACTAACCTGTAGACTACTCTGACTATACTAACTATACTAACTATACTAACTATTCTAACCTGTAGACTACTCTGACTAAACTAACTATACTAACTATACTAACTATACTAACCTGTAGACTACTCTGACTATACTAACTATACTAACCTGCAGACTACTCTGACTATACTAACTATACTAACTATACTAACCTGTAGACTACTCTGACTATACTAACTATACTAACCTGCAGACTACTCTGACTAAACTAACTATACTAACTATACTAACTATTCTAACCTGTAGACTACTCTGACTAAACTAACTATACTAACTATACTAACTATACTAACCTGTAGACTACTCTGACTATACTAACTATACTAACTATACTAACTATTCTAACCTGTAGACTACTCTGACTAAACTAACTATACTAACTATACTAACTATACTAACCTGTAGACTACTCTGACTATACTAACTATACTAACCTGTAGACTACTCTGACTATACTAACTATACTAACTATACTAACTATTCTAACCTGTAGACTACTCTGACTAAACTAACTATACTAACTATACTAACTATACTAACCTGTAGACTACTCTGACTATACTAACTATACTAACCTGTAGACTACTCTGACTATACTAACTATACTAACTATACTAACTATTCTAACCTGTAGACTACTCTGACTATACTAACTATACTAACTATACTAACTATACTAACCTGTAGACTACTCTGACTATACTAACTATACTAAATATACTAACTATTCTAACCTGTAGACTACTCTGACTAAACTAACTATACTAACTATACTAACTATACTAACTATACTAACTATTCTAACCTGTAGACTACTCTGACTATACTAACTATACTAACTATACTAACTATTCTAACCTGTAGACTACTCTGACTAAACTAACTATACTAACTATACTAACTATACTAACCTGTAGACTACTCTGACTATACTAACTACACTAACCTGTAGACTACTCTGACTATACTAACTATACTAACTATACTAACTATTCTAACCTGTAGACTACTCTGACTAAACTAACTATACTAACTATACTAACTATACTAACCTGTAGACTACTCTGACTATACTAACTATACTAACCTGTAGACTACTCTGACTATACTAACTATACTAACTATACTAACTATTCTAACCTGTAGACTACTCTGACTATACTAACTATACTAACTATACTAACCTGTAGACTACTCTGACTATACTAACTATACTAAATATACTAACTATTCTAACCTGTAGACTACTCTGACTAAACTAACTATACTAACTATACTAACTATACTAACTATACTAACTATTCTAACCTGTAGACTACTCTGACTATACTAACTATACTAACTATACTAACTATTCTAACCTGTAGACTACTCTGACTAAACTAACTATACTAACTATACTAACTATACTAACCTGTAGACTACTCTGACTATACTAACTATACTAACCTGCAGACTACTCTGACTAAACTAACTATACTAACTATACTAACTATACTAACCTGTAGACTACTCTGACTATACTAACTATACTAACCTGTAGACTACTCTGACTATACTAACTATACTAACCTGCAGACTACTCTGACTATACTAACTATACTAACTATACTAACCTGTAGACTACTCTGACTATACTAACTATACTAACCTGTAGACTACTCTGACTATACTAACTATACTAACCTGCAGACTACTCTGACTATACTAACTATACTAACTATACTAACTATACTAACTATACTAACCTGTAGACTACTCTGACTATACTAACTATACTAACCTGCAGACTACTCTGACTATACTAACTATACTAAATGTACTAACCTGTAGACTACTCTGACTATACTAACTATACTAACTATACTAACCTGTAGACTACTCTGACTATACTAACTATACTAACCTGTAGACTACTCTGACTATACTAACTATACTAACTATACTAACCTGTAGACTACTCTGACTATACTAACTATACTAACCTGCAGACTACTCTGACTATACTAACTATACTAACCTGTAGACTACTCTGACTAAACTAACTATACTAACTACACTAACCTGTAGACTGGCATAAAGCCAACTATGAATAAAAGCTGGTCATGTATTTGAAATGTAATTGAAGTTTTATGGCCTGATAGAGTAAAGGAGACCTCCACCCATACTGTAAAATTCCGTGTTTGAGATGGAAACAGTCCTACAGAGTCATTAAGTGTGAAATGGTTGATTGTATTTTCTATGATGAGTAAAATGAACCAATAAGAATGTTTCTACACTGTTTGTAGGTCAGCATTCAAATTTAAGCAGATCTGTGAAATTGAGCGTGTCGAGGCTTCTTTACATAAAGATCTGATTCGTTTTCAGTCTCTACACAAACTTGCTGGAGTTCACACTGTCATCAGCACAACAGGGACACACCACCAAATACTCACAAACTCTGAAATTCATGCAACAATTTTTTTGCTGGTAATTCAATTTGTAATGAAAAACTATTCAATTGGAAATCATCCATCCATACGCTGGGGGCGGCTGGAGCCAATCCCAGCGTCATTGGGCGAAGGCAGGGTACACCATGGACAGGTCGCCAGTCCATCGCTTGGCCAACACACACTCACTCACACACTCACACCTACAGGTAGTTCAGAGTGAGGATCCTAACATGCATGTGTTTGGACTGTGAGAGGAAACCGGAGAACCCGGAGGAACCCACTCAAACACAGAGAGAACATACACACTCCACACAGGAATCCACGGGAATCCAACCCAGATCATCTTACTGTGTGCTGACCACTACACCACCATACTGACTACTACACCACCATACTAACCACTACACCACCATACTAACCACTACACCACCACGCTAACCACTACACCACCACACTAACCACTACACCACCATACTAACCACTACACCACCATACTGACCACTACACCACCGTACTAACCACTACACCACCATACTAACCACTACAATACCGTACTAACCACTACACCACCACACTAACCACTACACCACCACACTAACCACTACACCACCATACTGACCATTACACTACCTTACTAACCACTACACCACCTTACTAACCACTACACCACCACACTAACCACTACACCACCATACTAACAACTACACCACCACACTAACCACTACACCACCACACTAACCACTACACCACCACACTAACCACTACACCACATTAACCACTACACTACCGTACTAACCACTACACCACCGTACTAACCAATACACCACCATACTAACCACTACACCACCGTACTAACCACTACACCACCATACTGACCACTACACCACCGTACTGACCACTACACCACCTTACTAACCACTACACCACCGTACTAACCACTACACCACCGTACTGACCACTACACTACCGTACTAACCACTACACCACCACACTAACCACTACACCACCATACTGACCACTACACCACCGTACTGACCACTACACCACCATACTAACCACTACACTACCGTACTAACCACTACACCACCACACTAACCACTACACCACCATACTGACCACTACACTACCGTACTAACCACTACACCACCTTACTAACCACTACACCACCGTACTAACCACTACACCACCGTACTGACCACTACACCACCATACTAACCACTACACCACCGTACTAACCACTAAACCACCATACTAACCACTACACTACCGTACTAACCACTACACCACCACACTAACCACTACACCACCACACTAACCACTACACCACCATACTGACCACTACACCACCTTACTAACCACTACACCACCACACTAACCACTACACCACCATACTAACAACTACACTACCGTACTAACCACTACACCACCTTACTAACCACTACACCACCTTACTAACCACTACACCACCGTACTGACCACTACACCACCGTACTAACCACTACACCACCGTATTGACCACTACACCACCGTACTGACCACTACACCACCGTACTGACCACTACACCACCGTACTGACCACTACACCTCCATACTGACCACTACACCACACTACTAACCACTACACCACCGTACTAACCACTACACCACCATACTAACCACTACACCACCGTACTGACCACTAGACCACCGTACTAACCACTACACCACCGTACTGACCACTACACCACCGTACTGACCACTACACCACCGTACTGACCACTACACCACCATACTAACCACTACACCACCATACTGACCACTACACCACCGTACTGACCACTACACCACCATACTAACCACTACACTACCGTACTAACCACTACACCACCACACTAACCACTACACCACCACACTAACCACTACACCACCATACTGACCACTACACTACTGTACTAACCACTACACCACCTTACTAACCACTACACCACCGTACTAACCACTACACCACAGTACTGACCACTACACCACAGTACTGACCACTACACCACTGTACTGACCACTACACCACCATACTAACCACTACACCACCATACTAACCACTACACCACCGGACTAACCACTACACCACAGTACTGACCACTACACCACCGTACTGACTACTACACCACCGTACTAACCACTACACCACCATACTAACCACTACACCACCGTACTGACCACTACACCACCGTACTGACTACTACACCACCGTACTAACCACTACACCACCATACTAACCACTACACCACCATACTAACCACTACACCACCGTACTGACCACTACACCACCATACTAACCACTACACCACCATACTAACCACTACACCACCGTACTAACCACTACACCACCATACTAACCACTACACCACCGTACTGACCACTACACCACCATACTAACCACTACACCACCATACTAACCACTACACCACCGTACTGACCACTACACCACCATACTAACCACTACAACACCGTACTGACCACTACACCATTCAACACACAACAGATACTGGTTTTGCTGGTGTCCAGCATAGTCCACTGCTTTAGATGATGAATGGACCAATAGAAACGCTCCAAAATAGTTTGGAAGGAATTCTGGTTCCATTGACATTGGAAGTGAAGACTGTGAACAGTGTTCCAGCTCAGACTGCTTCCTAAATGAGCTTCAATACAAGGCGGCCAATCGGAGTCAGGGCTCATTTACATATTTCAGTCTTAAAGGAGCGGTAACAAAAACAACCGGTTTAACTGGAGAGATGAAAAAACATCAAATAAACATGAATTTTAACATCTTTATCCATAAAACCACACAGTGGACCTCAGAGGGGGAAGATATAAACATGTAGAATGTAGCATATGGGCCCTTTAAATGGCCTAATATTTAAAAGCAACAGCCTCTGTGATCTTATGATCCCAATATAGTCATTTATTATTATTATTATTTGTGTTATTGATGTTTACTGGGTTATATGATTAGTTACACTGACTTATTAGCAGTTTATATACTTATAGAAATACAGGCCTAATGTTTTGCAGGGTTCGGGGGGTGGGGCTTCACTGAAAGAGACAAGAGCCCCCAAATAAACCAAAGGGTCTTTCTAGATTTGCTGGGGTGAAATGTAATGACCGCAGAACAAACCGGCCTGTAAACCTGATGAAGCATTAGATGAGGATGTGCTGACCTCAGGTAATCTGCTCGACCAGCCTCACCTGCAGGACACTGTTGATTAAACAGCTCTGGGCTCGAAACTCACACACAAACTCATTAAATCCAGTTTTTAATAGACAGTAATAAAGTTTCAGAGCAGAACTCTTCAGCTGAGCCCCGCAGGAGGAGCAGAGAGACGCTCTTCATCAGTTAAGCCTCGTTTAAAGACAGAACCGGTTTTAAAACGGGACGAATCGGCGCGCGCGTGCAGTGAAGCTGGAGCGAGGCAGTGAAGGTACATGTGGAAAACGCTGCTTTATATTGATGAGGTTTCTTTATTGCCTGCTGCAATGCAGGTCCGAACTGACCAATCAGAGGCCGCCTGTCATCGTTTATTAATATTGCAGGTCCGAATCCACCAATAGAAAGCCGTGTAACGGAACCGCATCGCCTCCAGTTCGCTGGTATCCCTCCGCCGCGCGACGCTCTAGTGCCGCAAACTGAGCCACGTGGGTGAAGCGGTAGCTCCGCGTTCTCACCCGTTACGGGTCCAGATGAGAAGTTTGAGCCGTTCAGTTTAATTTAGTCATAAACGTGTAACAATAACTGGAGCTTTGATAGAGATTATCTAATATTTACAGTGTGTGGCTGCTGATCCCGCTGTGGTCCAGCAGGTGGCGGTATTCTGCGCGCACAGCTCTGAGGCCTACATGAGCTGAATTATATTTATACTGTTAAATATTAAATATGTATTTTTGTATTATTGTGACTGTAATAAGTAATTAATACACTCGCTGCTGGATGAAGACATTTAGAACCATTAGAACCTGACCTTGTTTAATGGTTTCCATTACAGACCATTGTTTTCCTGTAGGACACATTCAGATCCCATCAGGAACCATTAAATCCCAAACACTGTGATATCAGCCCATCAGGACAAGCACAGAACACCATTACTGACTTCTGGACACCAACTCCATACTGGTTTAAGCTGGTCTCGTTCTGGTTTAGCTGGTCACACATCTCAGTCACGCTACCAGCATTCATAATATATAATATATACTGGTTCCTTGGTCTCTAGTATAGTCCACTGTCTTCCAGTCGTCCAGCGTCCAAAACACAACAGATACTGGTTTTGCTGGTGTCGAGCATAGTCCACTGCAGTCCAGCATTCAAAACACAACATATACTGGTTATTGGCGTCCAGCATAGTGCACTGCCTTTCAGTCGTCCAGCATCCAATACACAACAGATACTGGTTTTGCTGGTGTCCAGCATAGTCCACTGCCGTCCAGCATCCAAAACACAACATATACTGGTTTATTGGCGTCCAGCATAGTCCATTGCCTTCCAGTCGTCCAGCATCCAATACACAACAGATACTGGTTTTGCTGGTGTCCAACATAGTCCACTGCCGTCCAGCATCCAACACACAACATATACTGGTTATTGGCGTCCAGCATAGTGCACTGCCTTTCAGTCGTCCAGCATCCAATACACAACAGATACTGGTTTTGCTGGTGTCCAGCATAGTCCACTGCCGTCCAGCATCCAACACACAACAGATACTGGTTTTGCTGGTGTCCAGCATAGTTCACTGCTTTAGAGCTGTCCAGCATCCAACACACAACAGATACTGGTTTTGCTGGTGTCCAGCATAGTTCACTGCTTTAGAGCTGTCCAGCATCCAACACACAACAGATACTGGTTTTGCTGGTGTCCAGCATAGTTCACTGCTTTAGAGCTGTCCAGCATCCAACACACAACAGATACTGGTTTCGGTGGTGTCCAGCATAGTCCACTGCAGTCCAGCATTCAAAACACAACATATACTGGTTTATTGGCGTCCAGCATAGTCCATTGACTTCCAGTCGTCCAGCATCCAATACACAACAGATACTGGTTTTGCTGGTGTCCAGCATAGTCCACTGCCGTCCAGCATCCAAAACACAACAGATACTGGTTTTGCTGGTGTCCAGCATAGTTCACTGCTTTAGAGCTGTCTAGCATCCAACACACAACAGATACTGGTTTTGCTGGTGTCCAGCATGGTTCACTGCTTTAGAGCTGTCCAGCATCCAACACACAACAGATACTGGTTTCGTTGGTGTCCAGCATAGTCCACTGCAGTCCAGCATTCAAAACACAACATATACTGGTTTATTGGCGTCCAGCATAGTCCACTGCAGTCCAGCATTCAAAACACAACATATACTGGTTTATTGGCGTCCAGCATAGTCCATTGCCTTCCAGTCGTCCAGCGTCCAATACACGACAGATACTGGTTTTGCTGGTGTCGAGCATAGTCCACTGCAGTCCAGCATTCAAAACACAACATATACTGGTTATTGGCGTCCAGCAAAGAGTATAGAGTATGCTGGTAGAGTATATCTTTAATTAGTACTGTTTGGTCCCTCTTGTCCACAGCTCCACCACCTCCTCATATCTACACACACTGTATCAGCTCCACCACCTCCTCATATCTACACCCACTGTATCAGCTCCACCACCTCCTCATATCTACACACACTGTATCAGCTCCACCACCTCCTCATATCTACACACACTGTATCAGCTCCACCACCTCCTCATATCTACACACACTGTATCAGCTCCACCACCTCCTCATATCTACACACACTGTATCAGCTCCACCACCTCCTCATATCTACACACACTGTATCAGCTCCACCACCTCCTCATATCTACACACACTGTATCAGCTCCACCACCTCCTCATATCTACACACACTGTATCAGCTCCACCACCTCCTCATATCTACACACACTGTATCAGCTCCACCACCTCCTCATATCTACACACACTGTATCAGCTCCACCACCTCCTCATATCTACACACACAGTATCAGCTCCACCGCCTCCTCATATCTACACACACTGTATCAGCTCCACCACCTCCTCATATCTACACACACTGTATCAGCTCCACCACCTCCTCATATCTACACACACTGTATCAGCTCCACCACCTCCTCATATCTACACCCACTGTATCAGCTCCACCACCTCCTCATAACTACACCCACTGTATCAGCTCCACCACCTCCTCATATCTACACACACTGTATCAGCTCCACCACCTCCTCATATCTACATACACTGTATCAGCTCCACCACCTCCTCATATCTACACACACTGTATCAGCTCCACCACCTCCTCATATCTACACCCACTGTATCAGCTCCACCCCTCCTCATATCTACACACTGTATCAGCTCCACCACCTCCTCATATCTACACCCACTGTATCAGCTCCACCACCTCCTCATATCTACACACTGTATCAGCTCCACCACCTCCTCATATCTACACACACTGTATCAGCTCCACCACTTCCTCATATCTACACACACTGTATCAGCTCCACCACTTCCTCATATCTACACCCACTGTATCAGCTCCACCACCTCCTCATATCTACACACTGTATCAGCTCCACCCCTCCTTATATCTACACACTGTATCAGCTCCACCACTTCCTCATATCTACACACTGTATCAGCTCCACCACCTCCTCATATCTACACACACTGTATCAGCTCCACCACCTCCTCATATCTACACCCACTGTATCAGCTCCACCACCTCCTCATATCTACACACTGTATCAGCTCCACCACCTCCTCATATCTACACTCACTGTATCAGCTCCACCACCTCCTCATATCTACACACACTGTATCAGCTCCACCACCTCCTCATATCTACACCCACTGTATCAGCTCCACCACCTCCTCATATCTACACACTGTATCAGCTCCACCACCTCCTCATATCTACACACACACTGTATCAGCTCCACCACCTCCTCATATCTACACTCACTGTATCAGCTCCACCCCTCCTTATATCTACACACTGTATCAGCTCCACCACTTCCTCATATCTACACACTGTATCAGCTCCACCACCTCCTCATATCTACACACCCTATATCAGCTCCACCACCTCCTCATATCTACACACACTGTTCACCTCCTCATATCTACACACACTGTATCAGTTCCACCACCTCCTCATATCTACACCCTGTATCAGCTCCACCCCTCCTTATATCTACACACTGTATCAGCTCCACCACCTCCACATATCTACACACACTGTATCAGCTCCATCACCTCCTCATATCTACACACACTGTATCAGCTCCACCACCTCCTCATATCTACACACACTGTATCAGCTCCACCACCTCCTCATATCTACACACACTGTATCAGCTCCACCACCTCCTCATATCTACACCCACTCTATCAGCTCCACCACCTGTGTGTTGTGCTGGTGTGAGTGGATCAGACACTGAGTGTTTAATCACTGTGTCCACTCACTGTCCACTCTATTAGACACTCCTACTACTTGCTGGTCCACCTTGTAGATGTAAAGTCAGAGACAGTAGCTCATCTGCTGCTGCACAGTTTGTGTTCCTCTAGTTCTTCATCAGTGGACACAGGACGCCGCCCACAGGACACTGCTGTCTGGATAGTTTTGGTTGGTGGACGATTCTCAGTTCAGCAGTGACACTGAGGTGTTTAAACACTCCAGCAACAGCACTGCTGTGTCTGATCCACTCACAACAGCACAACACACACTAACAACACACCACCACCATGTCAGTGTCACTGCAGTGCTGAGAATGACCCACCTCCCTAATAGTATCTGCCCTGTGGTGGTCCTGTGGGGGTCCTGTGGGGGTCCTGATCATTAAAGAACAGAGTAATAAAGTATACAGAGAATCAGATGAACTACAGTCTGTAAGTGGAGGTCCTGTATGGTCAGTGGAGCTGATATTGATATACAGTAAGTGTATATATATATATATATACTTAGTTAATTAAAGGAAGAAGAGTTCAATTAAAGCACTGTATTCTAAGGAAAACGCTGATTGGTGGCCTCCGTTTGCTGCGTGCTCGGCGAAAACCCGTTAAATCCATTTTTAATTCATTTAAGAGTCAATTAATTTCAGCAGCCATGACAACAGCTTCCTCCATTAGGACAATTAGGCAGAAATCAATGGGCTCTGCTCAGCCGTTTTGTGACTAAGCCCCGCCCCCCTGCGCTAGGATTGGCCAGTAGCGCCATATTCTGACAAAGCCCCGCCCTCCTGCGCTAGAATTGGCCAGCTGCTCCCAGGATGTTGGCCACTAGGGCCACGCCCCCTGCGCCTGGGGTTGGCTGTCAGGTTGAAGCAGCCAATCAGAGCACCGGGGGCGGGGCCCCGGCAGCCAATCGCGGGAGGCAGGAGGCGCGGTTCTGTCTGAATACGGGGTGGGAAGGTGGCGGATGGATACATATATCCCTCCGCCCGAGCAGCGCACGGAGAGAAAAGCGACGCCAGTGGAGCTGCTGCGCCCAGACAAGCACCCTCAGTGACGCCGGAGTCATCAGCACGTAGTCCCGCGAACATGGTACGTATGATGCTCGCTGCTGCTGCGTCTGTAGCAGTGCTGCATGATTACAGAGGTTTATTTGATGGAGATAGGTCCACGCGCACATGGGAATGATGGTGTCGTATGAATGTGACAGTGTCAGAGCTGCTGTTCCAGGAGAAACATCTGGACTGAGGTGGTCCACCCTGTTATAGGGGTGCCTATGGTCACCTTGTGTGGATGTGTAGTGGTTGTGTGTATGTGATGTCAGTCTGTGGGCAGAGGATGTGGCTGGGAGGCAGGGCTGCTGAGGATGTGTGTCATGGTGCATCATCAGAGAGGACTCAGCTCTCAGGCCGGAGGAGCAGCTGGGCTAATAACTGCATTAATAATAGAATCTTTATTCTCAGCTGTCAGGCTCGTCCGGTGTGTGGTAGAGCTGTCCGAAGAAAAGAACACGTCTCCTTTTTTGTTTAATTTTTATTTCTCTATATGGTTTGAGTAAGACAGATGTCGTCTACACTGTGTAAGAATTTGATGATGAGTGGACCAATAGAAATGCTCCAAATTAGGTTGTAAAGAATTCTGGTTCCATTGACTTACATTGAAAGTAAAGACTGTTTTTGTTCTGTGCTGTAAAGTTGCTTTATACTTGATTTTCATTGAACAGTATATGATATATTACTCTCTCTCTCTTTATATATATATATATTAAGAGAGAGAGAGAGAGAGGAAGAGAGAGAGAGAGAGAGGCTATAACCTACATATTGTGGGTGTTCAAAGAAAAACATGTATCTAAAATGTATTTCATGTATTCATATTTCTACCTCATTTAAGTAAAACATTGTGTGATAATTTCATGATGAATGGACCAATAGAAATGCTTTAAATTAGATTTGAAAGAATTTTGGTTCCATTGACTTACACTGAAAGTAAAGACTGTTTTTGTTTCTTCTGTAAAGTTGCTTGATACTTGATTTTCATTAGCCAGTACTGATATATTACTCTCTCTTTCTCTCCCTCCCTCCCTCTCTCTCTCTCTCTCTCTCTCTCTCTCTCTATATATATATATATATATATATATATATATATATATATATATATAGAGAGAGAGAGAGAGAGAGAGAGAGAGAAAGAGACTATAACCTACCTATTGTGACTATATAGGCTGTGTATAATCTACATATTGTGGCCGTCCAAAATGTGTCCAACACATTATTTGAACTCTACAGCTGTCGTTTATACTGTGTGATAATTTCATGATGAATGGACCAATAGAAATGCTCCAAAATAGCTTAGTTACAATTCTGGTTCCATTGACTTACATTGAAAGTTGAGAGTTTTTTGGCTTCTACTGTAAAGTTGCTTGATACTTGATTTTCATTGGACAGTATTGATATTACTCTCTCTCTCTCTCTCTCTCTCTGTATATACATATGATATATTACTCTCTCTCTCTCTGCCGTTTACATTGTTTTAAAATTTCATGTTGAATGGACCAATAGAAACGCTTAAATAGGTTGGGAAGAATTCTGGTTCCATTGACTTACATTGAAGGTGAAGATGGTTTTTGTTCTGTGCTGTAAAGTTGCTTGGTACTTGATTTTCATTAGACAGCACTGCTATATTACTTTATATGTTTTAGTCTCACACTCTCTCTCTCTTTGTATATATGAAGAGAGAGCGTGAGACTATAACCTACATAATGTGGCGGTCCAAAGAAAGACGTATATCTCTATTTTCTTTTCTTCATTATTTGAACTCTACAGCTGTCATTTCATTGCGTGAACAATCCATGATGAATGGACCAATAGAAATGCTCCAAAGTAGCTTAGATAGAATTCTGGTTCCACTGACTCGCATTAAAAGTTGGGGCAGTTTTTGGCCTCTCCTGTAAGGTTGTCATTTTGCAGATGGATGTTTTTCTTTGGACTGTGTTCTTGATATAATCCCGCTGGCCTCGGAACAGTGTCCAGAAAGAGCCAAACATTCCTACGTGGTATCTATTCCCGCGTCCCTGGGTGGCAGGTTTTATCCCCGAGGGAGCAGCAGCTGGAGGAGGCCAGCTGTTCTGTAGGCATCATGCCGGCTGACTGATGTAAGAGCTCCCTGCAACACGCGCCTGCAGTCCTGTAGGGGGTCTCCTGTGGATTACCGTGTGTGTGTTGACCTACATCAGTACGTTTGTGTTTCAGACCGCAGGTCTGTTTAAAACGGGATTCAATCGCTTTTCCAAATTGTCTGCATGATGCAGATGTAAGCGGGACCCTCGTCCTCTCAGAAGTGACTGCCCACCAAGAACAAACCACGTTTTTGTCTGCACAGATACAGTTAGATGGAATTTAAAGTGGCGGTGATGGTGTTTACAGTGGTGGTGAAGGGGTTTACAATGGTGGTGGTGTTTACAATGATGGTGACGTTGTTTACAGTGGTGATGGTGTTTACAGTGGTGGTGACGTTGTTTACAGTAGTGGTGGTGTTTACAGTGGTGGTGATGATGTTTACAGTGGTGGTGATGATGTTTACAGTAGTGGTGGTGTTTACAGTGGTGGTGATGATGTTTACAGTGGTGGTGGTGGTGATGTTTACAGTGGTGGTGATGGTGTTTACAGTGATGGTGACGTTGTTTACAGTAGTGGTGGTGTTTACAGTGGTGGTGATGATGTTTACAGTGGTGGTGATGATGTTTACAGTGGTGGTGATGGTGTTTACAGTAGTGGTGGTGTTTACAGTGGTGGTGATGATGTTTACAGTGGTGGTGGTGGTGATGTTTACAGTGGTGGTGATGGTGTTTACAGTGGTGGTGATGATGTTTACAGTGGTGGTGATGGTGTTTACAGTGGTGGTGATGGTGTTTACAGTGGTGGTGATAGTGTTTACAGTGGTGGTGATAGTGTTCACAGTGGTGGTGATGGTGTTTACAGTGGTGGTGATGGTGTTTACAATGGTGGTGATGGTGTTTACAGTGGTGGTGATAGTGTTTACAGTGGTGGTGGTGATGGTGTTTACAGTGGTGGTGATGGTGTATACAGTGGTGGTGGTGATGGTGTTTACAGTGGTGGTGATAGTGTTTACAGTGGTGGTGATGGTGTTTACAGTGGTGGTGATGGTGTTTACAGTGGTGATGGTGTTCACAGTGGTGGTGATGGTGTATGCAGGTGGTGGTGGTGGTGATGGTGTTTACAGTGGTGGTGATGGTGTTTACAGTGGTGGTGGTGATGTTTACAGTGGTGGTGATGGTGTTTACAGTGGTGGTGGTGATGTTTACAGTGGTGGTGATGGTGTTTACAGTGGTGGTGATGGTGTTTGCAGTGGTGGTGATGGTGTTTACAGTGGTGTTGATGATGTTTACAGTGGTGGTGATGGTGTTTACAGTGGTGGTGATGATGTTTACAGTGGTGGTGATGGTGTTTACAGTGGTGGTGGTGATGGTGTTTACAGTGGTGATGATGGTGTTTACAGTGATGGTGTTTACAGTGGTGGTGATGGTGTTTACAGTGGTGGTGATGGTAACCAGGCGTCTCCATGTCTACAACACTAATCTACACATTGTATTTACTATGAAACCCACCAGTGAAGCTACACGTGTCTTCTGAGTTTATCTGGATGTTGATGGTAAAATGTGGAAGATCTGAAAATACTAGGTTTTCTTTGGGGACTATTTGAACCTCACAGCGTCCTGCATGTATCCCTCCACCATGAATGGAGTTTAAGACTGAGATCTTCTCTAAACTATCATAAACAGCGTCTCAGAATCAGACAGTGTATTTATAACATCTACTGTAAGAACTTTCTGTGAGGAGCTTTTAGAGGAGGACGTCTGGTTCCATTCACCTCCACTGTGAACAGTTCTGACTGTATCTAGAACAGCGTTTCACACAGAACTGCATAATTATGCAGAAAATGAAAGATGTAGTGGTTTAGTTTTCTGGTATGTATATACTGAGATATCCAAAGATCTGATTTACTGTTAATGCACCTAAACTATGAGGACGTCTCCCTGTGTGTCCTCACTCGGTGCCAGGATGTCACTGTCCAGCTGCTTGACGCTGTAGTGCGACGGCTCTGAGCCCCAGTCTAAGGGTGTCCAGTGCTCGGTGTGGGTGGAAACGAGGAGATCGGACACTGAAAGGTCTCTAAAGGCCAGAAGCTTTAAATGGATGTTTGAACTATTTTGCTATTTAAACACCCACGAATTTGCAAATTGGAAAACATTTCCATATTCGATCCAGGAAAAAACACAGGACATTTAAAACGTCTTATTGGACTAGGCAAAGCAGAATAAACCTGCTGCCCGGCTGCTGACCGCCGCACACATACAGACGTGTAGACAAGTTGAAGTGAAGCTACGTGGGTATAAACTTAAATATTTCAATTTCCAATTTTAATTAATTAGCTCAATTTTATATATTCTGGGACATAAAACACATTTTTTCACGTCTGTGTGTTAAATTTAGTAAGTTGTGTAGTAAATGGGCAGGTCTTTGTAGAGGATGTGTTTACTTATTCACACATAGAACATCACTGATTACATGCTAGCTGACCAGGTGCTCCCAAACGTTTACATACAACCTCATTTAATTAAACTCCAGCCAAATAATTTATATGAAACAATAAACACTCAACAATCAACACAATTCAGTCTAAACGCCACATTAAAAAATGAATAACTAACATAAACAGCTGCTTCTAATGGAAGCAGAATATAATCTGTCTGCTTTACAACTTTCTAATTTAATAAAAGCTGTAACAGTAAATTCAATTCTAGTCAGTGAGTGGAGCTTTGTTTTAGCCACACCCCCTTTACTTTAGAGCAGGAAGTGAGACTGCATCCCTGTGGTGATGGTGTTTACAGTGGTGGTGGTGATGTTTACAGTGGTGGTGATGGTGTTTACAGTGGTGGTGATGGTGTTTACAGTGGTGGTGATGATGTGTACAGTGGTGGTGATGGTGTTTACAGTGGTGGTGATGGTGTTCACAGTGGTGGTGATGATGTTTACAGTGGTGGTGATGGTGTTTACAGTGGTGGTGATGGTGTTTACAGTGGTGGTGATGATGTTTACAGTGGTGGTGATGGTGTTTACAGTGGTGGTGATGGTGTTCACAGTGGTGGTGATGATGTTTACAGTGGTGGTGATGGTGTTTACAGTGGTGGTGATGTTGTTTACAGTGGTGGTGATGATGGTTACTGTGGTGGTGATGGTGGTGTTTACAGTGGTGGTGATGATGGTTACTGTGGTGGTGATGGTGTTTACAGTGGTGGTGATGGTGTTTACAGTGGTGGTGATGGTGGTGGTAATGATGTTTACAGTGGTAGTGGTGTTTACAGTGGTGGTGGTGGTGTTTACAGTGGGGGTGATGGTGTTTACAGTGGTGGTGATGGTAACCTGGGGTCTCCATTTCTACAACACAAACCTACACATTGTATTTACTATCAAACCCACCAGTGAAGCTACACAGGTGTACCTAAACTCTGAGAAGCTGTGTGTCCTCACTCGGTGCCAGGATGTCTCTGAGCCACACTGTAAGGGTGTCTAGCGTCTGTGTGGGTGTGAACGAGGAGATCAGACACTGGAAGGTCTCTAACGGCCAGAAGCTTTAAATGGATCTAATGTTCTTTTCTGTTTAAACACACACTAGTGAACATACATACCAGAGGGCAGTGAAACACCCACATACAAGTTTTTCTTCAAATATGGCTTCTAATCTCAGTGTATCTGCATGTGTGATTATAAAATTATAATGAAGCCTGTTTGATTGGATTTACTGCGTTCTGAGTTAAAATCGCTTTAGTTACAGGTTTATTATATATATATATACTGTAGTTATCCGTTTAACCGGCACACCAGACGTGGTGTGAAGTAATGGCTGCATATCTTTAACTCGGTGATGAAGATACGGTGGTGGCGCTGAACCAGCAGAGGGAAGGAAGTGATCGGGTCATTAACACTTTCTGCTCTGTTTATGATGTTCGCAGGTCTTTTTCTTACTGATTGATGAGTCAGTGTCTCTAAACACATTCATTACATAAACAAAAGAATAAATAATTTAATAAATAATTAAAAAGAAAAAGATGAAAAAATGATCAATAATTAAATCATTTAAAGAAAATACTCGCCTCACAGTAAGATGATCTGGGTTGGATTCCCGGTCCGGGTGGTTCTGTGTGGAGTGTGTATGTTCTCTCTGTGTTTGAGTGGGTTCCTCCAGGTACTCTGGTTTCCTCCCACAGTCCAAACACATGCATGTTAGGATCCTCACTCTAAAGTGCCCGTAGGTGTGAGTGTGCGTGTGAGTGTGTGTTGGTGATGTGATGGACTGGTGACCTGTTCATGGTGTACCCCGCCTTCACCCAATACCGCTGGGATTGCCTCCAGCCCCCCCTCGACCCTGACTAGCGGGATAAAGCAGATGATGGATGAATGGATGGATGAAACTTTTATTTAGTTGTGTTCCAAGTGTTCATTAAAAATCTTGCTTTTGATCTTAAATCATTATTTTAATTCTTATTTATTTACTTCATGAACAAAATCAGTGTTTGCAAATACGTTCCTGATTGCAAATGTTTACAAACGTCAACAGTTCCTATCGAACTCCACAGTAAACTCATAATTATTTTATTGCAAAGATTCAGAAATACAGAATATGAAATCTCATTCGGGTCACTTGTGACGCAGGTTGTGCCTCAAAGAGTTAATTTATAAAGTAAAGAAAAATAAAGTAAAATATTGAATATCGGGATATTATGTTTAGTAATACTGTATCAGTAAAACACAGTATCGATACACAGATTCCTGGCAGACAGTGAATCATTGTGTGTTGTGTTTAAACCTCTGACCACTAGATGGCAGTGTTGTAATCCATTTTCAGCTCCACTCCAACATTAACAAGCAGCACAAGGGCGCAGTGCTATTGTAAGCATTGATAAACCTGTTCATACAGTGGTGTGTTTTAATAGTAGGATTTGAAAAATTACAATATCGCAATATATTGTGATATATTGAATCGTGAGCGCTGTATCACAATATGTATTGTATCGCCAGGTTCTTGCCGATACACAGCCTAATATCTTTACAGGAGACGAAAAAAACTTTCTCAACTTTTCATGTAAATGTAATTTGATGTGATTTTATTCCAAGATTTGCTTCTATTGGTGGTTTTGTTATGTAATATTGGTGCAGGTAACTAGTGTGTTCAGCAAAAGTTCAACTACATTCAAACTTATTTTTAAGCTAAAGCTTGATATTCAGTACTGTGTAAAATTTTTTGGCACTTAGGAACATTATTATATTTAAAAATCTATTATATCCAGACAGGAAGTTTTTATTTACTCAGTAAGCACTTTATTATTAAATATGAATCAGTATAAATAGAGTAAGTAGAGCTTTTACACTTTATTATTAAATATTAATCAGTATTAATAGAGTAAGTAGAGCTTTTACACTTTATTATTAAATATTAATCAGTATTAATAGAGTAAGTAGAACTTTTACACTTTATTATTAAATATTAATCAGTATTAATAGAGTAAGTAGTGTTTTTACACTTTATTATTAAATATTAATCAGTATTAATAGAGTAAGTAGAACTTTTACACTTTATTATTAAATATTAATCAGTATTAATAGAGTAAGTAGTGTTTTTCATACGTCAGTGTGTTTATTTAACTCTTTCCAAGCTTCTCCTAAACAACCCAGTATTATTATCAGTTTTCATCTAATACCTGCTTTGACTGCTCAGTACTTCATTAAGATAAATCAAGATTTGCTGCTGAAGGAACTGAACACATTCATACAATGTCTGGGGCGTCCAGGAGAAATCTGGAACCTAACTTTGTTCTTCAAACTGGATCAAGATCTGATCTACTTCTCTCACAATAACATATTCATGTTACTTTGTATTGTATGTCTGATTATTTACATCTGTTCTAATCAGATCTGCTGTTCTTACTGGTGATCAGACACTTATTGATCAGATACACACTTTTAGATCAGCTTAGGTCTGTCTCTGGCTCCTTTTGTTTCCATTATTTTTAGCTGGATCTAATTTTAAAGACTTGTTTCCGTTGGCATTAATAAGCACTATGACTGTGTGTACGACACGTTGTTACTTTTTAAATCTTATTTTAGGAAATAATTTTATATTAACTGAACATTTTATTCTGTCCTGTTAAGAGGAGACTATTCTGTCCATCTGTATCCACATCAGTGGTTATCATACCCAGTTAATATATGAGTGATTTAAAAATTTGTATTAGGAAAAATCGCTCCTGCTGCTTATACAGATTTTTCAGATTTCCATCATTTCGCAAATATTGCGCTCATTTACGGAAATTTCAGCAGAAAAAAAATCTAATTAAGTTGTTTATCTTTCACTACAGTTATATAAAGAAACTTTAGATTATGGGGTTCTGTGAGTGGGAGCTGTGATTTTAGTAGAACCTTAACAGACGTAAATAGAACCTTAACAGACATAAATAGAACATTAACAGACGTAAATAGAACATTAACAAACGTAAATAGAACCTTAACAGATGTAAATAGAACATTAACAGACGTAAATAGAACATTAACAGACGTAAATAGAACATTAACAGGTGTTTACCGTCTTTTTATGGACGTTCAGCTCGACGTCCACCTTCTCGAAGCTAAAGTCGGCTTCTTATTAGAGTTCTACTGCAGCTACTGCAACAAAACTTTTGCATATGACTTTGTGTATATGTTGATATACGTTATTAACGAGTACTATTTGTTTTCTTCTCTCTTTTATAATTCAGGCTGATCAGCTAACAGAGGAGCAGATTGCAGGTAAGAATGAGTCTCTGATATAATCATGTTTAATAAATGTAAACATAATATAGACTGGAGTCCAAAAGTCTGAGAGCACCTCGAACATCTGGCAGAACATTGAAGAGGAATCAGATCAGAAACTGTGAAGTTAAAGCAAAGATATGAGCAGTTCAAGATTTTTCATTACCAACCACACAATACACTATAACCCACCACACTATACATTATAACCCACTACACTACACCAACCACACTATACACTATAACCTACTACACTATACCAACCACACTATACACTATAACCCACTACACTATACCAACCACACAATACACTATAACCCACCACACTATACACTATAACCCACTACACTACACCAACCACACTATACACTATAACCCACTACACTACACCAACCACACTATACACTATAACCCACTACACTATACCAACCACACTATATACTATAACCCACTACACTATACCAACCACACTATACACTATAACCCACTACACTACACCAACCACACTATACACTATAACCCACTACACTACACCAACCACACTATACACTATAACCCACTACACTATACCAACCACACTATACACTATAACCCACTACACTATACCAACCTCACTATATACTATAACCCACTACACTATACCAACCACACTATACACTATAACCCACTACACTATACCAACCACACTATATACTATAACCCACTACACTATACCAACCACACTATACACTATAAGCCACTACACTATACCAACCACACTATACACTATAACCCACTACACTATACCAACCTCACTATATACTATAACCCACTACACTATACCAACCACACTATACACTATAACCCACTACACTATACCAACCACACTATACATTATAACCCACTACACTATACCAACCACACTATACACTATAACCCACTACACTACACCAACCACACTATACACTATAACCCACTACACTATACCAACCACACTATACACTATAACCTACTACACTATACCAACCACACTATACACTATAACCCACTACACTATACCAACCACACTATACACTATAACCCACTACACTATACCAACCACACTATACACTATAACCCACTACACTATACCAACCACACTATACACTATAACCTACTACACTATACCAACCACACTATACACTATAACCCACTACACTATACCAACCACACTATACACTATAACCCACTACACTATACCAACCACACTATACACTATAACCCACCACACTATACCAACCACACTATACACTATAACCCACTACACTATACCAACCACACTATACACTATAACCCACTACACTATACCAACCACACTATACACTATACCAACCACACTATACACTATAACCCACTACACTATACCAACCACACTATACACTATAACCCACTACACTATACCAACCACACTATACCAACCACACTATACACTATAACCCACTACACTATACCAACCACACTATACACTATAACCCACTACACTATACCAACCACACTATACACTATAACCCACTAAACTATACCAACCACACTATACACTATAACACACTACACTATACCAACCACACTATACACTATAACCCACTACACTATACCAACCACACTATACACTATAACCCACTACACTATACCAACCACACTATACCAACCACACTATACACTATAACCCACTACACTATACCAACCACACTATACACTATAACCTACTACACTATACCAACCACATTATACACTATAACCCACTACACTATACCAACCACACTATACACTATAACCCACTACACTATACCAACCACACTATACACTATAACCCACTACACTATACCAACCACACTATACACTATAACCTACTACACTATACCAACCACACTATACACTATAACCCACTACACTATACCAACCACACTATACACTATAACCCACTACACTATACCAACCACACTATACACTATAACCCACTAAACTATACCAACCACACTATACACTATAACCCACTACACTATACCAACCACACTATACACTATAACCCACTACACTATACCAACCACACTATACACTATAACCCACTACACTATACCAACCACACTATACCAACCACACTATACACTATAACCCACTACACTATACCAACCACACTATACACTATAACCTACTACACTATACCAACCACACTATACACTATAACCCACTACACTATACCAACCACACTATACACTATAACCCACTACACTATACCAACCACACTATACACTATAACCCACTACACTATACCAACCACACTATACACTATAACCTACTACACTATACCAACCACACTATACACTATAACCCACTACACTATACCAACCACACTATACACTATAACCCACTACACTATACCAACCACACTATACACTATAACCCACTACACTATACCAACCACACTATACACTATAACCCACCACACTATACCAACCACACTATACACTATAACCCACTACACTATACCAACCACACTATACACTATAACCCACTACACTATACCAACCACACTATACACTATAACCCACTACACTATACCAACCACACTATACACTATAACCCACTACACTATACCAACCACACTATACACTATAACCCACTACACTATACCAACCACACTATACCAACCACACTATACACTATAACCCACTACACTATACCAACCACACTATACACTATAACCTACTACACTATACCAACCACACTATACACTATAACCCACTACACTATACCAACCACACTATACACTATAACCCACTACACTATACCAACCACACTATACACTATAACCCACTACACTATACCAACCACACTATACACTATAACCTACTACACTATACCAACCACACTATACACTATAACCCACTACACTATACCAACTACACTATACACTATAACCCACTACACTATACCAACCACACTATACACTATAACCCACTACACTATACCAACCACACTATACACTATAACCCACTACACTATACCAACCACACTATACACTATAACCCACTACACTATACCAACCACACTATACACTATAACCCACTACACTATACCAACCACACTATACCAACCACACTATACACTATAACCCACTACACTATACCAACCACACTATACACTATAGGCCACTACACTATACCAACCACACTATACACTATAACCCACTACACTATACCAACCACACTATACACTATAACCCACTACACTATATCAACCACACTATACCAACCACACTATACACTATAACCCACTACACTATACCAACCACACTATACACTATAACCCACTACACTATACCAACCACACTATACACTATAACCCACTACACTATACCAACCACACTATACAATATAACCCACTACACTATATCAACCACACTATACCAACCACACTATACACTATAACCCACTACACTATACCAACCACACTATACCAACCACACTATACACTATAACCCACTACACTATACCAACCACACTATACACTATAACCCACTACACTATACCAACCACACTATACACTATAACCTACTACACTATACCAACCACACTATACACTATAACCCACTACACTATACCAACCACACTATACACTATAACCCACTACACTATACCAACCACACTATACACTATAACCCACTACACTATACCAACCACACTATACACTATAACCCACCACACTATACCAACCACACTATACACTATAACCCACTACACTATACCAACCACACTATACACTATAACCCACTACACTATACCAACCACACTATACACTATAACCCACTACACTATACCAAGCACACTATACACTATAACCCACTACACTATACCAACCGCACTACACACTATAACCCACTACACTATACCAACCACACTATACCAACCACACTATACACTATAACCCACTACACTATACCAACCACACTATACACTATAACCTACTACACTATACCAACCACACTATACACTATAACCCACTACACTATACCAACCACACTATACACTATAACCCACTACACTATACCAACCACACTATACACTATAACCCACTACACTATAGCAACCACACTATACACTATACCAACCACACTATACACTATAACCCACTACACTATACCAACTACACTATACACTATAACCCACTACACTATACCAACCACACTATACACTATAACCCACTACACTATACCAACCACACTATACACTATAACCCACTACACTATACCAACCACACTATACACTATAACCAACTACACTATACCAACCACACTATACACTATAACCCACTACACTATACCAACCACACTATACACTATACCAACCACACTATACACTATAACCCACTACACTATACCAACTACACTATACACTATAACCCACTACACTATACCAACCACACTATACACTATAACCCACTACACTATACCAACCACACTATACACTACAACCCACTACACTATACCAACCACACTATACACTATAACCCACTACACTATACCAACTACACTATACACTATAACCCACTACACTATACCAACCACACTATACACTATAACCCACTACACTATACCAACCACACTATACACTACAACCCACTACACTATACCAACCACACTATACACTATAACCCACTACACTATACCAACTACACTATACACTATAACCCACTACACTATACCAACCACACTATACACTATAACCCACTACACTATACCAACCACACTATACACTATAACCCACTACACTATACCAACCACACTATACACTACAACCCACTACACTATACCAACCACACTATACACTATAACCCACTACACTATACCAACCACACTATACACTATAACCCACTACACTATACCAACCAGAATTTCAGGATATTTGGTGGGATGTCCTCTGTAATGACAATGTAACCTTGAGCTGCAGTTTGTGTAAAAGTCTTTGATGAGCAGATCAGAAGATCCACCTGAGAGTCGTGAGTTTGACTGGATTAGACTAAGAAACAAATCAGACCTGGTCCTGGTCAGTTTCTCAGATCTGTGTAAATTTGAATACTGACCTACATACGGGTCAGGAGGTCCAGGACGTCTTTGTTTGTGTTTGGTTGTTTATTTCCAGTGATAAACGCTGAAGTGCTGATTAGTAGTGTGGTCTCAGACTGTTGGTGCTCACTGTGTCCTCCTCCAGTGTGTTTGTTCTCCTGTGATAAGTGTGAGCTGGTAATGTATTCAGCTGTGACCCAGTTCCGCTGCGGCGGTGCTGCTGGTGCCGCTGGTGCCGCTGGTGCCGCTGGTGCCGCTGGTGCTGCTGGTGCCGCTGGTGCCGCTGGTGCTGCGGTGGTGTCTCTGAACTGTACGCTGTAACGCAGCGCGCTCCTCTCTGCTCCCATCCAGAGTTCAAGGAGGCGTTTTCCTTATTCGATAAGGATGGAGACGGAACCATCACCACCAAAGAGCTGGGCACGGTGATGCGGTCGCTAGGGCAGAACCCCACGGAGGCGGAGCTTCAGGATATGATAAACGAAGTGGATGCTGATGGTGAGTAATGCCCCCCCGGCCCCTCCACTGAGAGAGCTCCTCTGTAGGTCAGTCGGTGGAGTTCTGGTGACTAACAGAGAGAAAAGAACAGCTATCGTTTCCTACGTGGTTCACTAACGTTATGTATTACACTGAACACCAGTCAGCACAGTCACTACCAAACTCCAATAAAATACAAACACAGTACTTAATTTTTCAGTACTAAATAATTCACAGCGGATATTAATCATATTACATCCTGAATTACCGCTGTTACTAAATGATTTATAGTAGATAACAAGAAAGTAAAATAAGAAAGAAAATAAAATACATTTTACAACATTTACTGAATAAGTAATAAGAGAAACTGAAGAATTCATAGTGGATACTAATTCACTCTTAATAGTTACTGAGTAATTTGTAGTAGATACTAAATAATTTATTATAGATATTAAACAATTTAAATATACAAAGAAAGTAGATTCTGAGTAATTCATAGTATATAGTAAACCTTTCATAGTGGTCACTAAAAATACTAAATAATCTACTAATCTAATAAATAAATAATCTAATAATTCATAGTATATAGTAAATAATTCATAGTGAATGCTCAATAATTTGTAGTAGATACTGGATAACTTATAGTAGATACTGAATAATTTGTAGTAGATACTGAATAAGTCATAGTAGATACTGAATAATTTATAGTAGATACTGAATAACTCATAGTAGATACTGAATAATTTATAGTAGATACTGAATAACTCATAGTAGATACTGAATAATTCATAGTAGATACTGAATAACTCAGTAGAGACTGAATAACTCATAGTAGATACTGAATGCTGAATGATTTGTAGTAGATACTGAATAACTCATAGTAGATACTGAATCATTTGTGGTAGATACTGAATAAGATATAGTAGATACTGAATAATTAATAGTAGATACTGAATTACTCATAGTAGATACTGAATAATTCATAGTAGATACTGAATAACTCATAGTAGATACTGAATGCTGAATGATTTGTAGTAGATACTGAATAACTCATAGTAGATACTGAATAATTTGTGGTGGTTACTGAATAAGATATAGTAG
The DNA here is from genome assembly GCA_021613375.1 of Megaleporinus macrocephalus. Lineage (NCBI taxonomy): Eukaryota > Metazoa > Chordata > Actinopteri > Characiformes > Anostomidae > Megaleporinus > Megaleporinus macrocephalus. The sequence continues at coordinate 49,856,588 of CM038707.1, read as the reverse complement.
ATACTGAATAATTCATAGTAGATACTGAATGCTGAATGATTTGTAGTAGATACTGAATAACTCAGTAGATACTGAATCATTTGTGGTAGATACTGAATAATTCATAGTGGATACGGAATAATTCATAGTATGTAGTAAATAATTCATAGTGGTTACTAAAAATGATCTACGAATCTAATAAATAAATAATCTACTAACAATTAATAGTATATACCAAGAAATTATTAGTACATAGTAAATAATTCATAGTGCATTCTGAATAATTAGTAGTAGATACTAAATTATTAATAATGCGGAGTAAATCATTCATAGTAGTTACTAATTAAGTGATGACAAGTACTAAATAATTTATAATATATAGTAAGATATCGAATCAAATCACAGCCACAAAATTTGTAAGTGTAAATATGTAATTAATATTGATCTCTTTTATTGATTCAGTCCAATACATCTGTTTAACTCTGACAGGACAACTTCATAAAATTATAAAGTACAATCAGCTGATTGAGTTTCATCAGATTCCGATCATATTAATAATATTCTATTCTGTTCTCTATATTATATGAATATCTCCTCGTACAGGCGTTAATGTGTGAGCTGCAGTGTGATGTTGTGGTGGTGGTGTAAGTGTGAGAGTTCAGTCAGGACTGTTGGAACTGGTCTGCAGTTGTCAGGCTGCTGACTGCTGACTGCTGACTGCTGCCAGGACGTGTTCTGGTGGTCTTTCTGTTGAGACGGTGGTGCTGCTGAGCTCTGTGAGTGGCTGTCGGTGCAGTGAGGACAGAATGTTCTGGGAAGCTCAGCCGGGATTATTAAACACACAACAGAGCTGAACCCACTGAACAGAGACAGGAGTGTTCAGCACAGCCGCACAGCCAGTCACCTGTTTAACCAGACCTCCAAACACTGACACAGATACAAACAAACCCTCTAACCAGTCAGTATCCTCACAGCAATGTTCAACATCAGTACCTGACCTCACTAACACTCAATCACATCCTCACAGCAATGTTCAACATCAGTTCCTGACCTCACTAACACTCAATCAAATCCCCCGCCCCCCCCCGTGACCCTGACTAGTGGAGTAAAGTAGAAGATGATGGATGGTATCTCTTACGGCATCAAATTAATACTAAATAATGAAGCATGTAATTTTACTGAGGGCGGGGTTAAAACTTGTATGTAAATGAGCTCTATTTTGATTGGCTAGCCTATATTGTGCCTTATTTAAAAGTCTGTGCTCTAAACACTCTGGTATGTGTGAGCAGGGCTGAACTGCTGTAGGCTAAGTAGCTGGATGTATGTAAATAGGTTGGTATTTTTGTTACATCTCAAAAACAGTGCCTTCAGAACCAGCTGTGTAGGTGTGGTGTATGTTGTGGGGAGAGAGTGTTATGATAAGAAGCTTGTTTACACAGTGTTTGTTTTAAAAATAATAAAGAACCAGGAGGGAAGTTCTGTTTCCACGACATCTGCCCTTTAATGTATAGTAGCCGTATCAGCCATAGCTAGTACTTTCAGGCTGGACGCTTACAGGTGAAGGTTCTTATCCTCGCGTTCTAGCTCGCTGTCCCTCCAGCCAGGCTGGATCAGTACCGTGTGGCCGAGCTGCTGGATCTCCCTGCCGAGGTTTCCGGGCCGTATCCGCGGGTCCTGAGTGATGGCTGAATCAGTAAATGGTCTGTGAGATGCCGGTGTCCGATCGCCCCCGTGCGCCGCGCTGCTCGCTCGCTGATGTTATCTAGGTCAGACGCCAATAAGGCAAGTAATTGGAAATGAAAGTGATTACATAATCCACTCTGCGCACTCCGCATACGGAGCACCCACGCGCTGGTGGGATGGAGGGAGTTGCTGGGAAACTGGGGACGGGGAATTTAGGGAATTGACACTGACGGTGTGGCCTGGAAGTGACACTCTCTTCATATGTGTGATGACAGCACACCGTCCAGTTCTCTGTTCCTCCTGGTCCTGCTGTCTGTTCTACTCTAACGATCTGGCCTCAGTGTGGGGGTGCCTTTCCCTTACAGTCCTGAACTAGGCCAGGATACGCTCAGGGATGGATATGAATATGGATATGGATATACAGGGCTTGTATATTTTCCATAGAAGATCACTAGACAATGGAACTGGACATCACTCTGGAGTAGCAGCACATAAGCCTAAGGTCGTCGTGCCCAATGACTGTGTTCTCTGGACTGATGGAGCTCCATCCATTACCTTTGGGTTCCTCAGTACCACTCAGTTGTTGCTGATGTTTATTTTTTACACTGTTTGAATGCAGCAGTGTGATTGGCTGAGAGCTCCTGATCATTTGAGTATCAGTCCAGCGTTAGTCCAGCAGAGACGACCAGCTGTTGTTGTAATAATAACAGCCGCAACTTCATAACGAGTCATAACAACAAACGACTCCAGCAAGAAACAATAACACCAACCAAGACGCTCGCATGCTAATCTGCCAAGCTGTTCACGCCGGACGTGAGAGGACACCCTGCGTTCTTCTGCTGATGTTCTGCTGTAAACACTGCGCTCAGGTTTTTATAGCCTGCTGAAAGTTTCAGTAGGTAGTTCAGTAGTTCAGTAGTTCAGAACTGTTTCCCCAAGCAGGATTTCTCAGTTCAGTCAGATGATTCAAAGTCAAGTCTGTTCAGTGGGAAACAGGAGAGAATCCTGATTGGACAGTCCTCGTCCTCAGGTTTAAGGGCAGTCGTGGGTTCACTAGTGTGTGTATATGTGGGTGTTTCACTGCCCCCTAGTGTGTGTGTTCACTAGTGTGTGTGTTCACTAGTGTGTGTGTGTAGATGTGGGTGTTTTACTGCCCCCTAGTGTGTGTGTTCACCAGTATGTGTATATAACGTGTTTAATAGGTACGGGTCACAGTTGAGGTTCCTGCGACAGGACAGGGAGTAGATCTGAGAACTGATTGGATTACAGACGCCCCACCTTGCAGGATAATCATGGATTAGGATCAGCCTGATATCAGGAGACCTATTGATTAGGTAACGTGACTCCAGGTCTGGTTTGTTGTTTCTGTTGTGGTTTGTTTTATTGTTCAGACGCTCGTTCTGTCAGGCCTGCTGAGCAGTGGTGTCTTCTTTCTGCTCACTCTTCTCTATTGAGGTCCTTCTGTACACACTTCTGATCAGCTTGGCTCTTATTGGTTGATATCAAGGTGCCCAATCTTTTCTAAACATCAGTACTGATACACATGGTAGCTGATCCTGGATCAGGACCTCCTTCCTAAACTCCATCAATACTGATAAACATGGTAGCTGATCCTGGATCAGAACCTCCTTCCTAAACTCCATCAATACTGATAAACATGGTAGCTGATCCTGGATCAGCAGCCGCTGTGGTGATGCGGAAGATAGTGTGCGTCCTCTGTCGAGCCTGTGTTGGAATGCCTGCGTTGTTGTGTACTGTAATTGGCTTTTCGTTTTTTTTGTGGCCATCGTTCTGCCTCCAGCTCTGTTACTATATTAGATTACAGGCCATTAGATCTGCCCCCCCAAAGCCCTCCGACTGCCATCTGCTCCAGCTCAAAAGCAGCCTGACTTTTAGACAGGAGGTCCTCCAGCAGCAGTGCTCTACAGCAGCGCTCAGTAACTGTGCTCAGTGTATGAGCTTATTATTTTAATAAATGGAAAATTTAATTATTACATGAGCACTTTGGCAACACGCCCAACACTACATTCACCAGCCAGGAGCGTCTGCTGAACCGTGCAGGGGATTTAACCGTAACCCTAACCCCAACCCTAACCACAACCTAACCACAACCTAACCCTAAACCTAACCCCAACCCTAACCATGACCTAACCACAACCTAACCCTAAACCTAACCCCAACCCTAACCATGACCTAACCACAACCTAACCACAACCTAACCACAACCTAACCCCAACCCTAACCCTAAACCTAACCCCAACCCTAACCACAACCTAACCACAACCTAACCCCAACCCTAACCATGACCTAACCACAACCTAACCACAACCTAACCCCAACCCTAACCCTAAACCTAACCCCAACCCTAACCACGACCTAACCACAACCTAACCACGACCTAACCACAACCTAACCACAACCTAACCCTAAACCTAGCCCCAACCCTTACCACGACCTAACCACAACCTAACCACAACCTAACCCCAACCCTAACCCTAAACCTAACCCCAACCCTAACCACGACCTAACCACAACCTAACCACAACCTAACCACAACCTAACCCCAACCCTAACCACGACCTAACCACAACCTAACCACAACCTAACCCTAAACCTAGCCCCAACCCTTACCACGACCTAACCACAACCTAACCACAACCTAACCACAACCTAACCCCAACCCTAACCCTAAACCTAACCCCAACCCTAACCACGACCTAACCACAACCTAACCACAACCTAACCCCAACCCTAACCACGACCTAACCACAACCCTAACCATGACCTAACCACAACCTAACCACAACCTAACCACAACCTAACCACAACCTAACCCCAACCTAACCCTAAACCTAACCACAACCCTAACCACAACCTAACCCTAAACCTAACCACAACCTAACCCTAAACCTAACCACAACCTAATCCTAACCCCAACCATAACCACAACCTAACCCTAACCACAACCTAACCCTCACCACAACCTAAACCTAACCACAACCTAACCATAAACCTATCCACAACCTAAACCTAACCACAACCTAACCACAACCTAACCATAAACCTAACCACAACCTAATCCTAACCCCAACCATAACCACAACCTAACCACAACCTAACCCTAACCACAACCTAACCATAAACCTAACCACAACCTAATCCTAACCCCAACCATAACCACAACCTAACCACAACCTAACCCTCACCACAATGCAGTTTCTTTAGTTTTACTCACTTCTCATATGAATTTTGTTCAAAATGCAATGAAGGTATCAGTTACTTTTATTAGCTGCTACCGCACATCACATTGGTGTAGTTTGGTAGTATGGTTTAGTGTTTAACAGTGTTTGGTAAAATTTGGTAGTTTTTATGTTTTTTTATTATGGTTTGGTATTTTTGGTATGTCTAGTAGTGTTTGGTAGCGTTGGTAGTTTGGTAGTATGATTTAGTAGTGTTTAGTAGTTTTTTGAATAGTTTGGTAGTTTGGGTATAGTTGAATAGTGTTTGTTGGGGTTTAGTAGTGTTTGATATGGTTTGGTAGTTTTGGTATTGTAAAGTAGTTTGTGGTATGGTTTGGTAGTTTGTGGTGTGGGTTGGTAGTTTTTGGTTTGGTTTGGTAATTGTTGGTATTGTGTAGATGTTTTTGGTAGTTTTTGTCATGGTTTGGTGTGGTTTGGTAGTTTGTGGTAGTCTTTTGTTATGATATGGTAGTTGTTGGTATGGTTGGGTAGATGTTGGTAGTGTTTTGTAGGTTTTGGCATGGTTTGGTAGTTTGTGCTATGGTTTGGTAGATGTTGGTAGGTCTTGGTATGGTTTGGTAGTTTGTGGTATGGTTGGGTAGTAGTGTTTTGCTAGTTTTGGTATGGTTTAGTAGTTGCTGGTAGTGTTTGGTAGTTTTTTGGTGTGGTATGATAGTTGTTGGTAGTGTTTGGTAGTTTTTTGGTGTGGTATGATAGTTGTTGGTTGTGTTTGGTAGTTTATTGGTGGGATGTGATAGTTGTTGGTAGGTTTTTGGTGTGGTGTGATAGTTGTTGGTTGTGTTTGGTAGTTTTTTGGTGTGGTATGATAGTTGTTGGTTGTGTTTGGTAGTTTTTTGGTGTGGTGTAATAGTTGTTGGTAGTGTTTGGTAGTTTTTTGGTGTGGTGTGATAGTTGTTGGTTGTGTTTGGTAGTTTTTTGGTGTGGTGTGATAGTTGTTGGTAGTGTTTGGTAGTTTTTTGGTGTGGTGTGATAGTTGTTGGTAGTTTTTTGGTGTGGTGTGATAGTTGTTGGTAGTGTTTGGTAGTTTTTTGGTGTGGTGTGATAGTTGTTGGTTGTGTTTGGTAGTTTTTTGGTGTGGTGTGATAGTTGTTGGTAGTGTTTGGTAGTTTTTTGGTGTGGTGTGATAGTTGTTGGTAGTTTTTTGGTGTGGTGTGATAGTTGTTGGTAGTGTTTGGTAGTTTTTTGGTGTGGTATGATAGTTGTTGGTTGTGTTTGGTAGTTTTTTGGTGTGGTATGATAGTTGTTGGTTGTGTTTGGTAGTTTTTTGGTATGCCTCACATCACTAAAGTGTTCTGAGCAGTGTTCTGTTTCACTCTCCAATCTCAACCAGCATGGTTCATCACAGAACCTCTACGGGTCGTCATCCCTCTTTAACTGCGGTGTTATTGATCTTCTTCTGTGGAACCTCACCTCTCTGTACACTCATACTGCGACGGCTGGAGTGTCAGTCAGAGAAAGCACATGTATGGCTGAGCTTCACCGGAGCTCATACCAAGAATTCCTTCACAGCTAAGAGAAAAAGATCAGCCAAGATATTCAACGTATGTTCGTACTTGAGAGCACGTTGATGCAGTCGTAGGACATCATCTCTGCCACAAGGCAGTTTATGAAACTCCTGTTGTGCTAGAGCTGCCCTGGTCAGCTGTAAGTGCTGTTATTATGAATGCTCGAACCCTTGGATCATTTAGAGGGCTTTTCCAATGTGAAGACACAAAGACAATACAAATTAAAAGTATTTAGGAGTATAGAAATAAAGAGTTAAGATATAGGTTGAAATCAAATATTAGAAAGTTATATTAAAGTCTAATTAAATTTATTAAATCACAGGTTTTATATTGACCTTTATCACTGATCACTGACCTTTCCTCATATTTACTGTGTCCTCTCAGGCAATGGAACCATAGACTTCCCAGAGTTCCTGACCATGATGGCCAGAAAGATGAAGGACACAGACAGCGAGGAAGAGATCCGTGAGGCCTTCAGGGTATTCGACAAGGTTTGTCCCACCACCGTCCACCTGACTCTGGACCTTTGACCAGAACCTGGCTTGGCTAAGCTAAAGAACTGGCTAACACATCCTTACTGACGGAACTGGATCACTCGTCATTACTGATGGATCTCAAACAATTTTATCTTTATTATTGATGAAACTAGATGATATTGATGATGGATCACTTCATCAATGATGGAACATGATCACTCCTTTATTAATAATGGATCAATCATCTTTATTGATGATACAAGTAGATCACTCATGCTTACTGATAATGTAGCAATTACTTTTGTCAATGATGATAGAACTAGATCACTCAACTTGATTGACAATAAATCACTCCTATTGATGACACAAATAGATCATTAATCTTTACTGACGATACAATTTGGTCATTCATCAGTATTGACGATACCTATAGATTATTAATCTTTATTGATGACAAATAGATCATTAATCTTTATTGATGATTGAATACTCATCCTTATTGATAATACAAATAGATCGTTGACCCCCACTAATCAGTCACCCAGACTGACCCCCACTAATCAGTCACACAGACTGACTCCCACTAATCAGTCACACAGATTGACCCCCACTAATCAGTCACCCAGACTGACCCCCACTAATCAGTCACACAGACTGACTCCCACTAATCAGTCACACAGACTGACTCCCACTAATCAGTCACACAGATTGACCCCCACTAATCAGTCACACAGACTGACTCCCACTAATCAGTCACACAGACTGACTCCCACTAATCAGTCACACAGATTGACCCCCACTAATCAGTCACACAGACTGACTCCCACTAATCAGTCACACAGATTGACCCCCACTAATCAGTCACACAGACTGACTCCCACTAATCAGTCACACAGATTGACCCCCACTAATCAGTCACCCAGACTGACCCCCACTAATCAGTCACCCAGACTGACCCCCACTAATCAGTCACCCAGACTGACCCCCACTAATCAGTCACCCATTCTGACCCCCACTAATCAATCACCCAGACTGACCCCCACTAATCAGTCACACAGACTGACCCCCACTAATCAGTCACACAGACTGACTCCCACTAATCAGTCACCCAGACTGACCCCCACTAATCAGTCACCCATTCTGACCCCCACTAATCAATCACCCATTCTGACCCCCACTAATCAGTCACCCATTCTGACCCCCACTAATCAACCACCCATTCTGACCCCCACTAATCAGTCACCCATTCTGACCCCCACTAATCAATCACCCATTCTGACCCCCACTAATCAGTCACCCATTCTGACCCCCACTAATCAACCACCCATTCTGACCCCCACTAATCTGTCACACAGACTGACCCCCACTAATCAGTCACCCAGACTGACCCCCACTAATCACACAGATTGACCCCCACTAATCAGTCACCCAGACTGACCCCCACTAATCAGTCACCCAGACTGACCCCCACTAATCAGTCACCCAGACTGACCCCCACTAATCAGTCACCCATTCTGACCCCCACTAATCAACCACCCATTCTGACCCCCACTAATCTGTCACACAGACTGACCCCCACTAATCAGTCACCCAGACTGACCCCCACTAATCACACAGATTGACCCCCACTAATCAGTCACCCAGACTGACCCCCACTAATCAGTCACCCAGACTGACCCCCACTAATCAGTCACCCAGACTGACCCCCACTAATCAATCACCCAGACTGACCCCCACTAATCAGTCACACAGACTGACCCCCACTAATCAGTACACATAGAAAGTGCTCATGAACTGAAGCTGCGCTTACACCTCCGAGTCACCGGTGGTCTCCCTCTGTCCCACCTGCAGGACGGAAACGGCTACATCAGCGCCGCGGAGCTGCGTCACGTCATGACGAACCTCGGAGAGAAGCTCACAGACGAGGAGGTGGACGAGATGATCAGAGAAGCGGACATCGACGGAGACGGTCAGGTGAACTATGAAGGTACAGAAACTCATTGTTAAATATTATATGTGATGTATGTAGGAGTATACATGATGTTTGTAAGCAGGTACTGCAGATACGCTCGTCCAGAAACGTCCTCTGTTTCAGAGACTCTACAGTCGTTAATTAGAGGAATGTGTTTAATACAACATTAATAACTGAGCAGATTTATTTATAACACTGTTTATTAACAACATTAATAAACAGTTTATCAGCTCGACGCTGTGTTCAGACCACACACTCCTAATCACATTATTATCCCTCTCTTTCTCTCTCTCTCTTCATTCCTCTCTCTCTCCCTCTTTCGCTTTATTCCTCTCTCTATCTCCCTCCCTCTCACTTTATCTCTGTCTCTCTCTCTCCTTTTTTCTCTCTCTCTCCTTTCTGTATCTCTCTCTCTCTCTCCTCTCTCCCATTCTCTCTCTTCCACTCTTTCTCTCCCTAATCTCTATTCTCTCTTCCTTCTTTCTCTATATCTTTCTCTGTCTACCTCTCTCCCACTCGCTGTCTCCCACTCTCTCTTTCTCCCACTCACTCTCTCTCTCTCTCTCTCTTTCTCTCTCTCTCTCTTTTTCTCTCTTGCCCACACTCTCCCCTACTCTCTCCCCCCACTCTCTCTTTCTATCTCTCTCTCCCCATCTCTCTCTATCTGTCTTTGTCCCTCTCTCACTATCTTTCTTTCTCTCTTCTCCTCCTATCACTCTCCCTCTTTCCCCCTCTCTTCTCCCTCTTCTCTATCTCTCTACCCCCTCTCTATCTCCCTATATCTCCCTCTTCCTCTATCTCTCTGTCTCCCTTTCCCCTCTCTCTCTTACTCTCTCCCACCCTTTCTCTCTCTCTCCCATTCTTTCTTTCTCTTTCTCTCTCCATCTCTCCATCTTTCCTCTCTCTCTCTCTCTCTCTCTCACTCTCTCCCCATTCTTTCTTTCTCTTTCTCTCTCCATCTCTCCATCTTTCCTCTCTCTCTCTCTCTCTCTCACTCTCTCCCCATTCTTTCTTTCTCTTTCTCTCTCCATCTTTCCTCTCTCTCTCTCTCTCTCTCTCTCTCTCTCCCCATTCTTTCTTTCTCTTTCTCTCTCCATCTCTCCATCTTTCCTCTCTCTCTCTCTCTCTCTCTCTCTCTCTCACTCTCTCCCCATTCTTTCTTTCTCTTTCTCTCTCCATCTCTCCATCTTTCCTCTCTCTCTCTCTCTCTCTCTCACTCTCTCCCCATTCTTTCTTTCTCTTTCTCTCTCCATCTTTCCTCTCTCTCTCTCTCTCTCTCTCTCTCTCTCTCTCCCCATTCTTTCTTTCTCTTTCTCTCTCCATCTCTCCATCTTTCCTCTCTCTCTCTCTCTCCCACTCTCTCTCTCTCTCTCTCTCTCTCTCTCTCACCAGAATTTGTACAGATGATGACCGCCAAGTGAAGCTGCCCGTCCTCTCCTGCCCTCTTAGAAAAAAAAAGAAGTCAGTCAGTCGTTTTATTTACCTCTCGGGGGAAAAGAAGAAGCTACATTTACTCATAACGTTTCTGTACAGAAAATTACTGAATGTTGAAATAAAACTATCCTTCTGTCCACTCAGATAAAAAAGAAGAAATGAAATATCTGCATGAAACGGTTAGTGATCCTGTCCCTCCAGATCAGCCTAGTATCAGTTACTCAGCAGTTAATGAACCTGTAACTACCTAAACACAGCAGACAACAAGCATCTGGCCAACTCCTCCAGTTCCACTTGCTCTCCTGCTACTGTTTGGGCTGGCCATCTTTTCTCTCTTCTCTGTTCTTCTGTTCTTCATGCATGCAGTCTGAGACTGGAGCTCCTCCTCCGCCGGCCCGAGCGTGCTCTGTCCACTGAAGTGTCGTAGTGCCCGCTGGTTCTGTTCTGTTCTGTTCTGTTTTTTTGGGGTGGGGTTTTTGGTATCTTTGAAAGGAACCTGGAAAGAAAGCAGGTTCTGAGACCGGCAGAAGGTGGGGCGGGATTTTACGGTACGGTGGGATTAAAGATAGTACGCGTCTGGCATGTTTAGGTTTCTAGTGATTTTGTTTGTTTTATTTCAGTTGTGTATTTATTTTTTTATTTTTTGGTGGTCTCCCAGTGGGCCGTCCCACTCTGGAGGCGTGTTAAGAGTGTGTTCCGGAAGTGTCTGAAGTTCGGAGAAGCGAGGGTGGAGGGTGGGGGCGGGTCTTTCTGACCGGTGACGGCGTGTTGGCTGAGTCTCAGCTCGAGTCTTCACTGTTCATCTGAGTTCAGTTTACATTCATTCCAAGTTGTACATGCGACTCGTATTTTATTTTATTTTATTTTGTTTTTCAAATAAAAAATGACCATAAAGTTTAAAATTCTGCGTCCTGTTTATTTGACACTGGAGTGTTGATTTACTACCGAACCCGAAGGTGAAGCTACTTGTGAGATTTATGTAGAATTTTGATGGTAAAATCAGGAAAATTAAAAAAAAGGCATTTTCTTGGGGACTATTTTAACCTCACATCACCCTCCATATTACGTATCCCTCCACCAGGAATGGAGTTTATGGCCCAAACTATCATAATCAGACAGTGTCCACCACATGCCTTCTGAGTTTATCTGAGTTTATTCTTTGGGGACTATTTGAACCTCACAGCGTCCTGCATGTATCCCTCCACCATGAATGGAGTTTAAGACTGAGATCTTCTCTAAACTATCATAAACAGTGTCTCAGAATCAGACAGTGTATTTATAACATCTACTGTAAGAACTTTCTGTGAGGAGCTTTTAGAGGTGGACGTCTGGTCCATTCACCACCACTGAGAACAGTTCTGATTGTATCTAGAACAGAAAGTGTCGCATCAAAAGTGTTTATTTGTTTAGAAAATGCTCAAATAAATATAAATGCTAATAACACAAGCAGTGATTTTGTTTATGCTTGTTTATGTTTGTGAAGACATTTCTGAACCTTTCCTCTTTAAGGAAGTCCGATGCTGACCATAGTGGTCATCCTAATTAAGATTACATCCAGTTTGATTAATTAGGCCTTCAATTAGTCATAAAAATAGTTAAAAAAAATAAAATAAATGAACCAAAAAAACACATTTGAACCAAGAACTATTTGCTATACATGAGGAATTTCACCTCCACATTTATGCTGCGGTTATATGGTGTGGTATATATATATATATATATATATATATATATATATATATATATATATATATATATATATATATATATATATATATATATATATATATTACTACCCAGATGGATTATTGGTTATTAAAGCTCTTCTGGTCTGGTGGCACCATCTGACTTACTGTTTGTGCCGTCTGATTTTTTAAACTCATTTAAAATGTACATGTAGAGTATCTATAAATGTTGGCCATGATAAGATATTCCCCTCACATAGCTCACGCCGCCGTCGAGCCCACCACACTCTTATGTAGCCCAGTGAACTTAGTTTGATGCGCTTTAGCTTTTAGCATTAGCTTTTAGCATTTAGCCTTTAGCATTTAGAAATATTAGTATTCCAACTCCTTAACAAGCTCGTAATTCAGAGGATCCCGTGTTATTCAGGAGGGGGCGCTAGAGGCAATTCTTCTAAAACCCCATTCATACTTACTATGTAGCTTAGGCCCAGAGTTCCAAATATGGGAATAACAGGGTTTACAGACGCACAATTTAGAATATTAAGCTGAGAATTTTTTAAATATGTTTTTTATTAAAAAGTTAAATCATGTTAAACTATTTTATTTATAATTTTACAATTAAATTAGCTTTAATACTTAATTCACAAATACGGTTTGAATGTATAGTTTTTGTTATCAAAACTTTTAATTAATTTTCTCGGTTATTAAAGCTCTTCCGGTCCACCGGTTGCACCATCTGACTTTCTGGTTGGGCCGTCTGACTTTTTAAACTCATTTAAAATGATTGATATTAATAAAAAATAATTAGTGACTTAGGCTATAAAATAACATGTATATGTAGTGCATCTATAAATGTTGGCTCTGATAATATATTTTCATCACATAGCTTTCGCCAAGCCCACCACTGGGCCCACCGCACTCCCATGTAGCCCAGTGAAGTTAGCTTGATGTGCAGTAGCTTTTAGCATTTAGCAATATTAGCATTGCGACACCTGAACAAGTTCATAATTCAGACGATGCAGTGATATTCATAAAAAAATGAAATTTAAAAGTGTTTCAAAAATTAAATCATGTCCAACTATTTTATTTAAAATGTAAATGTAAAGTTACCTTTGATCGTTTACTCATACACAGTTAGATAAATATGTATATACAATTCATAATTTTACTAAATTATTATTCGGAATAAATAATAATAATAATAATAATAATAATAATAATAATAATAATAATAATAATAATAATAATAGAAGTAATTGATGTATATATGGCTACTCTGAGCTCAAAACAGTTCTCATAAATTTAATATTTTGGCAAAAAAGAGTCGAACCAGCCAAGTTTGCTTCTTTTTTAGTTTTACTACTGAAGCTAATGTGGCTAATAAGTACTGGAAGCTTATATCTGCTAGGTTAGCATCTGTACACACTTGCTTTAAATCGTGTAGAGATGTTAGTTCATCTGTAATAGACTTGATTATGTGATTTATAACAATGTAAGACCTCTGTTATCTATAAACAAGAACCAAAGGACATTAGCATCGCTAAAAGTGTAGCAGCAGTACTGAAGCCTGAACTAGTCCATGTTTATAGATAACAGTGAGTCATAAAGAGTCAGAAACCACAATATCAAGCGTATTAGAGAGACCAGACACCTTGACGCGGTTAGTGGTGATAATAGCCGTTAGCCGTGATACACAACCTCTTTTAAACTGTTAGCTACGTTAGCCTCGTAGCTCCAGAGCTAAAACCAAAGAAACAGACTCCAGGCACCAAATACGTCTCGGCAGATTGACCACATCTGAGGTAAGCGTGTCAGTGTTTATGCCCAGTGATGGCGCTAAGCCAGCAAATCTGTGATCCGTGAGTCTCCCACGTGTACGGATGTGGTCCTGTATCAGGAAATGACCCGTGGGATTCGGTCTGTGGACACTCGAGCTGCTCGGGGTTAAATTAAACTCGTCAATGTTTGATGAGAAAATGAAGCTACAGTGTTGGTAAGAGGAGAGGGTTTACCCCCCCCCCCCCCACCCCCCCCCCCCCCCACACACACACACACACCCCAACACACACCCACACCTGCCCCCACCCAGGTGAGACTAATACCATCTCAGGTAACGCCAGAGCTCAACACATGCGCCGCCACACATTTGTGTACCAGTGCACAAGCAGTCGTTACCAAGGTTCCCAGTTTAGTTTGGTTTCTAATTGAAAATAATGTTAATGTTTTTCTAGCCTGTTTCAGTTACTCACGCTCTTCTGGTCTGGTTGCACCGTATGACTTACTTGTTGTGCCGCCTGATTTTTTGGACTCGTGTCAAATGAATTTAAATTATTTAAGAATGGGCTATAAATAACCTGCCTAGAGGTTTTAAGTACCGAGCGATCTATAAATGTTTGCTGTATATAAATTGTTGCCGCAGTTACTGTTAAATTAATTAAATAAAGGACATAAATAATATGTGTTCCGCAGAGAGGACGAGGTAAGCTAGACACAACTGACCAACAGTGTCACAGCAAATCTTTAAATAGTCTGTACGGTCTCCCAGTGTCTGTGTGGAGTGTGTATGGTCTCCCAGTGTCTGTGTGGAGTGTGTATGGTCTCCCAGTGTCTGTGTGGAGTGTGTATGGTCTCCCAGTGTCTGTGTGGAGTGTGTATGGTCTCCCAGTGTCTGTGTGGAGTGTGTATGGTCTCCCAGTGTCTGTGTGGAGTGTGTATGGTCTCCCAGTGTCTGTGTGGAGTGTGTATGGTCTCCCAGTGTCTGTGTGGAGTGTGTATGGTCTCTCAGTGTCTGTGTGGAGTGTGTATGGTCTCCCAGTGTCTGTGTGGAGTGTGTATGGTCTCCCAGTGTCTGTGTGGAGTGTGTATGGTCTCCCAGTGTCTGTGTGGAGTCTGTACGGTCTCCCAGTGTCTGTGTGGAGTGTGTATGGTCTCCCAGTGTCTGTGTGGAGTGTGTATGGTCTCCCAGTGTCTGTGTGGAGTCTGTATGGTCTCCCAGTGTCTATGTGGGGTCTGTACGGTCTCCCAGTGTCTGTGTGGAGTGTGTTTAGTCTCCCAGTGTCTGTGTGGAGTGTGTACGGTCTCCCAGTGTCTGTGTGGAGTGTGTATGGTCTCCCAGTGTCTGTGTGGAGTGTGTATGGTCTCCCAGTGTCTGTGTGGAGTGTGTATGGTCTCCCAGTGTCTGTGTGGAGTCTGTATGGTCTCCCAGTGTCTGTGTGGAGTCTGTATGGTCTCCCAGTGTCTGTGTGGAGTGTGTACGGTCTCCCAGTGTCTGTGTGGAGTGTGTATGGTCTCTCAGTGTCTGTGTGGAGTGTGTATGGTCTCCCAGTGTCTGTGTGGAGTGTGTATGGTCTCCCAGTGTCTGTGTGGAGATTGTATGGTCTCCCAGTGTCTGTGTGGAGTCTGTATGGTCTCCCAGTGTCTGTGTGGAGTGTGTACGGTCTCCCAGTGTCTGTGTGGAGTGTGTATGGTCTCCCAGTGTCTGTGTGGAGTGTGTATGGTCTCCCAGTGTCTGTGTGGAGTGTGTATGGTCTCCCAGTGTCTGTGTGGAGATTGTATGGTCTCCCAGTGTCTGTGTGGAGTGTGTATGATCTCCCAGTGTCTGTGTGGAGTGTGTATGATCTCCCAGTGTCTGTGTGGAGTGTGTATGGTCTCTCAGTGTCTGTGTGGAGTCTGTATGGTCTACCAGTGTCTGTGTGGAGTGTGTATGGTCTCCCAGTGTCTGTGTGGAGTGTGTATAGTCTCCCAGTGTCTGTGTGGAGTCTGTATGGTCTACCAGTGTCTGTATGGAGGTTGTATGGTCTCCCAGTGTCTGTGTGGAGATTGTATGGTCTCCCAGTGTCTGTGTGGAGTGTGTATAGTCTCCCAGTGTCTGTGTGGAGTTTGTATAGTCTCCCAGTGTCTGTGTGGAGTGTGTATGGTCTCCCAGTGTCTGTGTGGAGTCTGTATGGTCTCCCAGTGTCTGTATGGAGGTTGTATGGTCTACTAGTGTCTGTATGGAGGTTGTATGGTCTCCCAGTGTCTGTGTGGAGTGTGTATGGTCTCCCAGTGTCTGTATGGAGGTTGTATGGTCTCCCAGTGTCTGTGTGGAGTGTGTATGGTCTCCCAGTGTCTGTGTGGAGTCTGTATGGTCTCCCAGTGTCTGTATGGAGGTTGTATGGTCTACCAGTGTCTGTGTGGAGTGTGTATGGTCTCCCAGTGTCTGTGTGGAGTGTGTATGGTCTCCCAGTGTCTGTATGGAGGTTGTATGGTCTCCCAGTGTCTATGTGGGGTCTGTACGGTCTCCCAGTGTCTGTGTGGAGTGTGTTTAGTCTCCCAGTGTCTGTGTGGAGTGTGTACGGTCTCCCAGTGTCTGTGTGGAGTGTGTATGGTCTCCCAGTGTCTGTGTGGAGTGTGTATGGTCTCCCAGTGTCTGTGTGGAGTGTGTATGGTCTCCCAGTGTCTGTGTGGAGTCTGTATGGTCTCCCAGTGTCTGTGTGGAGTCTGTATGGTCTCCCAGTGTCTGTGTGGAGTGTGTACGGTCTCCCAGTGTCTGTGTGGAGTGTGTATGGTCTCTCAGTGTCTGTGTGGAGTGTGTATGGTCTCCCAGTGTCTGTGTGGAGTGTGTATGGTCTCCCAGTGTCTGTGTGGAGTGTGTATGGTCTCCCAGTGTCTGTGTGGAGATTGTATGGTCTCCCAGTGTCTGTGTGGAGTCTGTATGGTCTCCCAGTGTCTGTGTGGAGTGTGTACGGTCTCCCAGTGTCTGTGTGGAGTGTGTATGGTCTCCCAGTGTCTGTGTGGAGTGTGTATGGTCTCCCAGTGTCTGTGTGGAGTGTGTATGGTCTCCCAGTGTCTGTGTGGAGATTGTATGGTCTCCCAGTGTCTGTGTGGAGTGTGTATGATCTCCCAGTGTCTGTGTGGAGTGTGTATGATCTCCCAGTGTCTGTGTGGAGTGTGTATGGTCTCTCAGTGTCTGTGTGGAGTCTGTATGGTCTACCAGTGTCTGTGTGGAGTGTGTATGGTCTCCCAGTGTCTGTGTGGAGTGTGTATAGTCTCCCAGTGTCTGTGTGGAGTCTGTATGGTCTACCAGTGTCTGTATGGAGGTTGTATGGTCTCCCAGTGTCTGTGTGGAGATTGTATGGTCTCCCAGTGTCTGTGTGGAGTGTGTATAGTCTCCCAGTGTCTGTGTGGAGTTTGTATAGTCTCCCAGTGTCTGTGTGGAGTGTGTATGGTCTCCCAGTGTCTGTGTGGAGTCTGTATGGTCTCCCAGTGTCTGTATGGAGGTTGTATGGTCTACCAGTGTCTGTATGGAGGTTGTATGGTCTCCCAGTGTCTGTGTGGAGTGTGTATGGTCTCCCAGTGTCTGTATGGAGGTTGTATGGTCTCCCAGTGTCTGTGTGGAGTGTGTATGGTCTCCCAGTGTCTGTGTGGAGTCTGTATGGTCTCCCAGTGTCTGTATGGAGGTTGTATGGTCTACCAGTGTCTGTGTGGAGTGTGTATGGTCTCCCAGTGTCTGTGTGGAGTGTGTATGGTCTCCCAGTGTCTGTATGGAGGTTGTATGGTCTCCCAGTGTCTGTGTGGAGTGTGTATGCTCTCCCAGTGTCATAGTGTATGGAAAGTCTCATTCATGTGTCCCAAAGTTACTAACGTGACGGGAAGTATGAAATGACTGATACCTGCCACTTCCAATCATGCATTCCTGTTTATTTTAGCTCCGTGTGCTAAACATAGAACCTTTACATCACTATGTTGTTTCAGCTCAGTTGTTTGATGAACTGCGTTGTAACTGAGGGTCAAGCTCAATGCACCTCAGAGTAAAAATAAAGGCTTATTGATTGATTGATGTGCTCGGTCTGAAACACTAGACGTCATCAGGCTCAACGTGAACGATGAGTGTGGTAGTGTGATAAAAACCCAGTCTAGCCTTAAAGCAGCTGCAGGGTGGGGGTGATGGTGGCGGGGGTCTACTGTAACCTGAGAGGGAAACACCTGCTGTGGACACACACACACTGTCCGGCATGTGAGGTATGAGAACAAAACACATAGTGCTTCACTGCATCTCACATTTCACAGGAAAAGACAGTCGGTCCAAACAACGACAGCCAATCAGGATCACTGTACTGATGTTCTTTAGTCTTCTAAGCTATCTCTGTGATCGATTAACACAGACTGTAGTTCATCTGATTCTCTGTATACATTATTACTCTGTTCTTTAATGATCAGGACCCCCACAGGACCACCACAGAGCAGATACTATTAGGAAGGTGGGTCATTCTCAGCACTGCAGTGGTGTTGTGTTAGTGTGTGTTGTGCTGGTGTGAGTGGATCAGACACAGTAGTAAACAAATTACTCAAGGCTCTATCTCAACTTCATTAAACCAAACACTCGCCTACATCAGCCGGAGGATTACAGAGACGTTACATAACCCTGCTGACAGGAGCATCCGCACACAGAGAGAGAGAGAGAGAGAGAGAGAGAGAGAGAGAGAGAGAGAGAGAGAGAGAGAGAGAGAGAGAAAGAGAGAGAGAGAGAGAGAGAGAGAGAGAGAGAGAGAGAGAGAGAGAGAGAGAGAGAGAGAGAGAAAGAAAGAGAGAGACAGAGACAGAGAGAGAGACAGAGAGAAAGAGAAAGAGAGAGAGAGAGAGAGACATACAGAGAGAGAGAGAGAGAGAGACAGACAGAGAGACAGAGAGAGAGAGACAGAGAGACAGAGAGAGAGAGACAGAGAGACAGAGAGAGAGAGAGAGAGAGAGAGAGAGACAGAGAGAGAGAGAGAGACAGAGAGAGAGAGAGACAGAGAGAGAGAGAGAGAGAGAGAGAGAGAGAGAGAGAGAGAGACAGAGAGAGAGAGAGAGAGAGAGACAGAGAGAGAGAGAGAGAGAGAGAGAGAGAGAGAGAGAGAGAGAGAGACAGAGAGAGAGAGAGAGAGAGAGAGAGAGAGAGAGAGAGAGACAGAGAGAGAGAGAGAGAGAGAGAGACAGAGAGAGAGAGAGAGAAAGAGAGAGAGAGAGAGAGAGAGAGAGAGAGAGAGAGAGAGAGAGAGAGAGAGAGAGAGAGAGCTCAGACTACACACATGCGTGCCCGTGCTCTCAGTAAAAGCTCTGAGGAGGTTTTTAAAGGGCCGAGTGATGAAAGAGAATCAGCTCAGACTGAATATTCTCCAGAGAACAGCACATGTACCCCGCCGGCTACACACACTGGGGTGGGGTTGGGGGGAGGGGCTGTTATTTACGGGGAATATTCCTTTGTGTGACTCTGGAGCACATGAAGCAGCTACTGTACATGAGGGGTGGAGACAATGATCAACTCTTAGAAGCATCACGTTCCTCTCTTGAAGAGTCTAAATGGTTTCCATAAAAGAAACAACCAGAAAGCAATGAGGAGACCACTTACCAGTCAGACCAGATATCCAGCACGGTCTGATACTGAACAACTGTATCAGCATCAGACCATCCTGATCACTGTTTTTAAATCTTTTAAGGTTTGAATCATGAACTGTGTCTCTTCTGAAGACCAGTCTCTACCTCCCGCCATGTTGAAACCTCCTCCATGATGCAACTGCACATGCTCAGAGCATACTTAAACTTTCCGATTGGGAATATAATCAGATACAGGCATTTACATGGCTATTATTCTATCAAACAGATTATTTACGGGATTACCACCCCCTTCAATCAGAAACTGTAATCGGAATGACCTCAATCGGACTAGTCTATTGGGATTCAAGTGTATACATGGAGGTATTCTAATCTGATTGAGCTATTATTCTGATTATTAACAGATTATTAGGCTGCATGTAAACGTAGCCAGTGATTCTCAATAGACTCAGTATAACTCCATTAGTCTACGTCTTTCATTCAAGTCTCCTAGTGACACAGTACTGCTGTTAATCTGAGACTCAACGTCTCGCATTTCATAGTCAAATGAAACTATCGTGAGCCGAATCTTCTCAGCAAGCAACAACTAAACAGGCTTTTCCTCTTTTATTAACTTCAGAGGAAAATACAGTGAGGGAGCATCTGCAGTGTCCACCTTAAACCCCAACACTCAGCTCAACAAAGACCTACAAACATCAACTACCGTCTCAAATTCCTTGAAATCAGACAAGGAGGACGCAGCCTGAAACCAGTGTTTGTTGTTTTCTTCTATCAGTGACTTAAATAATTAATTAATAAATATGATGAAGTAACAGTCCTTAAATAAACGACTCAGTGCTTTGGAGATAAGGGATCTAATCAGACGAAGAACTAGGTTTACAGCTCTGTTGATGAGATTGTTTCACTGGTTTAGATGTTATTCTTCACTGTACACGTTCTCAGCCTCGGCACGCTGAGTCTCTGCAGGGAGCTGTTGTTTATTACGGAGTGGAGACCTCGGCTTTTCTGCATCAGGAGGCAACACAAACACGTTCCACAAGCCGAGCAGGGAAACCCCCGTTATCTCTGAGAAACAGAGCCCACCTCTACCACTGAGGCAGGAGAACATACAGCTACACACTCACACAGCCCAGTCAGGGTCTTCACCTCAAACACTGCCTTTCAAACTGCAAATACACAACACTGTGGATCAGACTAAACCCAGATAAGACAAAACTCAGATCAGACTAAACACAGATCAGACTAAACTCAGATCAGACTAAACACAGATCAGACTAAACACAGATAAGACAAAACTCAGATCAGACTAAACCCAGATAAGACAAAACTCGGATCAGACTAAACACAGATCAGACAAAACTCAGATCAGACTAAACCCAGATCAGACAAAACTCAGATCAGACTAAACCCAGATCAGACAAAACTCAGATCAGACTAAACCCAGATCAGACAAAACTCAGATCAGACTAAACCCAGATCAGACAAAACTCAAATCAGACTAAACCCAGATAAGACAAAACTTAGATCAGACTAAACACAGATCAGACAAAACTCAGATCAGACTAAACCCAGATCAGACTAAACCCAGATCAGACAAAACTCAAATCAGACTAAACCCAGATAAGACAAAACTCAGATCAGACTAAACACAGATGAGACAAAACTCAGATCAGATTAAACCCAGATCAGGCAAAACTCAAATCAGACTAAACACAGATCAGACTAAACATAGATCAGACTAAACCCAGATCAGACAAAACTCAAATCAGACTAAACACAGATCAGACTAAACATAGATCAGACTAAACACAGATCAGACAAAACTCAGATCAGACTAAACCCATATCAGACAAAACTCAAATCAGACTAAACACAGATCAGACTAAACATAGATCAGACTATACCCAAGTCAGATTAGGTTCAGATCTGACTAAACATGTATCAGAATAAACACAGATTAGACTAAACTCAAAGCAGACTAAAGCCAGAACAGACTAAACCCTGGTCAGACCAAACCCCGATCAGCCTAGACACAAATCAGACTTAATACAGATCTGCCTAAACAGAGATCAGACTAAACTTAAAGCAGTCTGAAATCATAACAGTCTATGTCCAGTTAAGACTTATCTCAGATCAACCTAAACCTTCTGATTAAAATTAATCTCTGACTAAATTCAGAACAGACTAAATTCAGATCAGACTAAACCCAGATCGATCTGTCCTCAGATAAACCTGAACATGGATCAACCTAATCTCAGATTAGTCTAAACTCCTATCTGACTAAACTTAAAGCAGTCTGAAATCAGGATAGTGTATGTTCAGACCGGACTAATCTGTCTAAATTCAGACTCACATAAACATAGACCAGTCTGGACTCACATCAGACTAAACTTAAATCAGACAAATTTAATACCTGTATAAATTCAGATCAGACTAAACTCAGATCAGCCTAAATTCAGATCAGATGAAACTAAACTAACCTTAGTATGAAATCAAATGAGTCTAAAGATTTCACTAAACCCAGATCAGATCAAGCACAGCTAAAATCTACTCAGATCAGACAAAACATATATCAGTCTGAACTAAAACTAATCTAAATTTAGATCATCCTAAACTCAGATCAGTCTAACCTTATTTCAAACTAAACAAATCAGGCTAAAGTCAGAGTAGTCCACATCTGAAGAATCTATACTGAAACTAATTTATATGAAGATTAATTAGACTTAGATCAGATTAAATTAGAGTAACAGCAGCGTGGTGTGTGGTTGTACAGTTGGGCTGATGCTCTCTCAGCGCTGGTCAGTGAGTGTGTGGTGCAGTTGGTTCGTCTCAGCCTCTCTAAATCTGCCACAGCCTCATTCCAATTACCCGCACACGGTCTGATCACGTCACTGAGTGACTTACCACTGCCCCTCTCAGTACCCCCCCCAACGCTTCCTGTTTGCTCTCCCAGTACATTCCTCGTCTTTATTACTGGACATCACTCATCTTTTCATTATTCCTGTCCTCTTTTATGTGGGTGTCTTCTCGAGTTCCTTATATCTCCTCTCCCCCCGTCTGCTGTCCCACCTGCATTCGTCATCTGATATATTACAGCTGGGTTCTTTACTCATACAGTATTCAGGAGAGACAAACATCAACAACAACAACAACAACAACAACAACAACAACTAGAGAGGGGAAGTTCATGAACGAACTTCGAAGTTGGCTTGAAATCGCACGCTGATAGTTGTGTGTGTGTGATGTCTGTGTTTGGCGAAGGTGTGTTTTGTACCCTGTAACTCCACCTTAAATTCCTATAAATCCACCTTAAATTCCTACAAGTCCACCTTACATATCTAGCAATCCACCTTAAATATTTAGTACTCCACTTTAAATTTCTACAAGTCCACCTTACATTTCAACAAGTCCACCTTAAATTCCCACAAGTCCACCTTAAAATCCCACAAGTCCACCTTAAATTCCCATAATTCCATCTTAAATTCCTATAACTCCCCCTTAAATTTCTACAATTCCACCTTAAAATCCTATAACTCCACCTTAAATTCATATTGTAGTTCCACCTTAAAAGCATTGTAGGTGCTGTTATAGTTGTGTTTTAGTTTGAAGGTGTGAGTACTGTGAATTTCTGTAGTTCCACCTTAAAAGCATTGTGAGTGCTGTTATAGTTGTGTTTTAGTGTGAGTATGTCATTACTGTGGATTTCTGTAGTTCCACCTTAAAAGCATTGTGACTGCTGTTAAAGTTGTGTTTTAGTGTGAGTGTGAATTTCTGTAATTCCACCTTAAAAGCACTGCTCCTACTCTCATAGCTGTGTGCGTGTGTGAGCGTGCGTGCGTGTCAGTTTGTGTCTATTATGTAGTGTATATGTTGTATAGTGTGTGTGTGTTGTTTAGGGTGTGTATGTTGTGTAGTGTGTGTGTTGTGTAGTGTGTATGTTGTGTAGTTTGTGTGTTGTGTAGTGTGTATGTTGTGTAGTGTGTGTATTGTGTAGTGTGTATGTTGTGTAGTTTGTGTTTTGTGTAGTGTGTATGTTGTGTAGGGTGTGTATGTTGTGTAGGGTGTGTATGTTGTGTATTGTGTATGTTGTGTAGTGTGTGTATTGTGTAGTGTGTATGTTGTGTAGGGTGTGTATGTTGTGTAGTTTGTGTGTTGTGTAGTGTGTTTGTTGTGTAGTGTGTGTATGTTGTGTAGGGTGTGTATGTTGTGTAGGGTGTGTATGTTGTGTAGTGTGTATGTTGTGTAGGGTGTGTATGTTGTGTAATTGTGTAGTGTGTGTGTAATGTGTATGTTGTGTAGGGTGTGTGTTGTGTAGTGTGTATGTTGTGTAGTTTGTATGTTGTGTAGCGTGTATGTTGTGTAGTTTGTGTATGCTGTGTAGTGTGTGTGTGTTGTGTAGGGTGTGTGTGTTGTGTAGGTTATGTGTGGTGTGTAGTGTGTGTAGGTTGTGTAGGTTGTGTGTGTTGTGTAGGGTGTGTGTGTTGTGTAGTGTGTGTATGTTGTGTAGTGTGTGTGTTGTGTAGTGTGTATGTTGTGTAGTTTGTGTGTTGTGTATTGTGTATGTTGTGTAGTGTGTGTATTGTGTAGTGTGTATGTTGTGTAGTTTGTGTTTTGTGTAGTGTGTATGTTGTGTAGGGTGTGTATGTTGTGTATTGTGTATGTTGTGTAGTGTGTGTATTGTGTAGTGTGTATGTTGTGTAGGGTGTGTATGTTGTGTAGTTTGTGTGTTGTGTAGTGTGTTTGTTGTGTAATGTGTGTATGTTGAGTATTGTGTATGTTGTGTAGTGTGTATGTTGTGTAGGGTGTGTATGTTGTGTAGGGTGTGTATGTTGTGTAATTGTGTAGTGTGTGTGTAATGTGTATGTTGTGTAGTGTGTATGTTGTGTAGTGTGTGTGTTGTGTAATGTGTATGTTGTGTAGGGTGTGTGTTGTGTAGTTTGTGTATGTTGTGTAGTGTGTGTGTGTTGTGTAGGGTGTGTGTGTTGTGTAGGTTATGTGTGGTGTGTAGTGTGTGTAGGTTGTGTAGGTTGTGTGTGTTGTGTAGGGTATGTGTGGTGTGTAGTGTAGTGTGTGTGTGTGTTGTGTAGTGTGTATGTTGTGTAGTTTGTGTGTTGTGTATTGTGTATGTTGTGTAGTGTGTGTATTGTGTAGTGTGTATGTTGTGTAGTTTGTGTTTTGTGTAGTGTGTATGTTGTGTAGGGTGTGTATGTTGTGTATTGTGTATGTTGTGTAGTGTGTGTATTGTGTAGTGTGTATGTTGTGTAGGGTGTGTATGTTGTGTAGTTTGTGTGTTGTGTAGTGTGTTTGTTGTGTAGTGTGTGTATGTTGAGTATTGTGTATGTTGTGTAGTGTGTATGTTGTGTAGGGTGTGTATGTTGTGTAGGGTGTGTATGTTGTGTAATTGTGTAGTGTGTGTGTGTAATGTGTATGTTGTGTAGTGTGTATGTTGTGTAGTGTGTGTGTTGTGTAATGTGTATGTTGTGTAGGGTGTGTGTTGTGTAGTTTGTGTATGTTGTGTAGTGTGTGTGTGTTGTGTAGGGTGTGTGTGTTGTGTAGGTTATGTGTGGTGTGTAGTGTGTGTAGGTTGTGTAGGTTGTGTGTGTTGTGTAGGGTATGTGTGGTGTGTAGGTTGTGTAGGGTGTGTGTGTGTTGTGTAGTGTGTGTATGTTGTGTAGTGTGTGTGTTGTGTAGGGTGTGTGTGTGTGTGAGCGTGCGTGTGTGTGAGTTTGTGTGTACTGTTTAATGGATGTCTGTGTGAGAGGTGTGCATTGTGACATCACTGCTGGCAGTTAAGTTTGAATTCTCTCAACATTCCGCCATTCATTCCTATGGGGCAAAAATTCCCTGTTTGAAACCGTAGTTCGGATCGCTTAGAAAAGCACAAGCATAAATCTGCGCTATAGGACCTACGATCCCGCCGAATTTCGTGGTTCTAGCTTGAAAACTGTGGGACGAGTTAGTGATTATATTTTGCGAATAGAATAATAATAAGAAGATTATGAAGAACAGTAAGTTGGCTTGAAATAATAACAACAACAACATGGGGAAACTGAGTCACCATCTACTTTCTCAACAACTCTGTGGGCAGTTAATGAACCCGAGGGTCTCAGACTGGACCTAAATAAGAACTCTTAGTCTCTCAGATCAGACTGATCAAACTAAACTCCGATCAGACTAAACCCAGATAAGACTGAACTCAATCTGAACTCAGATAAGACGAAACCCAGATCAGACTAAACTCAGATTAGACTAAACCCAGATCAGACTGACCACAGAATATACCCAGATCAGACTGACCTCAGACTAAACTCAAATCAGATTTAACTCAGATCAGACTGACCTCAAACTAAACTCAGATCAGACTAAACCCAGATCAGACTAAGCCCAGACCAGACTAAACCCAGATCAGACTAAACACAGTCACAATAAATTCATATCAGACTAAACCCATATCAGCCTAAACCCAGAGCAGCCCAGAACTCAGATCAGACTAAACCCTGATCAGACTAAACCCAGACCAGACTAAACCCAGACCAGACTAAACACAGTCACAATAAATTAATATCAGACAAAACCCATATCAGCCTAAACCCAGAGCAGCCCAGAACCCAGATCAGACTAAATTCAGATAAGACTAAACCCAGATCAGACTAAACCCAGACCAAACTAAAACCAGGTCAGACTAAATTCATATCAGACCAAGCTCATATCAGCCTAAACCCAGACCAAACTAAACTCAGACCAGACTAAACTCAGATTAGACATCTCAAGACACTTCTTCATATCTCTGTTGAGAAAGTCACCATCTACTTCCTCAACAACTCGGTGGGCAGTTAATGAACCTGAGGGTCTCAGACTGGACCTACATAAGAGATCTCAGTCTCGGTTAGAGGCAGTCAGTCCACACTGAAGTCTACTGTTCATTCTTGTCTCGTCGAGTCAGAGTCAGGGTCTGCATTACAGGACATTCCGAACTGCAAATACACAACACTGCTAATCAGACTAAATCCAGATCAGACTTAATTCCGATCAGACTGACCTCAAACTGAACTCAGATCAGACTAAATTCAGATCAGACTTAACTCAGATCAGACATCTCAAGACACCTCCTTATATCTCCCCTCGTCTGCTGTCCCACCTGCATTCGTCATCTGATATATTACAGCTGGGTTCTTTACTCATACAGTATTCAGACGAGATATGAGAGAAAAAACATCAACAACAACAACAACAACAACAACAACAACATTGGGAAACTGAGTCACCGTCTACTTTCTCAACAACTCTGTGGGCAGTTAATGAACCTGCAGGTCTCAGACTGGACCTAAATAAGAGATCTCAGTCTCGGTTAGAGGCAGTCAGTCCACACTGAAGTTTACTGTTCATTCTTGTCTCGTCAGCCTGAATGAAGAGCCTTAAAAGAGTCGAGTCACCCCATTTAAACAATCCTATATGTATCACTTCAGTGTGTCTAAGAGTTGTTTGGTCGGAGTAAGAGACTATATGTTAGAAGAAGCTTATGCTAGCAGTAAAGCATGGTGGTGGGAGTGTTATGGTTCGGGGCTGCTTTGCTGCAATCATAGAAGTGGCTGTGAATTCTCCTTCATACAGAGAGTGCTGGAGGAGAACGTGGGACCAACTGTAAAACGAACTGAAACTAAAAAAGTGGACGTTCCAGCTGGATAATGATCCCAAACATACAAGTAAATCACCCAGGAAGAGAGAATTGGACGCTTGTTTAGCAGCACAGTCAGGAATTCTGAATGAAGAGAGGATAAATAAAAATATCTTCTCAGCACGCTTCCCTATTTCTTCCCTGCGTTCGTCCTCTAATACATTACAGCTGGGTTCTCCGCTCATACAGTATTCAGGAGAGATTTGAGAAAACAACAACAACAACAACAACAGCAAAACACAAACACGTTCCACAGAGAGCCCACACAGTAAAGCAGAGCAGGAAACCCCCTTATCTCTGAAAAACAGAGCCCACCTCTACCACTGAGGCAGGAGAACATACAGCTATACATTCCTACAGCCCGAGTCAGGGTCTGCATTACAGGACGTTCCAAAACTGCAAATACACAACACTGATAATCAGACTAATTCCAGATCAGACTTTGCGATCAGACTAAACTCAGATCAGATTAAACTCAATCTGAACCCAGATCAGACTAAACCCAGATCAGACTAACCTCAGACTAAACTCAGATCAGATTTAACTCAGATCAGACTGACCTCAAACTAAACTCAGATTAGACTAAACCCAGATCAGACTAAACCCAGACCAGACTAAACACAGACCAGACTAAACCCAGTCACACTAAATTCATATCAAACTAAACCTATATCAGCCTAAACCCAGAGCAGACTAAACTCAGATCAGATTAAACTTAGATCAGACTAAACCCAGATCAGACTGACCACATACTAAACTCAGATCAGACTAAATCCAGATCCGACTGACCACAGAATAAACTCAGATCAGACTGACCTCAAACTAAACTCAGAATCAGACTAAACTCAGAATCAGACTAAACCCAGAATCAGACTAAACTCAGAATCAGACTAAACTCAGAATCAGACTAAACTCAGACCAGATTAAACACAGACCAGACTAAATCCAGATAAGACTAAAACCAGGTCAGACTAAATTCATATCAGACCAAAACCATATCAGCCTAAACCCAGACCAGACTAAAGGCAGTCAGTCCACACTAAAGTCTACTGTTCATGCTTGACTCGTCAGCCTGAATGAAGAGCCTTAAAAGACCAATAGAGTCGAGACACCCCGTTTAAACAATCCTATATGTATCACTTCAAGCTTCCGAAACATACTAGTTAATTCACCCAAGAGGGAAGAAATGAATGATAGAATTTAAGGCAAAACCATCTCAAACCTCATAAATAACATCTCAGGCAGCGTTTTCATAACCATTCACTGTAATAACTTTCTGTGAACATCTGGTGGATGTCTGGTTCCCATCACTAACACTGTAAACACAAATTTCAAAAAGTTTCTCTAGAACAGAAAGCTTCACACCAAACCATTCTGAACCGTGTAACTAGGTCGATTTTAGAAAAACAGGTGAAATTCTGAGATTCTCAGATTCTCTGCATATATTTCAATTTCTCCACCAGGAGGGAATCAGAAAACACATTCATTATTCAGTGTAGCAGATCATGTTAGACTAAAATTAACATTTAAAACTTTTGAGTCTCAGGACCCCCTTTTATTTCAGAAACAAAAGAGAAAATGATCTGAATACCCCAGTAAGTAATGAGGGGGGCCATCTTTTAGGCTGTGTCTCGAACAAGGCCGACATCCTAAAAGCCGCCATATTGGATCAAAAGCGAGTTTTTCCAATGGGAAGATGGTCATATAGTATATCATCCACATTGAACAACATGTTCAGTGAGCTGTCCCTGGAACTGAACACAGACCTGAAGGCCCAGTTCATGAACATGTTGGTGGTTGTTGTGTTGATAACATTTGAACCACAAGAGATATTACAAATCTGAATTCATTAATGGATTTCTGAGATAGTTCTGGTCTTCTTTGATCTGCTACACGACCACCTTCCCATTGGAGAAACTTGGCCTTTGATCCAATATGGCGGCTTTCAAGATGGCGGTCATGTTTGCGACATAGCCTAAAAGATAGACCCCCTGACCTGCAGGGGTATTCAGATACAAACGTCCTGAGACGTTTGACTCACCCTGTATATTAAGGTTTGAGTTCTTACATTACAATTTAATTTGAATTGAAACCCAAAACAAAGTAATTAATTATAACATAATTTAATTACATTCATGAACAGGAGAATGACAGTAATAGCTCTAAACCTCTGAGGATTAGTCGAGTAGTTTGTATCAACAAGGAGTTATCACTCCGACTCTCAGGTAAAGGTGGTCTCTCAGGTAAAGGTGGTCTCTCAGGTAAAGCTCAGATTATTAAAGAATCTCAGCGGAAGTAACGTCTGGCCTGTTATAGTCACGTGGACTGAATGTCTATAATGAGTGTTTGTTCACTCGTAGGTGAATCTTGTGTAACTGTACTGGAAATCCTACATGCCATTTCAGGATGTGGAGCAGTTCGAGAATCTGGTCAGTGATGTGTTTTGCCGTTTGGTCTCTCTCCTGCAGCACTTTGGATTTGAAACGGATTTGGATTATTGGGATTAAGGTGTCATCATTAATTTAAAAGTAGCTTCACCCGTATCGCACGGACCATTTAGAAATTACAGTAGGTTCTGTAAATAACGGCCCCGTTTTAGGCCACTGTGAGCGTTAAGACAATCCAGCACTGGAGAAACTACCACATCTGCTAATGTTCTGCAGAAATGTATCTTAGTAACATTTGTTAAAAGCTACTATACTGCCAGGAGTATTCACTCGTCTGCCTTCACAAGCATTTGAACTTCAGGAACATCCCATTCTTCAAGTGGAAGCGATTGGGAACAACCGCAACTCAACTACAAAGTTAGCGGATGCTGAGGAGCATAGTGCACAGAGGTCACCAACTTTCTACAAAGTCCATCACTACAGACCTCCAAACTTCATGTGGTCTTCAGATCAGCTCAAGAACAGAGCATAGAGAGCTTCATGGAATGGGTCTTCATGGCCGAGCAGCTGCATCCAAGACTTACATCACCAAGAACAATGCAGAGCGTTGGATGCAGTGGAGTAAAGCACGCTGGCACTGGACTCTAGAGCAGCGGAGACGTGTTCTGGAGCAACCAATCACTCCTCTCCGTCTGGCAATCTGATGGACGAGTCTGGGTTTGGCGGTTGCCAGGAGAACGGTACTTGTCTGACTGCATTGTGCCGAGTGTAAAGTTTGGTGGAGGGGGGATCATGATGTGGGGTTGTTATTCGAGAGGTAGGTTCAAAGCCTTAGTTCCAGTGAAAGGAACTCTTAATGCTTAAGCCGACCAAGAGATTCTGGACAATTTCATGTTCCCAACTTTGTTACAAATGCATGTGTATAATAATGTATATGCTGCCTTTATACCATACATCATAAAATATTAATGAACTGTATCTCTGGGACATTGCAGTCTCTACCTTGCGGTGGCCTGATTGTAAGATAGAATATACTTTGCTAGTCTCAGTTAGAATTTCTCTGGAGAACATGATATTTCTCACGGTGTACCACGGAGTTCTGTTCTAGGCCCACTTTTATTTTTATTTGACATGCTTCCTTCTGTTCGCATCATTAAATATATAAAGATTAAAGATGTTTGTGCTCTAAATAAACCAAGGGTTTATTTAAAAGTATTCACATTCATTACTCAGATAGAAGTATAGATTGTAGTGTAAAAGTACTGATAATGGAGTGTAAATGTAAGGAATAGAAAGTACAGATAATGGAGTGTAAATGTAAGGAGTAGAAAGTACTGATAATGGAGTGTAAATGTAAGGAGTAGAAAGTACAGATAATGGAGTGTAAATGTAAGGAGTAGAAAGTACAGATAATGGAGTGTAAATGTAAGGAGTAGAAAGTACTGATAATGGAGTGTAAATGTAAGGAGTAGAAAGTACTGATAATGGAGTGTAAATGTAAGGAATAGAAAGTACAGATAATGGAGTGTAAATGTAAGGAGTAGAAAGTACTGATAATGGAGTGTAAATGTAAGTAGTAGAAAGTACAGATAATGGAGTGTAAATGTAAGGAGTACAAAGTACTGATAGTGGAGTGTAAATGTAAGGACTAGAAAGTACTGATCATGGAGTGTAAATGTAAGGAGTAGAAAGTACTGATAATGGAGTGTAAATGTAAGGAGTAGAAAGTACTGATAATGGAGTGTAAATGTAAGGAGTAGAAAGTACTGATAATGGAGTGTAAATGTAAGGAGTAGAAAGTACTGATAATGGAGTGTAAATGTAAGGAGTAGAAAGTACTGATAATGGAGTGTAAATGTAAGGAATAGAAAGTACAGATAATGGAGTGTAAATGTAAGGAGTAGAAAGTACTGATAATGGAGTGTAAATGTAAGTAGTAGAAAGTACAGATAATGGAGTGTAAATGTAAGGAGTACAAAGTACTGATAGTGGAGTGTAAATGTAAGGACTAGAAAGTACTGATCATGGAGTGTAAATGTAAGGAGTAGAAAGTACTGATAATGGAGTGTAAATGTAAGGAGTAGAAAGTACTGATAATGGAGTGTAAATGTAAGGAGTAGAAAGTACAGATAATGGAGTGTAAATGTAAGGAGTAGAAAGTACTGATAATGGAGTGTAAATGTAAGGAGTAGAAAGTACTGATAATGGAGTGTAAATGTAAGGAGTAGAAAGTACTGATAATGGAGTGTAAATGTAAGGAGTAGAAAGTACTGATAATGGAGTGTAAATGTAAGGAGTAGAAAGTACTGATAATGGAGTGTAAATGTAAGGAGTAGTAGTAAAAATTCAGCTAAAAAATAATTGCTCCAGTAAAGTATAAATAACCAACACAGGTAAGATAATATTTAATATATAATATAGTATTTGTACTTTGTTACTTGACAAGTTATTTCATTTAAAGATAAATAAAGAAAACGGTCTTATTATAATTTGAATTGTGTGAATATTGAGTAATAATGTATTTACTAAACGTCACTAACGCTGCTTACTTTCGTTTATCGAGCGCAGCAGGACGTTCCTCCTGATGCAGGATGGTGAGAAGCTGAGCTGTGCTTTTGTCTTTTCATGTCTAGACAACTGCGATGCATTATTCACTGCATGACCTGAAACCACTGTAGGCCGACTGCCTCGCTCTGAACGCAGCTGCGTATAGAACACAGAGAACAGATTACACCTGTGATTAAACACACTGTAAAGACTCGTCTGGTTTTTAAAGCTGTTAGCAGATTTGCATATTTATATCTTTCAGAATTCCTCGAAAATCCTAAAGAAGAACCAGAAGAAGAGAAAAGTTCAAAACATGAGGAGTTCTGTTATACAGCACTGAAAGATTTAAAACTCGTTACCTATTAATACACGCCTGGGTCCCAACATCACTAGTTTTACAAATAAAAACAATTTTAGATCAGTTTAGAACACTGCTGTAAGGATTTGATTGAGTGTTAGTGAGGTCAGGTACTGATGTTGAACATTGCTGTGAGGATTTGATTGAGTGTTAGTGAGGTCAGGTACTGATGTTGAACATTGCTGTGAGGATTTGATTGAGTGTTAGTGAGGTCAGGTACTGATGTTGAACACTGCTGTAAGGATTTGATTGAGTGTTAGTGAGGTCAGGTACTGATGTTGAACATTGCTGTGAGGATTTGATTGAGTGTTAGCGAGGTCAGGTACTGATGTTGAACATTGCTGTGAGGATTTGATTGAGTGTAAGTGAGGTCAGGTACTGATGTTGAACATTGCTGTGAGGATTTGATTGAGTGTTAGTGAGGTCAGGTACTGATGTTGAACATTGCTGTGAGGATTTGATTGAGTGTAATGTTATTTTTAATATATTTATCCTGTAGTGAGTTAGTGGTGTATGTAGTGAGTTAGTGGTGTATGTAGTGAGTTAGTGGTGTGTGTAGTGAGTTAGTGGTGTGTGTGTAGTGAGTTAGTAGTGTGTAGTGTGTTAGTGTGTGTAGTGAGTTAGTGGCATGTGTAGTTAGTTAGTGGTGTGTGTAGTGAGTTAGTGGTGTGTAGTTAGTTAGTGGTGTATGTAGTGAGTTAGTGGTGTATGTAGTGAGTTAGTGGTGTGTGTAGTGAGTTAGTGTGTGCATGTAGTGAGTTAGTGGTGTGTGTAGTGAGTTAGTGGTGTGTGTAGTGAGTTAATGGTGTGTGTAGTGAGTAAGTGGTGTGTGTAGTGAGTTAGTGGTGTGTGTAGTGAGTTAGTGGTGTGTAGTGGGTTAGTGGTGTGTGTAGTGAGTAAGTGGTGTGTGTAGTGAGTTAGTGGTGTGTGTAGTGAGTTAGTGGTGTGTAGTGAGTTAGTGTGTGTAGTGAGTTAGTGTGTGTGTGTAGTGAGTTAGTGGTGTGTGTAGTGAGTTAGTGGTGTGTAGTGAGTTAGTGTGTGTAGTGAGATAGTGGTGTGTGTATTGAGTTTGTGGTGTGTAGTGAGTTAGTGGTGTGTGTAGTGAGTTAGTGTATGTAGTGAGTTAGTGGTGTGTGTAGTTAGTTAGTGGTGTGTGTAGTGAGTTAGTCGTGTGTGTAGTGAGTTAGTGGTGTGTGTAGTGAGTTGGTGGTGTGTGTAGTGAGTTAGTGTGTGTAGTGAGTTAGTGGTGTGTGTTTAGTGAGTTAGTGTGTGTAGTGAGTTAGTGTGTGTGTGTAGTGAGTTAGTGGTGTATGTAGTGAGTTAATGGTGCGTGGTGAGTTAGTGTGTGTAGTGATTTAGTGGTGTGTGTAGTGAGTTAGTGGTGTGTGTAGTGAGTTAGTGGTGTGTAGTGGGTTAGTGGTGTGTGTAGTGAGTAAGTGTGTGTGTGTAGTGAGTTAGTGGTGTGCGTGTAGTGAGTTAGTGGTGTGCGTGTAGTGAGTTAGTGGTGTGTAGTGAGTTAGTGGTGTGTGTAGTGAGTTAGTGGTGTGTGTAGTGAGTTAGTGTGTGTAGTGAGTTAGTGGTGTGTGTAGTGAGTTAGTGGTGTGTGTAGTGAGTTAGTGTGTGTAGTGAGTTAGTGGTGTGTGTAGTGAGTTAGTGGTGTGTAGTGAGTTAGTGTGTGTAGTGAGTTAGTGGTGTGTGTAGTTAGTTAGTGGTGTGTGTAGTGAGTTAGTGGTGTGTGTAGTGAGTTAGTGTGTGTAGTGAGTTAGTGGTCTGTGTAGTGAGTTAGTGTGTGTAGAGAGTTAGTGGTTTGTGTAGTGAGTTAGTGGTGTGTAGTGAGTTAATGTGTGTAGTGAGTTAGTGGTGTGTGTGTAGTTAGTGGTGTGTGTAGTGAGTTAGTGTGTGTAGTGAGTTAGTGGTGTGTGTAGTGAGTTAGTGGTGTGTGTGTAGTGAGTTAGTGGTGTGTGTAGAGAGTTAGTGGTGTGTGTAGTGAGTTAGTGGTGTGTAGTGAGTTAGTGTGTGTAGTGAGTTAGTGGTGTGTGTAGTGAGTTAGTGGTGTGTGTGTGTAGTGAGTTAGTGGTGTGTGTAGAGAGTTAGTGGTGTGTGTAGTGAGTTAGTGGTGTGTGTAGTGAGTTAGTGGTGTGTAGTGGGTTAGTGGTGTATGTAGTGAGTTAGTGGTGCGTGGTGAGTTAGTGTGTGTAGTGAGTTAGTGGTGTGTGTAGTGGGTTAGTGGTGTATGTAGTGAGTTAGTGGTGCGTGGTGAGTTAGTGTGTGTAGTGAGTTAGTGGTGTGTGTAGTGAGTTAATGGTGTGTGTAGTAAGTTAGTGGTGTGTGGTGAGTTAGTGTGTGTACTGAGTTAGTGGTGTGTGTAGTGAGTTAGTGGTGTGTGTAGTTAGTTAATGGTGTGTAGTGAGTTAGTGGTGTGTAGTGAGTTAGTGGTGTGTAGGTAGTGGTGTGTGTAGTAAGTTAGTGGTGTGTGTACTGAGTTAGTGGTGTGTGTAGTAAGTTAGTGGTGTGTAGTGAGTTAGTGGTGTGTGTAGTGAGTTAGTGGTGTGTGTAGTGAGGTAGTGGTGTGTAGTGAGTTAGTGGTGTGTGTAGTGAGTTAGTGGTGTGTAGTAAGTTAGTGGTGTGTGTAGTGAGTTAGTGGTGTGTAGTAAGTTAGTGGTGTGTAGTCAGTTAGTGTGTGTACTGAGTTAGTGGTGTGTAGTTAGTTAGTGGTGTGTGTAGTGAGTTAGTGGTGTGTGTAGTGAGTAAGTACTGTGTATAGTGAGTTAGTGGTGTGTAGTGATTTAGTGTGTGTAGTGAGTTAGTGGTGTATGTAGTGAGTTAGTGGTGTGTGTAGTTAGTGGTGTGTGTAGTGAGTTAGTGGTGTGTGTAGTGAGTTAGTGGTGTGTAGTGAGTTAGTGGTGTATGTAGTGAGTTAGTGGTGCGTGGTGAGTTAGTGTGTGTAGTGAGTTAGTGGTGTGTGTAGTGAGTTAATGGTGTGTGTAGTTAGTTAGTGGTGTGTAGTGAGTTAGTGGTGTGTAGTGAGTTAGTGTGTGTAGTGAGTTAGTGTGTGTGTGTAGTGAGTTAGTGTGTGTGTGTAGTGAGTTAGTGGTGTGTACTGAGTTAGTGGTGTGTGTAGTAAGTTAGTGGTGTGTGTACTGAGTTAGTGGTGTAGTGATTTAGTGGTGTGTGTAGTGAGTTAGTGGTGTGTGTAGTGAGTTGGTGGTGTGTAGTGGGTTAGTGGTGTGTGTAGTGAGTTAGTGGTGTGTGTAGTGAGTTGGTGGTGTGTAGTGGGTTAGTGGTGTGTGTAGTGAGTAAGTGTGTGTGTGTAGTGAGTTAGTGGTGTGTGTAGTGAGTTAGTGGTGTGTGTGTAGTGAGTTAGTGTGTGTAGTGAGTTAGTGGTGTGTAGTGAGTTAGTGTGTGTGTGTAGTGAGTTAGTGTGTGTAGTGAGTTAGTGGTGTGTGTAGTGAGTTAGTGGTGTGTGTAGTGAGTTAGTGTGTGTAGTGAGTTAGTGGTGTGTGTAGTGAGTTAGTGGTGTGTAGTGAGTTAGTGGTGTGTGTAGTGAGTTAGTGGTGTGTGTGTAGTGAGTTAGTGGTGTGTGTAGTGAGTTAGTGGTGTGTGTAGTGAGTTAGTGTGTGTAGTGAGTTAGTGGTGTGTGTAGTGAGTTAGTGGTGTGTGTAGTGAGTTAGTGTGTGTAGAGAGTTAGTGGTTTGTGTAGTGAGTTAGTGGTGTGTAGTGAGTTAATGTGTGTAGTGAGTTAGTGGTGTATGTAGTTAGTGGTGTGTGTAGTGAGTTAGTGTGTGTAGTGAGTTAGTGGTGTGTGTAATGAGTTAGTGGTGTGTGTGTAGTGAGTTAGTGGTGTGTGTAGAGAGTTAGTGGTGTGTGTAGTGAGTTAGTGGTGTGTAGTGAGTTAGTGTGTGTAGTGAGTTAGTGGTGTGTGTAGTGAGTTAGTGGTGTGTGTGTGTAGTGAGTTAGTGGTGTGTGTAGAGAGTTAGTGGTGTGTGTAGTGAGTTAGTGGTGTGTGTAGTGAGTTAGTGGTGTGTAGTGGGTTAGTGGTGTATGTAGTGAGTTAGTGGTGCGTGGTGAGTTAGTGTGTGTAGTGAGTTAGTGGTGTGTGTAGTGGGTTAGTGGTGTATGTAGTGAGTTAGTGGTGCGTGGTGAGTTAGTGTGTGTAGTGAGTTAGTGGTGTGTGTAGTGAGTTAATGGTGTGTGTAGTAAGTTAGTGGTGTGTGGTGAGTTAGTGGTGTGTAGTGAGTTAGTGTGTGTACTGAGTTAGTAGTGTGTGTAGTGAGTTGGTGGTGTGTGTAGTTAGTTAATGGTGTGTAGTGAGTTAGTGGTGTGTAGTGAGTTAGTGGTGTGTAGGTAGTGGTGTGTGTAGTAAGTTAGTGGTGTGTGTACTGAGTTAGTGGTGTGTGTAGTAAGTTAGTGGTGTGTAGTGAGTTAGTGGTGTGTAGTGAGTTAGTGGTGTGTGTAGTGAGTTAGTGGTGTGTAGTGAGTTAGTGGTGTGTGTAGTGAGTTAGTGGTGTGTGTAGTGAGTTAGTGGTGTGTAGTGAGTTAGTGGTGTGTGTAGTGAGTTAGTGGTGTGTAGTAAGTTAGTGGTGTGTGTAGTGAGTAAGTGGTGTGTAGTAAGTTAGTGGTGTGTAGTCAGTTAGTGTGTGTACTGAGTTAGTGGTGTGTAGTTAGTTAGTGGTGTGTGTAGTGAGTTAGTGGTGTGTGTAGTGAGTAAGTGGTGTGTATAGTGAGTTAGTGGTGTGTAGTGATTTAGTGTGTGTAGTGAGTTAGTGGTGTATGTAGTGAGTTAGTGGTGTGTGTAGTTAGTTAGTGGTGTGTAGTGAGTTAGTGGTGTGTGTAGTGAGTTAGTGGTGTGTGTAGTGAGTTAGTGGTGTATGTAGTGAGTTAGTGGTGCGTGGTGAGTTAGTGTGTGTAGTGAGTTAGTGGTGTGTGTAGTGAGTTAATGGTGTGTGTAGTTAGTTAGTGGTGTGTAGTGAGTTAGTGGTGTGTAGTGAGTTAGTGTGTGTAGTGAGTTAGTGTGTGTGTGTAGTGAGTTAGTGTGTGTGTGTAGTGAGTTAGTGGTGTGTAGTGAGTTAGTGGTGTGTGTAGTAAGTTAGTGGTGTGTGTACTGAGTTAGTGGTGTGTGTAGTGAGTTAGTGGTGTGTGTAGTGAGTTAGTGGTGTGTAGTGAGTTAGTGGTGTGTAGTGAGTTAGTGGTGTGTGTAGTGAGTTAGTGGTGTGTAGTAAGTTAGTGGTGTGTAGTCAGTTAGTGGTGTGTGTAGTTAGTTAGTGTGTGTACTGAGTTAGTGGTGTGTAGTTAGTTAGTGGTGTGTGTAGTGAGTTAGTGGTGTGTGTAGTGAGTAAGTGGTGTGTATAGTGAGTTAGTGGTGTGTAGTGATTTAGTGTGTGTAGTGAGTTAGTGGTGTATGTAGTGAGTTAGTGGTGTGTGTAGTTAGTGGTTTGTAGTGAGTTAGTGGCGTGTATAGTGAGTTAGTGGTGTGTAGTGATTTAGTGTGTGTAGTGAGTTAGTGGTGTGTGTAGTGAGTTAGTGGTGTGTGTAGTTAGTTAGTGGTGTGTGTAGTGAGTTAGTGGTGTGTGTAGTGAGTTAGTGGTGTGTGTAGTTAGTTAGTGGTGTGTGTAGTGAGTTAGTGGTGTGTAGTGAGTTAGTGGTGTGTGTAGTGAGTTAGTGGTGTGTGTAGTGAGTTAGTGGTGTGTAGTGAGTTAGTGGTGTGTGTAGTGAGTTAGTGGTGTGTGTAGTGAGTTAGTGGTGTGTAGTGAGTTAGTGGTGTGTGTAGTAAGTTAGTGGTGTGTAGTGAGTGATAATGGTGAACATGTTGCTGTGCTTGTGCTGCTGTCAGTGGGGGGCAGTAATGTGACTGAAAGGCCTCTCACAGTGAGGCAGGTGTGATATGACAGGCTGCCGCTGAGGCAGGAAAACGAGGCGAGGAATAAAGCATGCTGACAGAAACGCCAGTCAGAAACGCCTCAAACTGCGGCGTCAGCTCTGCTCAACACCACAAACACACTGACTCAAACTCACAGTCTGGAGTCTCAGGCTGTTCAACAAGCTGCATGTACCGGAGTCACGGCGTATACACATCTATACATTCACTCATTCTATAGCAGTAAAACATACACACCCAGTGTTTACATAGGTCACATTATTACTGGCTGAGTGGGCGTGGCTATATCAGTGACAGTATGAAGACTGGGTGAGTGGGTGTGGCTATATCAGTGACAGTATGAAGGCTGGGTGTGTGGGAGTGGTTATATCAGTGACAGTATGAAGGCTGGGTGAGTGGGCGTGGTTATATCAGTGACAGTATGAAGGCTGGGTGTGTGGGCGTGGTTATATCAGTGACAGTATGTATGCTGGGTGAGTGGGTGTGGTTATCAGTGACAGTATGAAGACTGGGTGAGTGGGTGTGGTTATATCAGTGACAGTATGAAGACTGGGTGAGTGGGTGTGGTTATATCAGTGACAGTATGAAGACTGGGTGAGTGGGTGTGGTTATATCAGTGACAGTATGAAGACTGGGTGAGTGGGCGTGGTTATATCAGTGACAGTATGAAGACTGGGTGAGTGGGTGTGGTTATATCAGTGACAGTATAAAGGCTGGTGAGTGGGCGTGGTTATATACTAGTGACAGTATGAAGACTGGGTGAGTGGGTGTGGTTATATACTAGTGACAGTATGAAGACTGGGTGAGTGGGCGTGGTTATATCAGTGACAGTATGAAGACTGGGTGAGTGGGTGTGGTTATATCAGTGACAGTATGAAGACTGGGTGAGTGGGCGTGGTTATCTCAGTGACAGTATGAAGACTGGGTGAGTGGGTGTGGTTATATCAGTGACAGTATGAAGACTGGGTGAGTGGGTGTGGTTATATCAGAGACAGTATGAAGACTGGGTGAGTGGGCGTGGTTATATCAGTGACAGTATGAAGACTGGGTGAGTGGGTGTGGTTATATCAGTGACAGTATGAAGGCTGGTGAGTGGGCGTGGTTATATACTAGTGACAGTATGAAGACTGGGTGAGTGGGTGTGGTTATATACTAGTGACAGTATGAAGACTGGGTGAGTGGGCGTGGTTATATCAGTGACAGTATGAAGACTGGGTGAGTGGGCGTGGTTATATCAGTGACAGTATGAAGACTGGGTGAGTGGGTGTGGTTATATTAGTGACAGTATGAAGACTGGGTGAGTGGGTGTGGTTATATCAGTGACAGTATGAAGACTGGGTGAGAGGGTGTGGTTATATCAGTGACAGTATGAGGGCAGGGTAAGTGGGTGTGGTTATCTCAGTGACAGTATGAAGACTGGGTGAGTGGGCGTGGTTATATCAGTGACAGTATGAAGACTGGGTGAGTGGGTGTGGTTATATCAGTGACAGTATGAAGACTGGGTGTGTGGGTGTGGTTATATCAGTGACAGTATGAAGACTGGGTGAGGGGGTGTGGTTATATCAGTGACAGTATGAAGACTGGGAGAGTGGGTGTGGTTATATCAGTGACAGTATGAAGACTGGGTGAGGGGGTGTGGTTTTATCAGTGACAGTATGAAGACTGGGTGAGTGGGCGTGGTTATCTCAGTGAGAGTATGAAGACTGGGTGAGTGGGCGTGGTTATCTCAGTGAGAGTATAAAGACTGGGTGAGTGGGTGTGGTTATATCAGTGACAGTATGAAGACTGGGTGAGTGGGTGTGGTTATATCAGTGACAGTATGAAGACTGGGTGAGTGGGTGTGGTTATATCAGTGACAGTATGAAGACTGGGTGAGTGGGCGTGGTTATATCAGTGACAGTATGAAGACTGGGTGAGTGGGTGTGGTTATATCAGTGACAGTATGAAGACTGGGTGAGTGGGCGTGGTTATCTCAGTGACAGTATGAAGACTGGGTGAGTGGGTGTGGTTATATCAGTGACAGTATGAAGACTGGGTGTGTGGGTGTGGTTATATCAGTGACAGTATGAAGACTGGGTGAGGGGGTGTGGTTATATCAGTGACAGTATGAAGACTGGGTGAGTGGGTGTGGTTATATCAGTGACAGTATGAAGACTGGGTGAGTGGGCGTGGTTATCTCAGTGACAGTATGAAGACTGGGTGAGTGGGCGTGGTTATCTCAGTAATAGTATGAAGACTGGTTGAGTGGGCGTGGTTATCTCAGTGACAGTATAAAGACTGGGTGAGTGGGTGTGGTTATATCAGTGACAGTATGAAGACTGGGTGAGTGGGTGTGGTTATATCAGTGACAGTATGAAGACTGGGTGAGTGGGTGTGGTTATATCAGTGACAGTATGAAGACTGGGTGAGTGGGTGTGGTTATATCAGTGACAGTATGAAGACTGGGTGAGTGGGTGTGGTTATATCAGTGACAGTATGAAGACTGGGTGAGTGGGTGTGGTTATATCAGTGACAGTATGAAGACTGGGTGAGTGGGTGTGGTTATCTCAGTGACAGTATGAGGGCAGGGTGAGGGGGCGTGGTTATATCTGTGGTTCCAACATTGCTCCGAGCAGCTCACTGCAGTCAGGCTGGGTGTCAGAGACCCAGTATAATAGCTGGTTCTGAATTGAGGCTAGCTTTAAGCCCGCTCCAGACGGGGTGTCTGCGAGAGAATCCCCTGAAATCCACAGATAAACCCACCATTCTTCTTCTAGCAGGGTCTTTTATTTACGCCTGTGAGCATCCGGAGCCAGTATCAGTCTTCTGTTGTGTGTAATGGGCTGTCAGTGTCTGAAAAAGAGTGAATGGGAGAGAATTGAAGAGAATTGTCGTGTATAAAGTAGCCAGTCAACAGAGGGAAAATGAATGTAGTGCATAATGACAGAGTCATGAATATCTCCGCCGGGGGAGGTTCTGTTGGCGCACACAGACTGTGCTGCAGAGCGATTGCAGCAGTCAGCAGGCTCTGGCAGGGACGGCCGTGAGGGTGGCTGGCTCGGAGAAAGTGCTGAGCTGGGACGCTCCTGCCAGGGATTTCCTCTGCCTGATGTATTCCCTTCTCTACCGCACACTAATCTTCACCGGGATTTACGCCCCTCCAGCCTGCACGCACACTTCAGAACGGTCCCGGGACGGAGGGGGGGCGGCGTCTTGCAGAGGCAATGCAGTGGCAATAAAACTCTGAATGATAGCCCAATGCAGAGCAATGCAGACGAGGCTCTGTCAAGGTAACGGAGCAGCACTCGGCCTAGACAAATGCATTAAAGCGATAGTTCGATACCCCCCCTCCTCCAAACACAGCGGCCTGGAAACCTTGCCTGTAGTTTGCTGTTCCAGTTGTAGTACTAGAGGCTAATGCCAAATAATGAAAGCTTTTAGCTCCTACTTTAGCATAATTTTCTCAAACCGTGTAAGGTTCCTCACTGTAGAGTCAGAACTGTTCACAGTGGTGGTGAATAGAACCAGACATCCACCTCTACAAGCTCCCTCACAGAGATACATTACTACTGCATCTACTGTCCCTAACCTATACAGTTTATTATTCAAAAGTATATGAACCCCCCTCCTAACTGTTGAGTTGAATTGTTGATAACGAAGTGTAAATGTGTTGTGATAGTGTTTGCAGGTTCTAGATAACTGTGAATGACTGGTAGAGTGCTCAGTTTCTAGACAACTGAGTGTAAATGTAAGTGGATGTGTAAGCAGATTTTACCAATAACCAAGTGTGAAAATGAGTGGTTGCGAGTGCAGGTTCTAGATAACTGAATGTAAACATGAGTGGTAGTGTAAGCAGGGTCCAAATAACTAAGTGTGAGTGGTAGTGTATGCAGGTTATTGAGTTCAGGTGTTTCATGCATACCCACAGCTAACAGACAGGAGTGCGAGACAAGAGTGGTGTGAACAGCACCACTGGACTCCGGAGTGGTGAAAAGCTCCACCACCACCTTCTGGAGTGGTGTAAATTTCGACCACTGGAGTTTGGAGTGGTGTAAAGCTTCACCACTGGACTCTGGAGTGGTGTAAAGCTCCACCACTGGACTCTGGAGTGTTGTAAAGCTCCACCACTGGACTCTGGAGTGGTGTAAAGCTCCACCACTGGACTCTGGAGTGATGTGAAGCCCCAAAATGCTGGGTTTGGAGGATGACCCCAGGAGATGCTACCTAATGTTATGCAGAAGTAAAGTTTGGTGGAGGGGGGATAATGATTTGGGGGGTTTCAGTGAAGGGGATGTTACTGCTATAGCACACAAAGACATTTTGCACAGTTCTATGGTTCAGCAACAGTTTTAGGGAAGAACTCTATCCTGTTCCAGCACGACTGTGCACTCAAAGCCAGCTCCGTGGTTTGAGGAGTTTGGTGTGAAGGGACTTCAGTGGCCCTGACAGAGTCCTGACCTCCTCAACTCCACCGAACACCTTTGGGATGAACTGGAGTGTTAAATGAGCGATGCTTTCTTGTCCAACTCCAAAATGTTGTGCAAAGCTTCCCAGAAGAGTTGCACACAGGGACCAACTTGCCATGGTTTTGGAATGGGATGTCCACCAAGCTCTTATAGGTGTGACGGTCAGATGTCCACATGCATTCGGCCATGTGGAGGTTGAACATGCTCTGTGATGTACTCAGATATCTGTACGAAAAGCCTGTTAAGAAGCTCTTGTAGCTCTTGCTTTGGAGAGGAAGCCATTGCAGTAGGCCAGACTTAAGGCAGTAGACTAGGCATGACGTTCACAGCTCAAAGGGAACCCCGGCTGGTAACACTTGTAAGCCTTAATATGGTGTAAATGACTCTAAATTATTAGGACATGTTAAAAATCACTAAAAGTATCAGATTTATTA
This sequence comes from Megaleporinus macrocephalus, assembly GCA_021613375.1. Classification (NCBI taxonomy): domain Eukaryota; kingdom Metazoa; phylum Chordata; class Actinopteri; order Characiformes; family Anostomidae; genus Megaleporinus; species Megaleporinus macrocephalus. The sequence continues at coordinate 49,813,520 of CM038707.1, read as the reverse complement.
GATTTTGTGTAAAATCCGCTGCACGTGGGTCTCCATTGTTGTATCTACTGACGTGATCAGCGGGTAGTGACGTCACGCTCGAGCACAGCTAGCTAGCTAAACATGCTACTGTTCAGTCTTTACAGTTTGAACTAGAACTCAACATTTCTGACATCAGCGGTGACATCACACACCACGTTAGTGTAAATGGTGAACAGAGAGGGTGGAGGAGAGAGTGACACAGTGCTGGAGTTGTTGTGAAACTGTGTGTTGGTGTTGACGGAGAAGGAGAGTGTCTGTTAAAGGAGCTCCGCTTTCTAGCAGGAAACATTCACTCTCAGTAAACAGCTAGATACACTGAACGGGAGTGTCTCTGAGCTTCACACTCCTTTATTAGTGAACTAGTATGTTCACTACTAAGACTGGACTTTCAATTTCAGGATCCACAAACGAGGAGAAGCAGCTGACGCTAACGCTAAACGTTCTCAGGAGAGAATCCAGCGCATGTTCACGTTCACGGTTCTTCTCGCGGTTCTCCATAATCTGGAGCTTCTGCACTTCCTGTGTGGAGAAACTGTGGCACTGCATTGTGTTTTAGTCTACGCTTAAAACCAACAGCCTCCGTCAAGTCTCTCACCAGTGGTGGTCTACTGAACCACTCCAACTCATCCAGACTGAAGTGAGGAGAGCAGAGCGGGGGTCTTTGGGTAGCTGTGTTGGTCCTCACGCTGCTTCACTAACTATTCTCCTTGTTTATGTTTGTGAAGCTGTTTAGACTAATATCACTGCCTTTCACTGAAACAACATCAACAACACAATGTACATGGTTTTCTTTAAGCTAGTTAGTAACTAACACTCACTCCTTCACACCACAGTCCAGTTTAGACCTGAAACCATCTGACCTCATCTACCCAGCAGGCATTGCACGTCAGTAATAATGTCTGTGTCCACATGTTAAATATTTAGGATAAAAGACTTAATTTATAAATGAATTCCAGGGTTCCCTTGAATCTAATGACCAAATGACGACAGAAGGAACAACCAAAACAGTTACTGAACATTAGGTCACTAATTACATCACTTTGTTCGGTTATTTGAGAAAGATTAAGCTTGTTAACTGGTTTTAACTGGTTATGTTCCAGACTGTGAGCCGAATAAGAGGCCTTGACTTTACGGGACGGGGCTCCTGACTCTGGCTGTAGTTAAAATCCTGCTGCAGTCAGAGTTTCAGCGTACGGTGGATGACGTCTGTCGTTCTGCGAGCGGTGCTGCAGAGCGGAGGCTGACGGTTTGGAGCTTCAGCAGAGTTTCTGGTGATTCTGGTGTCCTGCCAGAGTTCGTCTCAGCGCTGGCGTGTGAGCGCTGATCTGTGGAGCGGAGAGAGGCACGCTGCTGACTCAACTCTGCAGGAGTACAATACTGACACCAGCGAGCGCAAGAGAGAGAGAGAGAGAGCGAGAGAGAGAGAGAGAGTGAGAGTGAGAGTGAGAGAGAGAGTGAGAGAGAGAGAGAGAGAGAGTAATAATCATTTAAATAGGCAAGCTCAATATGCTATTATAAATTAATTCTATAATTTAATATTACAGAGTATCATTACATTGAAACTGTACTGAGCTGCTGTTAAAGGAGCCAGAAAGCTCAGTCCTGTGACAGCTCGAGTGGGAATACGTACACCCACCTGTCCAAGAAAGCGTTCAGGTTACACATACGGTTTTGTGTAACTCCCCTGTAATCTGTTATCTAGTACCTCACTGTACTATAATGTATTTGTACTGTAAGTCCCAGTACAGTAAGTAGGTTCAAGATAACCATGTGTGAAGATAAGTGTAAGTATGAGTGGCAGTGTAAGCAGGTTCCAGATAACTGGGTGTGAGTATGAGTGGTAAAGTAAGTAGGTTCTACATATCTGAGTGTGAATCTGAGTGGTAAAGTAAGTAGGTTCTACATATCTGAGTGTGAATCTGAGTGGTAAAGTAAGTAGGTTCTACATATCTGAGTGTGAACATGATTGGTACAGTAAGTAGGTTCTACATATCTGACGGTGAATCTGAGTGGTACAGTAAGTAGGTTCTACATATCTGAGTGTGAACATGACTGGTACAGTAAGTAGGTTCTACATATCTGAGTTTGAACATGATTGGTACAGTAAGTAGGTTCTACATATCTGAGTGTGAGTATGATTGGTACAGTAAGTAGGTTCTACATATCTGAGTGTGAGTATGATTGGTACAGTAAGTAGGTTCTACATATCTGAGTGTGAACATGATTGGTACAGTAAGTAGGTTCTACATATCTGAGTGTGAACATGACTGGTACAGTAAGTAGGTTCTACATATCTGACGGTGAATCTGAGTGGTACAGTAAGTAGGTTCTACATATCTGAGTGTGAACATGACTGGTACAGTAAGTAGGTTCTACATATCTGAGTTTGAACATGATTGGTACAGTAAGTAGGTTCTACATATCTGAGTGTGAGTATGATTGGTACAGTAAGTAGGTTCTACATATCTGAGTGTGAGTATGATTGGTACAGTAAGTAGGTTCTACATATCTGAGTGTGAACATGATTGGTACAGTAAGTAGGTTCTACATATCTGAGTGTGAACATGACTGGTACAGTAAGTAGGTTCTACATATCTGACGGTGAATCTGAGTGGTACAGTAAGTAGGTTCTACATATCTGAGTGTGAACATGATTGGTACAGTAAGTAGGTTCTACATATCTGAGTGTGAGTATGATTGGTACAGTAAGTAGGTTCTACATATCTGAGTGTGAACATGATTGGTACAGTAAGTAGGTTCTACATATCTGAGTGTGAACATGATTGGTACAGTAAGTAGGTTCTACATATCTGAGTGTGAGTATGATTGGTACAGTAAGTAGGTTCTACATATCTGAGTTTGAACATGATTGGTACAGTAAGTAGGTTCTACATATCTGAGTGTGAGTATGAGTGGTAGTATAGGCAGGCAGAGTGTGAACATGAATCCCATGGACGAGTCTGGGTTTGCCGGTTGCCAGGAGAACGGTACTGGTCTAACTGCATTAACTGCCGAGGAGACCAAGCGACTCTGGACAATTTCATGCTCCCAACTTTGTGGGGACAGTTTGGGGACGGCCCCTTTCTGTTCCAACATGACTGCCCACCAGGGCACAGAGCAGGAGGAGCGAGTTTGGTGTAGAAGAACTTGACTGGCCTGAGTCCTGACCTCAACCTGATAGAACACCTTTGGGATGAATTAGGGTGGAGACTGTGAGCCAGACCTTCTCGTCCAACATCAGTGTCTAACCTCACTAATGGTCTTCTGGAAGAACGATCAAACATTCCCATAAACACTTTCCTAAACCGTGTGGAGAGCCTTCCCAGAAGAGTTGAAGCTGTTACAGCTGCAAAGGTTGGGCCGAAATCATATCAAACCCTATGGATTAAGAATGGGACGTCCCTTAAGTTGATATGTGTGTGAAGCAGACGAGCAAATACTTTTGGCAGTGTAGTGTATATGATAATTCATGTTACAAGGTTAGTGGTAATGTGCTGCAGCATTATATTTTATATATTATATAAGTAACAGGAGTAATGACTGGAAGCCTGGATCCTCCGGCAGCTCCTGGCTGATATGATTTTCGGGTGTGTGAGTGTAACGTAGGTGTGTAAGTCCACCTGCTCTTGCTTCTGGACGTTTCTTCAAGCCTGGCCAGTCCTCCCTTCCACCGAGCGCTCCTGAAATGAACCAAACATGTGTGTGAGGCTTATAAATAAAACAAAAACTGAGTTCCGCCAGTATTGCAGGCCCTCAGTGGGGCGAAAAAAAGACGACAACTCGAGCCCCCAGACTGTAACTCACACCCCCGCGGCGTCTACTGTTGCCGCTGGAGTCGCTCGTCAGATTTCTGTGAGGCGTCCAGAAGCTGCGCGCCGCGAGGCGGGTGAATGACACCGTTTCGTGCTGCAGTGGCGTTGCAGCAATAATTAAATGACCTCAGCAGCTAATGAGTCCAGTCACTGGATCCCGAACGATAACGGCCTGTTATGGGGCTGCAGCATGACGAACCCTCATCAGCAACGGACTGACTACACGTACACATGGCTAGATTACTGACCGGGCCAGTGGGGCAAGCGCCCAGGGGCTCTTGAGGTCGGGGGGGCCCTGGCTTAAAACATTTTGCGATGCCTATCAACATTTATGATACAAATATTTAGGGACTTTGACCCCAGGGCCTCTTGGGGGCGCTAGCCTTGCTTTTTGGGGGCCCTAGCCATGCTATTTCGCCCTAGCCATGTTTTTGTGACCCTAGCCATGCTTTTGGGCCCCTTATGAAAATGGACAAGGCGTTGTGGCACTGCTCTGATTTCGACCTCTGGCTATTAGGGGTCCTAGGAAAGTGGCGGGCATAATTTTAGAGGGCCCTGGTCCCTACCAGAGTCCTAGAGAAGAACAGGGCATACCATTAGAGGGCCCTTGATCACAGGGGCCGCGGGTTGGGTGGGGGTTTCTTTGCCCAGGGGCCCAGACTAGTCGGAAACGTCCCAGTCGCTTGCGCTCATGAGTTCTCCTAGTCAAATTGAGTTGTTCAGTATCAGACCACACAGGATGGACAGATGTTCAGTATCAGACCACACAGGATGGACAGATGTTCAGTATCAGACCACACAGGATGGGCAGTTGTTCAGTATCAGACCACACAGGATGGACAGATGTTCAGTATCAGACCACACAGGATGGGCAGTTGTTCAGTATCAGACCACACAGGATGGGCAGGTGTTCAGTATCAGACCACACAGGATGGGCAGTTGTTTAGTATCAGACCACACAGGATGGGCAGTTGTTCAGTATCAGACCGCACAGGATGGGCAGTTGTTCAGTATCAGACCACACAGGATGGGCAGTTGTTCAGTATCAGACCACACAGGATGGACAGATGTTCAGTATCAGACCACACAGGATGGGCAGTTGTTCAGTATCAGACCACACAGGATGGGCAGGTGTTCAGTATCAGACCACACAGGATGGGCAGTTGTTCAGTATCAGACCACACAGGATGGGCAGTTGTTCAGTATCAGACCGCACAGGATGGGCAGTTGTTCAGTATCAGACCACACAGGATGGGCAGTTGTTCAGTATCAGACCACACAGGATGGGCAGTTGTTCAGTATCAGACCACACAGGATGGACAGTTGTTCAGTATCAGACCACACAGGATGGACAGTTGTTCAGTTGTTTTTTCCAAGTGATTTTGGGGCATTTCTATTGGTCCATTCATCAGGAAATTTAAAAACAATTGTAAACAGCAGCTGTCGAGTTTAAATGATGTAGAAAAATAAATATGGACAAAAATGGAGACTCGTGTATTTCTCTGGACAGTGGTGATGTACAGATAGCATGATAAATGATCAGAGCTCATTTTGATAGTTAATAAATTTTACTATTAAATAGTCTGATGTAGCTCACAGAGCAGTACTGAAGGGACCCAGTGTATAACACCTCACCTGTTTACTGAGAATATTAGCCAATCACTGCAAGACAAGCTGATTATTAAACACAGCTTCATCAGAAATAGTGACTACAGTAGTGGTAACTGGTGCTGTATTAGTGATGGAGCCTGAAAGGCGGCCATGCTTCACTGAAGTAGTGTGTCACTGGCCCTCGAGCTCTGCCTAGACTGGATGAGAGTTCGACACTGTCACGATTTTGATGTACCGTCATCGTTTTTAGATACAGCGTTATTCCCTGTACCGTCACACAGCCCAGCCCTACTCGCCTGTTCGTTATGTCATTACACGCTTACACCCTTACACCACAGCGCAGACTGGAGAGCTCCATCCATCTGACAATACCAGGCCATTCACAGCCTCTCCGCCTCTGAGAGATGCATGCATGTCCAGGAGAAAGACCTACACTCCCAGGAGACAGAACACAGAGTGCTCTCTCTCCATTCACTCCACCTTTATTCTCTTTCACTGTACGTGAAAAAGGAACGCCGTCTAAATAGAGATCCTTCCATTCACACAGACTTCAAAGCCCTTTCACATGGCAGCGCTCCTCTCAAAGCAACACGCGTGAAAGAGATGGCATTCTTTAAGAGGGGGCTGCTCGGCCCGGCACAGCGCGAGAATGTGTTTGTGTGTCTTTATACATTTCCTGGACACAAATGTCCTGAATTTGTAAGAAAACCAGAGAACAAAGAATCTTTATGGCCTCCTATATCTATCTATCTATCTATCTATCTATCTATCTATCTATCTATATATATATATATATATATATATATAATATTATATATATATATATATTTATATATATATATATATATATATATATATTGTACGGTACATTCTATGGTATATATTTTTATTAGAATTAGATGCTTACACATACATTAACATACATTAACATTGCATATATATATATATATATATATATATATATATATATATATATATATATATATATATATATATATATATATGTGTGTGTGTGTGTGCGCATATCAAGTTTTTTGTTGTTTGTACAGTATTAGAAATTGTCTGTTGTTCTTTATATTGTGTGTAAATGTTATAATGAATGTATTAAAATAAATGACCCAAAAAAATTATTTCTGGTTCCAATATATGTTTCTTCAGGTCTGTGTTCAGCACCAGGGACAGCACACTTTGTTCAATGTGGTTGTTGTTGCAACTTTCTGTGTTGATAACGTTTGGACCACAAGAGATATTACAAATCTGATTGCATCAATCGATTTCTGAGACTGTTCTGATCTTCTTTGATCTGCTACACTCTTCCCATTGGAGAAACTTGCCCTTGATCCAATATGGCAGCTTTCGAGATGTTGGCCATGTTTAGGATATAGCCTAAAAGACTTTTGACTTATGCTGTACAAGAGACACATGACATTTAGATACATAAATGCCTGTAGTACGTATATTACTAATATTACTAGTATGTCTAAAGTAATAACTTTACAGAAGAGAACAAAAACAGTCTCTACTTTGAATGTAAGTCAACTGAACACAAATTTTTTCCAAGCTATTTTGGAGCATTTCTATTGGTCCATTCATCCTGAAATTGCAATGCAATGCAAATGGCAGCAGCTGTGTTAGAATGATAAGGAAAAACAAAAATTGACAAAAATGGAGATACATATTTTTTATATACATGTATGACATAGAGACTGACATAGAGATAGTATTTTAACATTGCAGATATATATAATGTCTGTTGTTCTTTTATAATATATAATGTTTTATAACAAATGACCCCAAAAAAATTACTTCTGGTTCCAATATATGTTCCCTCAGGGACAGCACACTTTGTTCAATGTGGTTGTTGTTGCAACTTTCTGTGTTGATAACGTTTGGACCACAAGAGATATTACAAATCTGATCAATCAATCAAGCATCAATCAATTTCTGAGACAGATCTGCTCTTCTTTGATCTGCTACACGACCACCTTCCCATTGGAAAAACTTGTCCTTGATCCAATATGGCAGCTTACGAGATGTTGGCCATGTTCGGGACATAGCCTAAAAGATCGTTACTTGCTGGGCTATTCAGATACGTCATTTTTCCTTCCAGTTCTGAAATAAAAGGGTGTCCTAAGACTTTTGACTTATGCTGTACAAGAGACACATGACATTTAGATACATAAATGCCTGTAGTACGTATATTACTAATATTACTAGTATGTCTAAATTAATAACTTTACAGGAGAGAACAAAAACAGTCTCTACTTTGAATGTAAGTCAATGGAACCAGAATTGTTTCCAAGCTATTTTGGAGCATTTCTATTGGTCCGTTTATCATGAAATTTTGATGCAATGTAAACGGCAGCTGCTGTGTTAGAATGATATGGAAAAACAAAAATCGACAAAAATGGAGATACATATTATATATAAAGAGAGAGAGGCACGTAATCATAGACATTATTATTAGTACTACTATATATCTATATTACATAAGTAGCATATTAGTGTATTTAAGGCACACATATTATATATTTGGGACATATGCTAATATATGCATAGTTAAATACATGAAGTGAATTATTATAACATATAGGTTCTTATAGATTGTATAGGTATTTATAATATGTTGCATACAGTACATCATATAGGGGGCATGTGTATGATGCAACGTCCTCACAAGGTATAAAAACAGGGCTGTGTGTGAGTTGCAGAAGAAAGCCGTGGGCTTCCTCCCACCCGGGGGGGCCATTCTGAAGCTCAATCACGCTGGTGAAGAAAGGACAGAGAGAGGGATGATGTTCCTCTTTTCTCTCTCTCTCTCTCTGTTCTTCTCCTCTCTGTGTTATGTAACGCAGTGATGTGCAGGCAGTGCAGAAGCAGCCGGAGGCTGAGTGTTTGGGGGGCGGGGGGTTGGGGGGGGTGGAGGGGGGAGCCTGGCCGAAAAATGTAAACAGCAGTCAGCTGTCCGAACCGCACATACACTGAGAGCAAAAACAACAGGGCAGTTAGAGAAGACGTGTTTAACTACTGCTCTTCTTACATACACACTTCACACATACAGTCGGTTGTTCCTCTGTATATTTTATTACTCTGTGCTTTATTGTATTATTATTATTATTAGAATTATATTATTATAATAATAATTATTATTATTACAGGCACCAAGAACATCTCACATGGATTTGACTAAATTTCATTAAACAAACTTTGCACCACTTGTAAAAAAACTGAAGATAAAAAAGGATAATGATCCTAAACACACCTTAATATCTACTATAAACTACCTCAAGAGCCCCAAGCTGAAGGTTTTGCCAGGTCCCTCAGAGACCCCTGACCTAAACATCATCAATAGTAGGTTCTTTGCAGATTGTTGTAAACTGTAAAACTGGAGGGCAGTATATGATCTCCTCCACTCTGTTCTTCACCTCCATCTCCTCCACTCTGTTCTTCACCTCCATCTCCTCCACTTTGTTCCTCTCATCCATCTCCTCCACTCTGTTCCTCACATCCATCTCCTCCACTCTGTTCCTCACCTCCATCTCCTACACTCTGTTCCTCACCTCCATCTCCTCCACTTTGTTCCTCTCATCCATCTCCTCCACTCTGTTCCTCACCTCCATCTCCTACACTCTGTTCCTCACCTCCATCTCCTCCACTTTGTTCCTCTCATCCATCTCCTCCACTCTGTTCCTCACCTCCATCTCCTCCACTCTGTTCCTCACCTCCATCTCCTCCACTCTGTTCCTCACCTCCATCTCCTACACTCTGTTCCTCACCTCCATCTCCTCCTCACCTCCATCTCCTCCACTCTGTTCCTCACCTCCATCTCCTCCACTCTGTTCCTCACCTGCATCTCCTCCACTCTATTTCTCACCTCCATCTCCTCCACTCTGTTCCTCACCTTCATCTCCTCCACTCTGTTCCTCACCTCCATCTCCTCCTCACCTCTATCTCCTCCACTCTGTTCTCCACCTCCATTTCCTCCATTTTGTTCCTCACCTCCATCTCCTCCACTCTGTTCCTCACCTCCATCTCTTCCACTCTCTTTCTCGCCTCTATCTTCTCCACTCTGTTCTTCACCTCCATTTCCTCCACTCTGTTCCTCACCTCCATCTCCTCCACTCTGTTCTTTACCTCCATCTCCTCCACTGTTCCTCACCTCCATCTCCTCCACTCTGTTCCTCACCTCCATCTCATTCACTCTGTTCTTCAACTCCACACTGTTCTTCACACTCAAAAGCAAGCTTTTCTCATTTGCTTTAGAGATAAACATCAATTTAAAGCCTAGTTTCTATCATCTCCACTCCTTCTCCGTGCGCTGGCTGCTCTCCATCCTGGGAAACCTTCAGAATCCTTTACTTGCACTCGTTTAAGTGGAAAACGCGGCATTTTGTCTTCACCTGTGATCTCCTCTCCTCGCAGCGGAGACTAAATATAGAGCCTAATAATGAGCCCCGCATCAGAACGAGGTTGTTAGAGGAAACTGACTTGATTTCCTCGTGAATATTCATGACTCTTCTGTGTTGGTGGAGCACATGACTGCGCCGCTACATCTGAGCGCCGCAAAACACCCACTGTGACGCCGGTTTCATCCCCAGTCACTAACATAGCGGCATGAATGATTAAAGCACTGTCACAGTCATTTCACACAGTTTCGGCTTTCAGGTAACCGGATCTGGACCCGGAGCTCAGAGGAACGGACTGAAAAGGGGGACGTGTTTGGAACACAAGCCGCAGATAATCGCAGATTACTTGAATGATTAAATGCAGTGAAGGGCCCGCTGCTCGGTTCCACAGTGAAACGGTTCCAGATCCGGGCGTCATTACCGAACTCATAGCCACAGCAGTCCTCATGGCTGTAGATTACATAACCTGTGAAGGTATTATCATCGTTACCTGTTCTGACTTACAACACACGGTGCAGGTTCAGCTGCTCTCCATTCAGATTAAAGTACTGATGGTCAGGAACTACTAAAACTAATACTCGATTTTACAGAGTGATTGAGTGGGTTTTGTTGTGAGATGTTGTTTACAGTGGTGGTGATGATGTTTACAGTGGTGGTGTTGGTGTTTACAGTGGTGGTGATGGTAATGTTTACAGTGGTGGTGATGATGTTTACAGTGGTGGTGATGGTGTTTACAGTGGTGGTGATGGTGTTTACAGTGGTGGTGATAGAGATGTTTACAGTGGTGGTGGTGTTTACAGTAGCAGTGATGGAGATGTTTACAGTGGTGGAGGTGTTTACAGTGGTGGTGATGGTGTTTACAGTGGTGGTGGTGTTTACAGTGGTGGTTGTGATGTTTACAGTGGTGGTGGTGATGTTAACAGTGTTGGTGGTGATGTTTACAGTGGTGGTGATGGTGTTTACAGAGGTGGTGATGGTGTTTGTAGTGGTGGTGATGTTTACAGTGGTCGTAATGATGTTTACAGTGGTGGTGGTGATGTTTACAGTGGTGGTGGTGATGGTGGTGATGATAATGGTGATGATTACAGTGATGGTGGTAGTGATGGTGATGTTTACAGTGGTGGTGATGGTGTTTACAGTGGTGGTGATGATGTTTACAGTGGTAGTGATGGTGATGTTTACAGTGGTCGTGATCATAGTGGTGGTGATGATGTTTACAGTGGTGGCGATGGTGTTTACAGTGGTGGTGGTGGAAAGCAGGGGTCACAAATCTACACATTGTATTGACTATGAAACCCACCAGTGAAGCTACACGTGTCTTCTGAGTTTATCTGGATGTTGATGGTAAAATGTGGAAGATCTGAAAATACTAGGTTTTCTTTGGGGACTATTTGAACCTCACAGCGTCCTGCATGTATCCCTCCACCATGAATGGAGTTTAAGACTGAGATCTTCTCTAAACTATCATAAACAGCGTCTCAGAATCAGACAGTGTATTTATAACATCTACTGTAAGAACTTTCTGTGAGGAGCTTTTAGAGGTGGACGTCTGGTTCCATTCACCTCCACTGTGAACAGACCTGACTGGATCTAGAACAGAGCGTTTCAGACAGAACCCACTCTGAATGACTCATATAACTCTAAATGTAGGTATTGTGATAAAAACAGAGTCTACAGTTTCTCATTAGGTCGAAAGTCATTTTTCCAGCGTTCTGTAAACCTCGTTCAGACAGGAAGGAACAGATTTGTGGGCGGAGCTTTGGCTCAGTTGCTAACATTTGGAGTAAATTTCAGAGATGAAACATGTGGTGTCTGCCGGGCAGTCGGTTCAGCTCAGTCCTGCACCAGTTGCTGACGGATTTAAATATAATTTCCATATTAGCCTCGACCAGTGGAGCGGCCTGCAGGCCGGCGCAGTACGAGCAGTAAAAGGTGAGGCATATCGAATGATGAGGCAGGTGTTGCTTTACATACCGCGCTGGTCACAGGAGGCCAGACTCATTTGTATGGAAACTCCTCTCCACACCCAGCGCACGCTGCACACAACAATGTGCAACAGCTGTGGACACTTATCACTAGTGCTCACACTGAAAACACTAGACAGAAACAAGAAACTCACAAGAACTCTTAACCTCATATCACAGATACACACAACTCAGTTTATATACAATACCTACATTTAGAGTTATACATTCAACCTAATGAGAAACTGTAACTCAGTTTATATACAATACCTACATTTAGAGTTATACATTCAACCTAATGAGAAACTGTAACTCAGTTTATATACAATACCTACATTTAGAGTTATACATTCAACCTAATGAGAAACTGTAACTCAGTTTATATACAATACCTACATTTAGAGTTATACACTCAACCTAATGAGAAACTGTAACTCAGTTTATATACAATACCTACATTTAGAGTTATACACTCAACCTAATGAGAAACTGTAACTCAGTTTATATACAATACCTACATTTAGAGTTATACATTCATCCTAATGAGAAACTGTAACTCAGTTTATATACAATACCTACATTTAGAGTTATACATTCAACCTAATGAGAAACTGTAACTCAGTTTATATACAACACCTACATTTAGAGTTATACATTCAACCTAATGAGAAACTGTAACTCAGTTTATATACAATACCTACATTTAGAGTTATACATTCATCCTAATGAGAAACTGTAACTCAGTTTATATACAATACCTACATTTAGAGTTATACATTCAACCTAATGAGAAACTGTAACTCAGTTTATATACAATACCTACATTTAGAGTTATACATTCAACCTAATGAGAAACTGTAACTCAGTTTATATACAATACCTACATTTAGAGTTATAGTCAGTTAGAGTCAGAGCCAGAGTGCAACTGCTGCCACATTTAAGGTGGAACTGGAAAACTCAAACCAGAAGCTGGAGAAAAAGAAGCTGTATGTTAGTGCTAAAATATACTTACAGCACAATTTAAGGTGGAACAGAACAATTCAAACCAGAGGCCTGCAAATAAAGAGCTAAATATCAGCACCAGAATGTAAGTGCCTTACCGTTTAAGGTGGTTTTGTACATTATGTGTGTTTCTGGTAACAGAGCTTCCCCATTTAGAAGTCTTTATTTTTAACGGAGAATATTTTCCATTCACACATGTTAGTGTGGCTTGTGCGTCTATTCTAGAACGTTCTTACAGTTTTGTTGATGTTAACTGACCACAATGTATTTCTGTGCTAACTGGCAGCAACGGACTGGACTCTAAATGTGAAGCACACACAGGAAGCCAAACGATCACACTCAGAGTTGAGCACGTGACCTGGTCAGAAACCAACCGTGTTAAAGAAACACACGTCTACAGCCACTAGTACAGAATCAGACGAGCCTCAGTTTCATCAGTTATTCTGAAGTCAGGCTCCACCAACCACTAACACTCAATCAAATCCTCACAGCAATGTTCAACACCAGTACCTGACCTCACTAACACTCAATCAAATCCTCACAGCAATGTTCAACACCAGTAACTGACCTCACTAACACTCAATCAAATCCTCACAGCAATGTTCAACATCAGTACCTGACCTCACTAACACTCAATCAAATCCTCACAGCAATGTTCAACACCAGTACCTGACCTCACTAACACTCAATCAAATCCTCACAGCAATGTTCAACACCAGTACCTGACCTCACTAACACTCAATCAGATCCTCACAGCAATGTTCAACACCAGTACCTGACCTCACTAACACTCAATCAGATCCTCACAGCAAAGTTCAACATCAGTTCCTGACCTCACTAACACTCAATCAAATCCTCACAGCAATGTTCAACATCAGTACCTGACCTCACTAACACTCAATCAAATCCTCACAGCGATGTTCAACACCAGTACCTGACCTCACTAATACTCAATCAAATCCTCACAGCAATGTTCAACATCAGTACCTGACCTCACTATCACTCAATCAAATCCTCACAGCAATGTTCATCAGTACCTGACCTCACTAACACTCAATCAAATCCTCATAGCGATGTTCAACATCAGTACCTGACCTCACTAACACTCAATCAAATCCTCACAGCAATGTTCAACATCAGTACCTGACCTCACTAACACTCAATCAAATCCTCACAGCAATGTTCAACATAAGTACCTGACCTCACTAACACTCAATCAAATCCTCACAGCAATGTTCAACATCAGTACCTGACCTCACTATCACTCAATCAAATCCTCACAGCAATGTTCAACATCAGTACCTGACCTCACTAACACTCAATCAAATCCTCATAGCGATGTTCAACATCAGTACCTGACCTCACTAACACTCAATCAAATCCTCACAGCAATGTTCAACATCAGTACCTGACCTCACTATCACTCAATCAAATCCTCACAGCAATGTTCATCAGTACCTGACCTCACTAACACTCAATCAAATCCTCATAGCGATGTTCAACATCAGTACCTGACCTCACTATCACTCAATCAAATCCTCACAGCAATGTTCAACATCAGTACCTGACCTCACTAACACTCAATCAAATCCTCACAGCAACGTTCAACATCTAGTGAGGCTTTTACTGCAGGAAAGAGGGACAAACTATTGACCTTCATTCATGACTTTAGGACGTATTGTGAGAATACAAGTTAAAAGGTGAGGCGTTGAAGGTCAGTGTGGATTTTGCAGAGGCAGCAGTGGGCCAGCTGAGGAGCGTTGATGCTGATGCTGAAGGTGATGGTGATGTGATGGTGAAGGGGTTTCCCTTGAACAGGAGCAGCTGATCAGATGCTGTTTGACATAGTGGTGATGCAGCAGTGGGATGCCCCAGATTCAAGACCTACAGCAGGAGCTTTGTGAAAAGTCTCTGCTGCCCCCTAGTGGTCACAATTAAAAATGTGCATCGTGCTCCCATAAAAAAGCAAAACATTTTATCAAAACTAACGTGCTACTGAGAATGTTTACACATTAAATTGCTTAAACTTATGATCATCTCTTTGATGAGTTCTAGAAAGACACGACGCCACAATATACATTCAGTTTTCCCCTGAATATCCAACCCAACAAGGAAAAATCACAAGCAATGTGCTGGTTGCGTGCTAAGCGTTCTCGTTTATTTCTTCATTTCCAAACTCTTTTTACGGATTATAAATCATATAAAGCTCCAACGTTCGCGAAACATTCATTTTTGCGACATATAAGCACATAAACTACGAATACTATGAATATTTTGACGCGCTAGAGAACTTTAAACGGTCAAATTACATTTGAACTACAAAACCCACAGTTCAACGAGGGCGCCGCTTCGGAGATTAAGTGTCAGTGACGTCATCCGCGCCATAGCGTTTGTAGTCTGTGTATGGAAACAGTTCGTAAAAGCTTCATTTCTGTCTTGTATTGTTAGTTAATCGTCCAGAAACATTAATCTGGGGTCAAATATAGCGGTAGAAAGTTATGTTGTATAGTTTGTGATGTGCAATAATTCAATTATTTGTGAATTTAGGTTTTGAACGCAAACAGGTGGAGGCGGTGTGACCACATTCTGTACCTTAATGAAGCAGGGCGACCACGTGGGCCATGTTTTGCTGTAGCAGTGTTTTTTTTTCTTGCTGTACATTCAATAGCATGCTGAAAGTTAAGTAAATGCACATAATATTGATATATAGATATACACACATATATTTTGTATTACTTGTATAAAATATTTCACTGCTTTTCATGCTGGTTTAAGCTTGTATGGTGTTGCTTTGGTGCATCAAAAGCATCAAAACACAACGTGCTGGTTTTTGCTGGTTTGTCTAGAAGACTCAATCCTGCTTTTGTTACAGTCTACAAGCCAGTAACAGTAACCTCTTTCCATCATCTTCACCTGAGATGTTAGTTAAATGTGAGATAAATGACTTTCAATATTTTTAATCATATTTGGTAAAATTCTCCTTTTGCTGCCAGTGAAACTAATAGGGCTGGTTGTCAACACTGATGAAAAGTGTCAAGTTCTATTAAAATATGATATATGAACCAAATAGGAATGTTTGTTATTAAAAAAAACTCACAAATAGGCTAAATTCTTCCACCAGTAGGCCACAGCTGTTGCACTGTGATGACATATGTGATAACATATGGTTCCAGTCAGTCCTACTTGTTTGTTTATTTGCTGAATTATATGTTAGACAGAGAGCAACCAAAGATGTTTACACCTCAATAAAGAAAAAATACTAAAATGATTCTGCTTAAATTACCCCAGCAAAACCAATCAGGATATGGGGGAGTGTTTACAAGCCCTGTCAACATCACCACCACCACCACCACCACTGTAAACAACATTATCACAACTGTAAACACCATCATTACCACTGTAAACAACATCACCACCAACACCACTGTAAACATCATCACTGCCACTGTAAACACCATCACCACCACTGTAAACATCATCACCAACACTGTAAACATCACCACCACTGTAAACATCATCACCACCACTGTAAACTGCATCATCACCAGTGTAAACATCACCTCTGCAAACATCACCACCACTACTGTAAACATCATCACCTCCACTGTAAACACCATCACCACCACTGTTAACGCCATCACCACCACTGTAAACATCATCACCGCCACTGTAAACATCATCACCGCCACTGTAAACACTATCACTACCACTGTGAACACCACCACCTCCACTGTAAATACATCACTAACACTGTAAACATCATCACCGCCACTGTAAACATCATCACCGCCACTGTAAACACCATCACCTCCACTTTATCACCTCCACTGTAAACATCACCACCACTGCAAACATCACTACCACCACTGTAAACAAAATCACCACCACTGTAAACACCACCAACACTGTAAACATTATTACCACCACTGTAAACATCACCAATCAAAATGTATTTGCCATGTACACAGTCCCACCAAATCACTCTGAATCACTCTGTTTACAGCAAAATTACTTACTAATAAATAAAAATAATGAAATTATTTCATTTAATTACCTCAGAAAGAGCCAATCAGGACAAGGGGCGTGTTTACACGACCTGTCAATTAAGATTTATAAAGTAAAGAAAGCTGATACAGCTGGTTAGACATTCTAAAACAGTTCCAGCACCAGAATGAGTGTCTGTAACAGCTTAAACTCTCAAACAGAGTTAAAAAAGAAAGACGGTAAATAGCCGAGACAGAAGTAGCTAGCTTTAGCTAAATGGCTGCATTAGCCAGAACTCCTCTCTGTGTTCGTCTATCAGGTAATAACGTTCATTATTTAGTTTACACAACACATTGTCACATATCCTGAGCTGTAAAACTGAGATTTGGACTCCGAGTGATCAGTATAAGTAACGTTAACGTTCAGTAGCATCTGTGTTGTGTAGGTATGGTTAGCTCCGTGTGCTAACGTACGATAGCAACACGCTAACGATACTGTAAACAGTGAACACAGTGAGTTTCATTAAATATAACAATATATATATGAGCACTGATGGTTCTAGATTCAGTGTTAACCTGTTAGATGGTCGTGTAAACAGATGTTACTTGGTTAAAGCTCAATTTTAACATGTATATGTTAAAAAATTAATTACTTCCAAAGAGGGTTTCTGCAGCGATCTTTACAGGAACGCACATATTCTGACATTGCAGGCCCTGTTATGTCTGTATTTTAACATTTAGTCAGACATTTGCAGCATGTAATGTAAGAAAAACAATGTAAACGTTGGTGTTTTCTTACTGAGAGGAACTTTGGTGTAAACATCCGTGCGGCCAGCAGGGGGCGCTCGACTCCGGGGTCGAGTTAGAACCGTAAACGAAGCAGTGTTTACTGATATTCAACACTCAGTCTAAGTGCTGTTGTTTAGTTTTGTTTATGTTTTTATTTTAATTTTGTCTGTTTTTGTACTGTATCAGCAAAAATGCAGCAAATTTCCCACTTGGGTGTTTATTGTGTCGTCTGGGATTTAGTGGGAGTGTAAATGCTTTCTGTTACGCAGCACATAATGATCAGCAATTTGTAATCAATACCCAATATAATAAACTCTTCCCATACCGGGAGTCGAACCCAGGCCGCCTGGGTGAAAACCAGGAATCCTAACCGCTAGACCATATGGGACAGCTGAGAGTGACCTGGTCAGTGAGGCAGTATGATGGTGTTGAGTGTGGTTTCCAGAGCAGCAGTATTGCAGAGTAATGTAGTAACACAGTATATGATCTATAAGTCCTGTGTATATATATTACAAGGAGAAACACTGATTATAACCAAAATATTAATCTTAATTTAGTTTCAGTCTTTTATTGCAGAACTCTTCAAGGACAGCCCAATAAGTATCACTTCTCATCTCAAAGACTGTTTTTAAGCGAGCTCATCTGTTAAACACACCAGTTAATAGTCTGATAAACCGTTCAATAATTAAACTATATGTTTGATAAAGGAGTTAAAAGTTCGAATTCTGATGACTGTGGTTTTATTTGTGTCTCTTTCTCCAGAGCAGCTCTAATCCATCACAGCGGGTCAGGACCCCCTATTGAGAGATCGTGTCAAGAAAGAAAAAACACACCAAGAGCTTCAAGAAGGAAACTCTGAGCAGATAAAACGGCAAATGGGGAGAAAAGGTCATCAAGCCAGCCAGGAGTCAAACCTAGAATCTTCTGATCCATAGTCAGACGCGTTATCCATAGTGTTTACAGTGGTGGTGATGTTTATAGTGGTGGTGATGTTGTTTACAGTGGTGGTGATGTTTACAGTGGTGGTGATGTTTATAGTGGTGGTGATGTTGTTTACAGTGGTGGTGATGTTTATAGTGGTGGTGATGTTGTTTACAGTGGTGGTGATGTTTACAGTGGTGGTGATGTTTATAGTGGTGGTGATGTTGTTTACAGTGGTGGTGATGTTTATAGTGGTGGTGATGTTGTTTACAGTGGTGGTGATGTTTATAGTGGTGGTGATGTTGTTTACAGTGGTGGTGATGTTTATAGTGGTGGTGATGTTGTTTACAGTGGTGGTGATGTTTACAGTGGTGATGTTGTTTACAGTGGTGGTGATGTTTACAGTGGTGGTGATGTTTATAGTGGTGGTGATGTTTATAGTGGTGGTGATGTTGTTTACAGTGGTGGTGATGTTTACAGTGGTGGTGATGTTTATAGTGGTGGTGATGTTGTTTACAGTGGTGGTGATGTTTATAGTGGTGGTGATGTTGTTTACAGTGGTGGTGATGTTTACAGTGGTGGTGATGTTTATAGTGGTGGTGATGTTGTTTACAGTGGTGGTGATGTTTATAGTGCTGGTGATGTTGTTTACAGTGGTGGTGATGTTGTTTACAGTAGTGGTGGTGATGTTGTTTACAGTGGTGGTGATGTTTACAGTAGTGGTGGTGATGTTTACAGTGGTGGTGATGTTTACAGTAGTGGTGGTGGTGTTGTTTACAGTAGTGGTGATGTTGTTTACAGTGGTGGTGATGTTGTTTACAGTAGTGGTGGTGATGTTGTTTACAGTAGTGGTGGTGATGTTGTTTACAGTGGTGGTGTTAGTGTTTACAGTGGTGGTAATGTTGTTTACAGTGGTGGTGATGTTGTTTACAGTGGTGGTGATGTTGTTTACAGTAGTGGTGGTGATGTTGTTAACAGTGGTGGTGATTGTATTTACTATTAAACCCACCAGTGAAGATACACAGTGTTTACCATATGGATTTATGGAATAATGTGATCCATAAACGTAGATGCATCTTTCTTCCAGTCAATGACTTTGTCACTACGCAGCTCAAATCCAGAAATACGGATGCCGACCAACCAGTGACCCCCACTGAGGCAGACAATGACAGGAAAAACAAGCTTAGAGCCTCAGAAAGGAAACTCTGAGGAACCCAGACTCACGACTACGGCAAGTTTACAAAGAAAAGGAAAAGATAACCAGAGAGGAAAAGATCATCGAGCCAGCCAGGAGTCGAACCTAGAATCTTCTGATCCGTAGTCAGACGCGTTATCCATTGCGCCACTGGCCCGGTGGTGTCGTGGTAGGTAAGAGAGTTGGAGCAGTATTGTGGTCAGGGTTTAGTCCAGGCTGATGTTGGCGGTTGTGTTAAAGACAGCTTTGTCATGTAAATGATCACCACCAGTTCAGTAGATTTTAACATACGTGATCACTTGCCTTTGTCTTTTACCTGCAAGACAATCAACACTGTCCTAAATGGAGAAATTCAGAGTGGGTTTTGGTGTGAATTGGTAAAGTTGGTGGTGATGGTAACCAGGGGTCTCCATGTCTACAGCACAAATATACCCACTGTATTTACCATCAAACCCACCAGTGAAGCTACACGTGTCTTCTGAGTTTATCTGGATGTTGATGGTAAAATGTGGAAGATCTGAAAATACTAGGTTTTCTTTGGGGACTATTTGAACCTCACAGCGTCCTGCATGTATCCCTCCAACATGAATGGAGTTTAAGACTGAGATCTTCTCTAAACTATCATAAACAGAGTCTCAGAATCAGACAGTGTATTTATAACATCTACTGTAAGAACTTTCTGTGAGGAGCTTTTAGAGGTGGACGTCTGGTTCCATTCACCTTCACTGTAAACAGTTTGGACTCCAGTTTATATATTAACCATTCAATTATGCAGAAACTTATAAATTGGCTGAATTCCGCTTTTTGGGGAGGTTTATATTTTCCCCTGATATTTCTAATAAGCTCTATTGTATATAATACATGTTTCTCATACTGGGAATTTAGCACATTTCCCATGTGGATGTTTATTGTGTGGTCAGGGATTCAGTGGGAGTGTAAATGATCTCTGTTAGACAGCAAATAATGATCAGCCGTTAATAATGAATATTAAATATAATAAACTATTCCCATACCGGGAGTCGAACCCGGGCCGCCTGGGTGAAAACCAGGAATCCTAACCGCTAGACCATATGGGACAGCTGGTGCTGAGCAGGTCAGCAGGGCAGTTCTCTCCAGGACATGAGGACATTTCTTTATTCTTTTAAGAGTAAAGGTAATTAAATTTTAATTTAATTATAGTAAATAATCATTAGCCATGCTGGAATAGTTTATATACATAGATGTTTTGCTTTGGTTAATATGTTTAGCTAATAATCTTTACCAGCGTTCATCAATATTCCAGTGTGCTGATGGTGGTTATGTGAGAGATCTGTGTGTGATTGGTTAATACAGGCAGATGTGGAGCTGTGATCAGAAGCTATCAAAAAACTATAGTATTACTTACTGTTACTCAGAAAAACACAGCTGCTCTTATACCCAATTGATAACATTATTACTGGCCAGGTACGTATCAACTCTCCTGTATAATCAGATCTCTTGTCTGATTTCCTAACAGACTTTGTCCCAAACAGCTTTAATACAGAAACACTGGCGCAGCTTCCTGTCGAGCGCCGGAGACGGAGACGCTGCTGTTACAAGAAGATTACAAGTAAAAGCTCGAGTGGGGGAAAAGGGTCGAGCCAGCCAGGAGTCGAACCTAGAATCTTCTGATCCGTAGTCAGACGCGTTATCCATTGCGCCACTGGCCCTTGAGTGACATCAGGGGGAGGGGCGCTTAAAGGGGAATTCCAGAGATTTTTAAAAATTTTGCCCAATTAGTAAGCAGTAAAATTCAGAATGGTTTGTTGTGAAACACTAAGCTCTAGAGAAACCTGTTCACAGTGGTGGTGAATGGAACCAGACGTCCACCTCTAAAAGCCCCCTCACAGGATGGTAGTACCTGAAATGGTTGAGGGTCGTTGCTGTCTAAAGAAAAACGATCATCCCCCCAACACAGCAATGGAGGCAAAAGCATTCATAGCGTTTAATGTATGTTCATGTAAAGATGCATTACATTCCCGACGCTGTCAAATAATAATCAACACAGAGTAATTACTGGAAACTGGAAACAACAAAAACCAAAATCTCAGCTCTCATGAAGGAGAGCATGGACCACCTCCAACCACCACCTACCACAGGGCCTGGGGTGCCTCGCTGTTTATGGAGTTTAAGACTGAAATCTTCTCTAAACTATCATAAACAGCGTCTCAGAATCAGACAGTGTATTTAGAACATCTACTGTAAGAACTTTCTGTGAGGAGCTTTTAGAGGTGGACGTCTGGTTCCATTCACCACCACTGTGAACAGTTCTGACTCCAGTTTTTATCTTAACTATTAAATTATGCAGAAACGTTGATAAATTGGCTAAATTCTCTGTTTAAACTTATTTTTAAGCTTAAGTTTTTGGGGAGGTTTATATTTTTCCCTGATATTTCTAATAAGCTCTATTGTATATAATACATGTTTTCCAAATTGGGAGTTTAGCAAGTTTCCCATGTGGCTGTTTGTTGTGTGGTCAGGGATTCAGTGGGAGTGTAAATGATCTCTGTTAGACAGCATATAATGATCAGCAGTTAATAATCAATACCAAATATAATAAACTCTTCCCATACCGGGAGTCGAACCCGGGCCGCCTGGGTGAAAACCAGGAATCCTAACCGCTAGACCATATGGGACAGCTGAGAGAGACCTGGTCAGCAGGTCAGTTCTCTCCAGGACATGAGGGCATTTGTTTATTCCCGTATGAGTAAAGGTAGTTATATGGTTTTAGAACGTTTTAATTTAGTGATAGTAAATAATTATTAACTATTTGTAGAGGAGTGAACATGCTGGAATAGTAGATTTACATAGATGTTTTGTTTTGGTTAATATGTTTAGCTAATATTGTTCCCCAGACACTTCAGTCGTGTTCTGTCGGCTCATGGGATCAAACCAACAACCTTCCGATCACTGCGCTGGTTCTCTAAACCTCCAGCACAAGTCTCTCTCTCTCTCTGAACACCCCCTGCTTCCTTCAAATGGAAGAACTCCACCCATTGACCAGGGATATATTTATTATTTAGAGTGGTGGACGTAGACGAAGGTGATAAGACTGAGTGTGTATGTGGTCTGAATGGGAGTTTTATTGTATCCTGATGTTTGAGTATTCCGTTATTACTGAAGTACTCTTCCGACTGTGGTGTTACAGGAAAATATATATTTCTGTAGGAATTTCTTTTTATCAGCAGAACTGAGCTGTGCAGCGTTTTTCCAACATTATCTTCCCTCTCTGCACAATCTCCTGTGGTGAGCACAAAGGATGAGCAATTGATACCGATGCTTCGGAGCTGGTGTTGAGAAATCCAGAAAGTCACCATCAAACCACCATCACTGTCTTATCTCTTAAGATTTAACATCAATATCTCACGTACTATTAGATTTATTTACTGACTGAAATCATACTGGCAATTTTTTTAATTAACAGACCCACACAATCAAACACAGATCAGGTCAACAAATGAATGAACCACAGAAAATTAAATTATGGTGTTTTATGTTTATACTTGTTTCCCGGCTGACAATATTGTAAGAAGCCATCGCAAATTCTTGGAACCATCTGGATGGAAAGCTTCAACGCTTCAAGTGGCTTCATCTGGACATCACTAGTGAGGACAGACTTCTGCTCCCACCACCTTCTGGATAGTTTGAGGACATTGTCATTGCAACGTCACTGCATTCACTACTAACTAACAGGTAGACTTACCTGGACTCTCGGTTCCAAAAGAGCAGCTGTCAGACCAGTTCCTCCTTTTGTACTGGTCACAGCACTGGTCCATGACCATGCAGTAGCGGGGGCTTAGGGGACTGGAACAACTGGGAAGAGAAAAGACTCAGCTAATAGATGTAGATATTTACCAGTAGATGTGTGGATGCTATGGCCATGGAGTTTATATGTCTGTGCACAGTGATGGTTGGAAAAGGGAATTACACTTATTCTTTAATAAATTATACAGGTCGAACGTACCTGGAGGTGTTCTATGTCTCGGTACAGTAAACCCAGATCATGTAGTCCATGAGTTCCTCTGGGTTTGGCCATCTCCCAGTAGTGAACCTTCACATCTACACACTCAGTGAGACATTCATGAGCTTTATCATATCTTGATTCTGTAACTCTGTTTCATATCGAGTCGTGTTACTAGAAAACTAGTGATCACATTTCATACAGACGTCCAGGGGAAGTGAGGTCCAGGGGAACCTGCCTCTACAAAAGTTTTTACAGATGTCCTGTATATGTTATGTATATATCTTGTGTATGTTTTGTATAGTCCTTTATATATTTCAGTTATAACTATATGTATATTTGTAGCTTATTTTTACTTTAATATTGTCTATTTATTGTATGTTTGCACTGATTTACATTTAAAATGCTGCCCTGCTGTAGAGTTTTATCTGAGCTTTACCTCAAACATTTCAATGCATGTTATGTCCTGACATGATGTGCAAATGACAAATACGGATTGAAACAAGCTTTGCTCTAAACTAATAGGCGGACTGCGGGTTCGGACCCAGACGTTGTCCAATGTGACCCAAACCAATAATCTACTGAGAAGGATTTAAGGTTGACTGTGTTTATTTTAAGAGGCGGAGCTTTTCTAGTCTTTACGGTATACGGGCTTTGTGGCGCAGTGAACTCGGAGACCAATCACGGGCGTAGTAAAATCAGCAAATGCTCCTCAGCCAATCAGATCTGTGCAGATTCGGGAGCGTGGTGCGCACACAGAGCAGCATTCGGGTACGGAGAATAAAGCGAGTCAGACAGCGTGCTCTAAAAAAAGAAAAGTTGACAGCGATAAACGACTTTTGAACCAGGAATGGAGCGAGACAGAGATGTTTATACTTCCACACCAGCCATCGTATGTTCTGAGACCGTGGAGCTAACTAAAAGCAGCCACATATCTCATATCCATCCATCCATCCATTATCTTCTGCTGATCCCGCCAGTCAGGGTCACCGACTGAAATCGCCGGAGTACCTGGAGGAAACCCACTCATGCAGACTCCACATAGAATGTTCTGGATATCTCATATGTGTGTGAGAATAGTCCTACCCCAATTTCAAGAGAGAGAGAGAAACTTAAGATGTGAAACTCAGTTAACAAGACTAAACATTTAATTTCCCTTTTTTTATTATAAATAAACACTTCATGATTCACTTTTTTCCAAATGCATTTTAAATGTAGCTCTTGTTTTTACTTAGTGATGAAAAAAGCATTCATTCATTCAGCATTTAAACAGTAAATATACTGAAATATACTGAACGGTATGTGTGGTGTGTTGGTGTTTCAGTAGCTGATGGTATAAGATGCTGATACTAGACTACTTCAGTAAACAGGATACACCACTGAATCAGAACACACGATAGAAGTGATGATGATCCAGACCTTGGCCTGAGAAGATCTCCTCTAACTGGACCGTACTGACTCTAATTAAACACCCCTGCTCTAACTGAACCGTACTGACTCTAATTAAACACCCCTGCTCTAACTGGACCGTACTGACTCTAATTAAACACCCCTGCTCTAACTGGACCGTACTGACTCTAATTAAACACCCCTGCTCTAACTGGACCGTACTGAACTCTAATTAAACACCCCTGCTCTAACTGGACCGTACTGAACTCTAATTAAACACCCCTGCTCTAACTGGACCGTACTGACTCTAATTAAACACCCCTGCTCTAACTGGACCGTACTGACTCTAATTTAACACCCCTGCTCTAACTGGACCGTACTGACTCTAATTAAACACCCCTGCTCTAACTGGACCATACTGAACTCTAATTAAACACCCCTGCTCTAACTGGACCGTACTGACTCTAATTAAACACTCCTGCTCTAACTGGACCGTACTGAACTCTAATTAAACACCCCTGCTCTAACTGGACCGTACTGACTCTAATTTAACACCCCTGCTCTAACTGGACCGTACTGACTCTAATTAAACACTCCTGCTCTAACTGGACCGTACTGACTCTAATTAAACACTCCTGCTCTAACTGGACTGTACTGACTCTAATTAAACACTCCTGCTCTAACTGGACCGTACCGGACTCTAATTACACACCCCTGCTCTAACTGGACCGTACCGGACTCTAATTACACACCCCTGCTCTAACTGGACCGTACTGACTCTAATTAAACACCCCTGCTCTAACTGGACCGTACCGGACTCTAATTAAACACCCCTGCTCTAACTGGACCGTACCGGACTCTAATTACACACCCCTGCTCTAACTGGACCGTACTGACTCTAATTAAACACCCCTGCTCTAACTGGACCGTACTGAACTCTAATTGAACACTCCTGCTCTAACTGGACCGTACTGACTCTAATTAAACACCCCTGCTCTAACTGGACCGTACTGACTCTAATTTAACACCCCTGCTCTAACTGAACCGTACTGACTCTAATTAAACACCCCTGCTCTAACTGGACCGTACTGAACTCTAATTAAACACCCCTGCTCTAACTGAACCGTACTGACTCTAATTAAACACCCCTGCTCTAACTGGACCGTACTGAACTCTAATTAAACACTCCTGCTCTAACTGGACCGTACTGAACTCTAATTAAAAACTCCTGCTCTAACTGGACCGTACTGACTCTAATTAAACACTCCTGCTCTAACTGGACCGTACTGAACTCTAATTAAAAACTCCTGCTCTAACTGGACCGTACTGACTCTAATTAAACACCCCTGCTCTAACTGGACCGTACTGAACTCTAATTAAACACTCCTGCTCTAACTGGACCGTACTGAACTCTAATTAAAAACTCCTGCTCTAACTGGACCGTACTGACTCTAATTAAACACCCCTGCTCTAACTGGACCGTACTGACTCTAATTAAAAACTCCTGCTCTAACTGGACCGTACTGACTCTAATTAAACACTCCTGCTCTAACTGGACCGTACTGAACTCTAATTAAAAACTCCTGCTCTAACTGGACCGTACTGACTCTAATTAAACACCCCTGCTCTAACTGGACCGTACTGACTCTAATTAAAAACTCCTGCTCTAACTGGACCGTACTGACTCTAATTAAACACTCCTGCTCTAACTGGACCGTACTGACTCTAATTAAACACCCCTGCTCTATCTGAACCGTACTGACTCTAATTAAACACTCCTGCTCTAACTGGACCGTACTGACTCTAATTAAACACTCCTGCTCTAACTGGACCGTACTGAACTCTAATTAAACACCCCTGCTCTAACTGGACCATACTGAACTCTAATTAAACACCCCTGCTCTAACTGGACCGTACTGAACTCTAATTAAACACTCCTGCTCTAACTGGACCGTACTGAACTCTAATTAAAAACTCCTGCTCTAACTGGACCGTACTGACTCTAATTAAACACCCCTGCTCTAACTGGGACCGTACTGACTCTAATTAAAAACTCCTGCTCTAACTGGACCGTACTGACTCTAATTAAACACTCCTGCTCTAACTGGACCGTACTGAACTCTAATTAAAAACTCCTGCTCTAACTGGACCGTACTGACTCTAATTAAACACCCCTGCTCTAACTGGACCGTACTGACTCTAATTAAAAACTCCTGCTCTAACTGGACCGTACTGACTCTAATTAAACACTCCTGCTCTAACTGGACCGTACTGAACTCTAATTAAAAACTCCTGCTCTAACTGGACCGTACTGACTCTAATTAAACACCCCTGCTCTAACTGGACCGTACTGAACTCTAATTGAACACCCCTGCTCTAACTGGACCGTACTGAAGCATTAGTGACACCTGGTGGTCAAAAGTATGAACAGCAGCTTTACTCTGCTCTGTGTTTTATTGACTACATTTCCTACAGAAGTCCAAGGGCTGTGAGGTGTGACAGCATAAAATCAACAAATTAAATGTGAATATACGCATTTTAATCAAAATAATAATAATAATAATAATAAATAAGCTACAAATTTTAAAATATAATGTAAAAAAAAATAAAAGAATATAAAATAAACATAAAATACATACAACAAATAGGATAATATTAAGTTAAAATACTAACAATCACGATTAAAAAATAAATTATAATAGTAATAAAATAAAATAAACATAAAATACATAAAAATAAACTATATAAAAAGTAAAATCCTAATAGAAAGATATACTCATTTAAAACAATGACAGGCTTTCTGATGGTGACTAGAAATTAAGAGTTTAAAATGGTTTAAAAGCATTTTGTGATCATATAATATTAATACTTTAGCGTTAACTACGGATCCCTTTTAAAGAAATACAGAAACAGCAGTTACTGTACTGCTTTTAAAAAGTTAAAGAGACATAATTTGTGCTCTGTTTACTGAAAAGTATACTATGTGAAGCTATTAACTGTTGTACTGGTTCATAAAGAGGATCTAAAGAATAAAATCGGGAATAAAAAGTTTCGAGCCAGCCAGGAGTCGAACCTAGAATCTTCTGATCCGTAGTCAGACGCGTTATCCATTGCGCCACTGGCCCTATGGAGCCAGCTGGGGAGGGGTAGTTACAAAGACCCCACGCTGCCCCCTAATTCACCAAATAAAGATATCGTGTTCGTAGAAAAGGCTCTGCCGTGACCCGGATTCGAACCGGGGTTGCTGCGGCCACAACGCAGAGTACTGACCACTATACGATCACGGCTCGCCACCGAGCACACGAGCCCGAGCCGCTCAGTACATTAGCACTATGCTAAAGCTGCCAGGTTAACGCTGCCGGGCTAATGCTTTACTAAAGAAAGTTTATACTCTGTACGCGTCTGATGTTTTATTTAACAGCCTCTCTGCAGTTTATGAGCTTTACTGAACCGCTAACCGGGTTTATAGACTGAGTCTCATATCCACCTCTTAACTACACGGTGTTCGCGCTTATATGTAAACGTTGTTATTGTTACACCACATTTACTGATGGATTTAGTTTTAGCCTCATCTGACCAAGCATTCAGACTCCCAGTGAAGATTCTGAGGCTGTAGATCTTAATAAAACCTTTATAAAACAGTTCTAACACGTTTCCACTTAGTTTATCTATTTAAACGCCTCTCCCGCCCTGGTTCCTCGCAGGGCCAGTGGCGCAATGGATAACGCGTCTGACTACGGATCAGAAGATTCTAGGTTCGACTCCTGGCTGGCTCGAGCAGATCTTTTTAAATGGGTTAAGAAGGAAGATTGGAAGGTGAAAAGGATGCATGGGGTAAAATATGGAAATAAAGAGAAAAATGTTTTTAGAAAGTTAATGGGGTAAATGAAAGAGTAAAAGGGTAAAAAGTTAAATAAATGGGTAAAAGAAAGAATAAATGATAAAGGGGTAAATAAATGGGGTAAAAGGTAAAGGGTTAAATAAATGGGGTAAAAGAGTAATAAAAAGTTAAATAAATGGGCAAAAGAAAGAATAAAGGATAAAGGGGTAAATAAATGGGTAAAAGAAAGAGTAAAAGGGTAAAAAGTTAAATAAATGGGTAAATGAAAGAGAATAAAGGGTAAAAAGTTAAATAAATGGGTAAAAGAAAGAGAATAAAGGGTAAAGGGGTAAATAAATGGGGTAAAAGAAAGAGTAAAGGGTAAAGGGGTAAATAAATGGGGTAAAAGAAAGAGTAAAGGGTAAAGTGTTAAATAAATGGGGTAAAAGAAAGAGAATAAAAATAAATATAGTAAAAGTGGAGATTAAAGGGTAAAGGGGTAAATAAATATAGTAAAAGTGGAGATTAAAGGGTAAAGGGGTAAATAAATGGGGTAAAAGAAAGAGTAAAGGGTTAAAGGGGTAAATAAATATAGTAAAAGTGGAGATTAAAGGGTAAAGGGGTAAATAAATGGGGTAAAAGAAAGAGTAAAGGGTTAAAGGGGTAAATAAATATAGTAAAAGTGGAGATTAAAGGGTAAAGGGGTAAATAAATATAGTAAAAGTGGAGATTAAAGGGGTAAAGGGGTAAATAAATGGGGTAAAAGAAAGAGTAAAGGGTTAAAGGGGTAAATAAATATAGTAAAAGTGGAGATTAAAGGGTAAAGGGGTAAATAAATGGGGTAAAAGAAAGAGTAAAGGGTTAAAGGGGTAAATAAATATAGTAAAAGTGGAGATTAAAGGGTAAAGGGGTAAATAAATATAGTAAAAGTGGAGATTAAAGGGGTAAAGGGGTAAATAAATGGGGTAAAAGAAAGAGTAAAGGGTTAAAGGGGTAAATAAATATAGTAAAAGTGGAGATTAAAGGGTAAAGGGGTAAATAAATATAGTAAAAGTGGAGATTAAAGGGGTAAAGGGGTAAATAAATGGGGTAAAAGAAAGAGTAAAGGGTTAAAGGGGTAAATAAATATAGTAAAAGTGGAGATTAAAGGGTAAAGGGGTAAATAAATGGGGCAAAAGAAAGAGTAAAGGGTTAAAGGGGTAAATAAATATAGTAAAAGTGGAGATTAAAGGGTAAAGGGGTAAATAAATGGGGCAAAAGAAAGAGTAAAGAGTTAAAGGGGTAAATAAATGGGGTAAAAGTGGAGATTAAGGGGTAAAGTAATAATCTGAACCTGTATGTTGACCTACGTGTGTTCTGACTGCAGTGTTTCCGGTCTGGTCTCTCTCAGCTGTCCCATATGGTCTAGCGGTTAGGATTCCTGGTTTTCACCCAGGCGGCCCGGGTTCGACTCCCGGTATGGGAAGAGTTTATTATGTACACGCGGGATAATAAATATTCTCTACACTCACACTCAGTATTACTGACCTCACTCATATTATTACTCACCTGTTTAACAGACGCTGAACATTATATCTATAATATCTGTGATATAAACGTCAGAGAACTGAACCTGAAATCAGAACTGATCTTTATTCAGGTTCAGGAAGTCTGTGGGCGCAAAGTCTTCATATGCAGGAAATTAGATTTTATATATAATTAAGGACTTCAGTGACTAATTAACTGTCTCAAACTAACATTCATAAAGAGCTTAGAACACGGACAGACGTCTTACTTAATAAAGCTACAGAGAACTGAAGCTTTCCTCTAAACCTTATATTAAAAAGAGATCACATGAAGCATTAGTGACACCTGGTGGTCAAAAGTATGAACAACAGCTGTAAATCTGCTCCGCTCTGTGATTATTCTATGGATTTAATATCGCAGATATTATAGATATAATGTTCAGTGTCTGTTAAACAGGTGAGTAATAATATGAGTAGAGACGCAATACACCATTTATCAGGATTACTGTTCATAATAAACTGTTCATAATAGAGAATATTTATTATCCCGCGTGTACATAATAAACTCTTCCCATACCGGGAGTCGAACCCGGGCCGCCTGGGTGAAAACCAGGAATCCTAACCGCTAGACCATATGGGACGGCTGACATTGACCAGGTCAGCAGGGCAGTTCTCTCCAGGATGTTTCCACGTTCATTCTTCTAGGAGTAACAGGTGATATATATATAAATATATATCAGTATATATATATATATATATATATATATATATATATATATATATATATATATATATATATATATATATATATATATAAAGAGAGATGGACGTCAGAACATAATAAATTCTTTTTAATAAATTATAAACATTATATTTATAATATCCACAAATGAGTAAAAAGAAAGCTTAAAATGTAAAGGGTTAAATAAATGGGGGGAAAAGGAGAGATTAAAGGATAATATTAAATAAGTGGGGGAAAGAGAGTAAGAGGTAAAGGGTGATATAAACAGGTTAAAAATGGAGATTAAAGGGTGATTAAAGGGGTGATAGTGTCCTATCATGGCTGGATTACTGACCGGGCCAGTGGGGCCAGCGCCCAGGGGCCCTTGAGGTCCCAAAACATTTTGCAATGCCTATTAACATTTATGATACAATATGTTTTTATTTCCATGCTTTTGGGGGGCCTCTGAGGGCCGTAGCCATGCTCTTGGGGGCCATAGCCATGCTTTTGGGCCGTAGCCATGCTTTTGGGCCCCTTATGAAAATGGACGAGGCGTTGTGGCACTGCTCTGACTTCGACTTCTGGCTATTAGGGGTCATAGGAAAGAGGGTGGCATCATTTTAGAGGGCCCTGGTTGTGAGAGCCCCTACCAGGGGGCCCTAGAGAAGAGCAGGGTATACCAGTAGAGGGCCCTTGATCACGAGGGGCGCGGGTTGGGAGGAGGGGGGGGGGTATCCAGACTATCCTTAATCCGGCCTCGTGTCCTACGTGTGTTCTGACTGCAGTGTTTCCGGTCTGGTCTCTCTCAGCTGTCCCATATGGTCTAGCGGTTAGGATTCCTGGTTTTCACCCAGGCGGCCCGGGTTCGACTCCCGGTATGGGAAGAGTTTATTATGAACAGTAATCCTGATAAATGGTGTATTGTGTTCTACGAGTTATTCTCTTTCACTATTTGGTGTAAAAGATTGTTGGATCAATAAAACATTTAGAACCATTATATCCATTTAAAAACTATTATAAACTATTATATAACATTTAAAACTATTTATATCCCTGTTTACACAAACAGCTCAGTCTGACTGACCTACAGGCTGCCGTAAAGACAAGAAAAGCTCTGCCGCCAATAAACACTGTCAGAATGAAATCCTTCTCAGTAGATCATCAGTTTGGGTCTGCTTTGGACAGCGTCTATTAGTGACCCCTGCTCTATACTGACAGTCACTATCACTGATAATCGTATAGTTAATAAATAATAAACATTATATTTATAATATTCATGATAGAGGAACTGGAAGTGGACATCTCTGATTATTTAAGGCTTTCCAGAACTTCAGTTTTACCAAAACAGTTCTTACATAGTGAAGCTTTTTAATAATTGTTTCTATAAATGGTTACAAGATCAGTTTAAACTTTCTGGTTCCACTGACTTACACTGAAAGTGAAATAATTATTTGAAGGTTTTTCTTTGGACAGCTGTGCAACGTCACAGAACATCCGTACGACATCAAGAACAAGTAAGAAAATTATATAAAATAAATAATAACACAGATTCCTCATCAGTGGATACTATATATAACATATAATAATAATAATAATAATAATAATATATTTCAATATTTCAGTATTTACTCCACCCACTGCCTTTATTACAGCTTCCACCCGTATACCCAGATTAACAGAGTTCTCCACTGCACTGCATATAAAGGTTTGCTTTGTTTCTTTATTGATCAGTTGTACATTCAATAGTAGCGCTGAACACAAAATACTGGATAAGAAGTGTGTTATTTCTATGATTAAGAATTCTAGAGAGGACGTTCTGGAGAACACTGTTTAGTAAGGCTTCCAAAACAACTCTGCATTTGCTCCAAGCTTTTTTTTCAGTTTTTTCTTTTTTAAATGCTACATTTCTGGCACTGAAGTGAAACGAACTGGAAAATTCATGAAAAAAGCAAAAAAAGGTCTGAGGTATGTATGTATGTACAATATGCTTTAGACTGAGCCTTAAACAGGCATGTGCACTGCTTAAAGAGGGGAATTCAGATATGCTCAGATCTGTTCACAGTGGTGGTGAATGGAACCAGACGTCCTCCTCTAAAAGCTCCTCACAGAAAGTTAGTAGATGTTATAAATACACTGTCTGATTCTGAGACGCTGTTTATGATAGTTTAGAGAAGATCTCAGTCTTAAACTCCATTCATGGTGGAGGGATACATGCAGGACGCTGTGAGGTTCAAATAGTCCCCAAAGAAAACCTAGTATTTTCAGATCTTCCACATTTTACCATTGTTTACCACCATTGTAGAGATGGCGACCCCTGGTTACCATCACCACCAATGTAAACACCATCACGCACCAAAACTCTTTACTGCCTAAACACTGAATTAAGTGTTTTTTTGGGTGTAATTTCTCGTTTTAAGCGCTGAAATAATGACCAGCAGGGATTTCACATACACTAGAACATAAAGAACACTTGGTTTATCCTCCATTTGGCATTAGGCAGCTTTCTTAGTCACTCTTCTCTCACTTTTTCCAGCGAAGCGCTCTTGAAATAACAGCTCATGTCTTGTAGTCCTATTCAAGGCACACACGGCCTTTCACTGTTTCCTTGGCAACCAGTCTTTCATTTTTTTATCTTCTTAGCAGCACTGTAGTCCTCTTCGACCCAGAGGGCTTAAAAATGTATGGCACACAGACGTACAACCCATCGCAGCTTCAGCAAGCAAATGAGAACCGGGACTCGGGCGCGCCCCAGGTGGCACAGAGGCCGAAGCGGAGAACATCAGAAGAACGTCTACGAGTGCTTGATGGTGTATTTGCCTTTCTGGAGCTGTGAGATGTACAGCTTCGACTTGCTGCCGTCGAAGCGCTTGAACCACACCTCGTCGTGGTTAATGGTGGTTATAATGGCACTGAAGGAGGAAAATAAAGAGGGGTTTTAGGGCAACGACTCTCAAAAGCATTGTACACACACCTACGGGTGATACAGCACCCCCTACTGTCAGCTCTGCTTAAGTACTACTACTACTATAATGAACAGGGGTGTAAGAAAATATTGAAATATCGAATATCGGGATATTATGTTTGGTGATACTGTATGAATTGAATCAGTGTGTGTTGTGTTCAAACCTCTGACCACTAGATGGCAGTGTTTTAATCCATTTTCAGCTCCACTCCAACATTAGCAAGCAGCACAAGGGCGCAGTGCTATTGTAAGCATTGATAAACCTGTTCATACAGTGGTGTGTTTTAATAGTAGGATTTGAAAAATCGCAATATCACTGTGCTTGCAGTATCACAGTATATCACGATATACTGAATCCTGACCGCTGCATCACGATACGTATAGTATCGCCAGGTTCTTACCAACACACAGCCCTAATAATGAAATAAGTCAAAATGGCCATTAAGGACAAGTTAGTCTTTGTTTTTCAGGAGATCTCTGAGATCTCCTTCATGATGAGATGTAAGTTGATCCACCTGTATAATTAAGGAGAAAATAAAAGGAAAATAAGTAAAAACTAAACTGACACTGACAACCCAGAGTCTAGAATCGAAACACCACTGAGTGTGTTTGGGTGGTGATTATTTCAAGATTCAAGATTCAAGATTCAAGAGTTTTATTGTCATATGTACAGCAGAACAGACAGTTACACTGTACAATGAAATTCTTACTTTGCTGCTCCTCCATTCACCAATAGATAAGATAACAAATAAAAGAAATAAAAAATATATATACAAAATATACAAAGTATAACAATATAAGTTGAAGTAGAAAAAAATATTTTTATAGTTAAAGAATAAAAAATAAAAGTTATGTGTGCTTTTATGTGCAAGTATGAAGAGCAGCAGCCATAAAGTGCAAGTTGCAAGTAACGAATGTAAACAATAATGTTTGTGTGAGTAGTGAATGTAAACAGTATTCTGACAGTACAGTGAATGTAAACAGTATTCTGACAGTACAGTGAGTGTAAGGTGCAGTTTAAATCAGACCAGTTAAAACCAGTTCAGAAAGGAGAGGTTGGAGAGGTAGTGCGTGAGGTGTTCACAAGCCTGATGGCCTGTGAGTAGAAACTGTTTGTCAGTTTTGTGGTCCTGGACTTCACACTCCTGTAACGTCTGCCTGAAGGTAAACGTGTGAAGAGTGTGTGCTGGGGGTGTGTACTGTCCCTGATTATGTTGTGGGCCCTCCTGGTGACCCTGGTGTGGTAGATGTGTGGTAGATGTGGTAGATTTGTGATTTATTTGTTATTTGGAGGCGAATCTGAACTGAGTCTCCTGAAAAGAGTGGAAGCTGGAATAAAGGTAAGGAGTGACAGAGTAAACACTCCCAACATCTCACACTATACTTAGTTGTTGAGGCTTCTGCTAAACACTACCTTTATTTCTGACACTAATTAATAATACACACTTAAAAAAATAAATAAATAAATAAAATAGGCAGATATGGTACTGTTCTGCTGATCGAGATATATATATAAAATTAGTAGTAGTACAGAGCCTTGCCTGGTGGGGTACTCGTCCTTGCGGCTGATGGATATGGCCTGCCCTCGGCTGTACCACTTGCTGTCATAGAACAAGCGGCCGTCCTCAGACCGGGCGACGTGATGATGCCTCTCGGGCTTCGATGGAACTGCTGAAAGAAAATAGTTCTGTTATTATAGAAATACCCACATAGCCTTGTGTTTCTAAATAAGTCACTGGCCCACTTTCTAGACTGCGTAAGTGCGTCTAACAGTGTCAAGCTTTTCTTTTCTGGTTTTCTTGTAAATGATACTGACACGAACTCTGACTGATAGTAGATAATGAAAGTGATGAAGGGAAATGAAGTAAATTCAAGTTCAAAATAAGCGATGAATAGCGGAAAGACATTGGTTTCACTCAGACTTGAGACTTTAAATTGGACTTGTAGTTTAGATCAGTTTAGTTTTTAGTGTAGAAACTTTAACATTGGGACATATCAGGTATTATAAAAGAAATCCAGGACTTATTGAGAAATTACAGTTTTGCCACATCGCCTACCTGTAATTTCTTGTATCGTACTGAATAATACATTTTGTAAATCATTATTTAAGAAAGTCAGATTAGAACATCACTATAATCATGAAACACGGCTCTGTGTCCCTTAGTTTTCACCTAAAAGAGTAAACGTACACTCTTAGAAAACACTCTTCAATCGTTCTTTAGTCAAGGCAGGAGGAATTATATATATAGTAATAATTATTTTTAAGAGTAATAATATCAAGTCTATAGAACAGGAGGTATGGAATTATTCCTGGAGCAGAATTAAACATCTGGTTGTGTTTAAAGAATGTTTAGAGGGTCTTTTAGAAATGAGCTCATTTGCTCTGATGCAGGTTTACATACTTTGAACATTCTGACCAGCAGCTTCATGAGGAGCCACATGAGCTGCTTCTCTAACAGGACTGAAGAAGATAGTGTAGATGCTGAGATCTTGTTCTGACAAACAGGTTTGGGGGTTTTATAGCTCTTATAAAAATATACATTCTCATTTTTACATTTAAATACACTCAAATGTTTTTTTAGTAATATTTGTGTACATGGGCTCCAACTTCACTGTTTACACTCGTCTCTCAACACATTCACATCTAAACCTCTTTATAACTATAAACATATATACTCAGTTAAGTGTGTCCATACTTTTGAATGGTTATATATATATATATATATATATATATATGAATTACAGTTTCTTCAGTTATTGTTACATGTGCTGCTTAACACATTCTTGTACTTCACACATGTGACTAACATGAATCACCGCAGAAGGAAATTCCCAGATGTGATGATTCACAGCTGGCTGGTATCACATGGTGACAAACTGCAGAAATATCTTACCGTCCACTTTTACTCTGTGCGGTCCGATTGAAGCCATCGCCTGCGGAACACCAGCGCGGTGAATAACACAACCCACCTTCATAAATCAACACAGCTCTCATCAAAACACAGCCAAACCTTTCTTATAGCGGTCCAGTCTTCAAGTATGTCCAGGTCCTGCAACATGTAAACAATATACGGTCGTAGCAGCAGATAAGGAAACACAACCAAACACGAACCAGCTAAAAGCAAACCTAGATATAAACCTAGATATAAACCTAGACATAAACCTAGACATAAACCTAGACATAAACCTAAATAAAAACCTAGATATAAACCTAGACATAAACCTAGACATAAACCTAGACATAAACCTAGACATAAACCTAGATAAAAACCTAAATATAAACCTAGACATAAACCTTGATATAAACCTAGATATAAACCTAGATAAAAACCTAAATATAAACCTAGACATAAACCTAGATATAAACCTAGATAAAAACCTAGACATAAACCTAGACATACACCTAGACATAAACCTAGACATAAACCTAGACATAAACCTAGACATAAACCTAGACATAAACCTAGATAAAAACCTAAATATAAACCTAGACATAAACCTAGACATAAACCTAGACATAAACCTAGATAAACCTAGATAAACCTAGATAAACCTAGATATAAACCTAGACATAAACCTAGATATAAACCTAGATATAAACCTAAATATAAACCTAGAGATAAACCTAGATAAACCTAGATAAACCTAGATATAAACCTAGACATAAACCTAGATATAAACCTAGATATAAACCTAGATATAAACCTAGACATAAACCTAGATATAAACCTAGATATAAACCTAGATAAAAACCTAGACATAAACCTAGACATAAACCTAGACATAAACCTAGATAAAAACCTAGATAAAAACCTAGATATAAACCTAGACATAAACCTAGACATAAACCTAGATAAAAACCTAGATATAAACCTAGATATAAACCTAGATAAAAACCTAGACATAAACCTAGACATAAACCTAGATATAAACCTAGATATAAATCTAGATATAAACCTAGATATAAACCTAGACATAAACCTAGATAAAAACCTAAATATAAACCTAGATATAAACCTAGACATAAACCTAGACATAAACCTAGATAAAAACCTAAATATAAACCTAGATATAAACCTAGACATAAACCTAGACATAAACCTAGATAAACCTAGATAAACCTAGATATAAACCTAGACATAAACCTAGATATAAACCTAGACATAAACCTAGATAAAAACCTAAATATAAACCTAGATATAAACCTAGACATAAACCTAGACATAAACCTAGATAAA
The DNA here is from genome assembly GCA_021613375.1 of Megaleporinus macrocephalus. NCBI lineage: Eukaryota > Metazoa > Chordata > Actinopteri > Characiformes > Anostomidae > Megaleporinus > Megaleporinus macrocephalus. The sequence continues at coordinate 49,775,202 of CM038707.1, read as the reverse complement.
AACCTAAATATAAACCTAGATATAAACCTAGACATAAACCTAGATATAAACCTAGACATAAACCTAGATATAAACCTAGATATAAACCTAGATAAACCTAGATATAAACCTAGACATAAACCTAGACATAAACCTAGATATAAACCTAGACATAAACCTAGACATAAACCTAGATATAAATCTAGATATAAACCTAGATATAAATCTAGATATAAACCTAGATATAAACCTAGACATAAACCTAGACATAAATCTAGATATAAACCTAGATATAAATCTAGATATAAACCTAGATATAAACCTAGACATAAACCTGGATATAAACCTAGATATAAATCTAGATATAAACCTAGACATAAACCTAGACATAACACAATCAGACAAAAACAGGAACATAGGTATTGATTAGATCAGTGATTGGCTTGTCTGACGAAATTACGATCCACACAAAGCGTTACACTTTAAAAATTACTATAGAGGAAAAACATGTTATTATATCATCACTATTACAATAAGGTTCCAGATAACTGAGTTTAAATAGTAGTGAAAGCAGGTTCTAGATAACTGAGTGTGAACGGTAGTGCAAGCAGGTTCCAGATAACTTGTGTCTGGAACCTGCTAATATCCCCACTCATGTTCACACTGAGGCTCTAGCTGGGTGTAAACGAGTGGTAGTGTAAGCAGGTTCTAGGTAACCAAGTGAAAATACGTGTGGTGGTCTGTCAAGTTCTACATAACTGAGTGTTAAAATATGTGGCTGTGTTATTAGGTTCTAGATAACTGAGTGTGTGTAGCTGGTGGCCTGCCAGTTTCTAGATAACTGAGTGTGTATGAGTGGTGGTCTGTCAGTTTCTAGATACCTGAGTGTTAATATATGTGCCCGTGATATCAGGTTCTAGATAACTGAGTGTGTATAACTGGTGGTCTGTCAGTTTCTAGATAACTGGGTGTAAATGAGTGGTAGTGTAAGCAGGTTCTAGATAACGGACTCTAAGACCTGAACAAATGTTACTCTACAGTTGTAGAGTCAGGAAAGTAAAGACTATATTGGACAGCAAAGATATTAAGATGTGTAAATCCATTGTGCTGTGCTACTGTAACTTTTTTTAAAAAGAAGAATTTAAATATATTTTTTAAATTTAAATTAAAAAAAATATCTGTAAATTTGTGTTTGAGTAATCTGGACAGGTCTAGATGAAAACCCAGCTGTTGTGAGGAACGAAGGATATCTGACACGACGACAGGCTTCTTCTTCTTGCCAGGACAGAAAGGATCTTTCTTTTTATTCGTCCTCGACTGCAAGCCGTCGTTCCACAGTTCTGGTTTAGAGAAAAATCAGGACAAGAAGAGTTTAATTAATATTATTATATTATCGGAAAAGTAAAACAAGACATTAAGTATTAGTTTACTTATAATAATCTCATAATTATGACTTCATATGTCAAGGTGATGAGTTAACATCTCTTAATATCGAGCTGGTATCTCATAATTTTCACTTTTTATGCAAAATATAAATAAAATTTTAAGTAAATTAAATACTAAGTAAATATTATTAGGTGATTTCAAGAATAAGTGTCTCAAAAATAAAATATTTTAGTTTCAGTATATCAAAAGATGTGTTTGTATGAAAAATTAATGAGTATGTTACATCAATAAGTGTTTCATAATAATGAGTTGGTACATTTAAAGTCAATACTATGATATTAGAGCAATGTGAAACTCTTAGAATTACAAAATTTCTGAATTATGAGAAACAACTGACCACACAGTCAGTTATAATAAGTCCACTAATATTTAAAGTCATAACTCTTGATAGTGAATTTATGTGGGGTCTGCGTTAAAGTGCTCTTAGATTTGTAATTTAAAACTAGGTTTTTAACTAGGTATTAATCTGTGTTTACAAATAAACGTTTTTTGCCCAAAAATCTAACAAGAAATAACAAAAGAGGGTCTCTAAAGATTACCAGCTATAAAAAATATGACTCTTTATGACTATGCAGACGGTCTCCGAGACCTCCAGCCTACGACTCGTTTATGTTAATGAGCTGAAAATAAAGTCACCTTGTAAAAAATCAAAACCCTTAATTTTATAAGGGTCACTATGAGAACAGTGCTATCTAGAACAGTATACTGTGAAACTGGTTCCCAGATATCAAGAACATATGGCTCACCCAGATAAACTGCATACGAGGTCTGACTAGTTTAACTCCGCTGATGGTTTTAAATGCAAATGGAAAATTAAATATGATACATTAATAACTAGGTCTAATATATCCTGGTTAGATTGATTACAGATTATTTTAGTGAACTGGTCAAACTAGTATCTGCACTAATTCACAGATGAGAAAGTGATGAAGGAAATCAGGTCATCAGACTGCGAGGAGGAGTGACGGATCTGAAACGCTCAGGCTAAGAAAAAAGGCTTCCACCAATCAGAGTGAACCTCGTGGCCGAGGCTTCGGTTCTACCTGAAGTGATGTCTATGCTGTGCCGGTGCTCCTCCAGCCGTCTGATCTTCTCCTCCAGCTCACTCTGGACCGTGTCAAACAGCAGGAGCTTCTCACTCTGCCAACACAGAACAGGTCAGGAAGCAGATACGAGGTTACAGCGGAGAACTGAACCCCATCAGGTTAATGCGGTGGCTGGCGTGAAGCCAGAAGTTCACCTGAGTCCAAAGAAAAGCAGGTATCTCCCAAACAGCAGCTTCACAGGAGAGGCCAAAACATTCTTTACTCGTAATGGAAGTGAATAGAACTAGAATTATTAACAAGCTACTCTGGAGCGTTTCTATTGGTCCATTCATCATGAAACGTTTACACATATTCATATCGTCACTGTCCAATGAAAAACATTGATCTCCGTTTTCCCACATAATTTAAACACGCCAGTGGTCATTTACATTGTGTAAAAATTTCAATGGACCAATAGGAGTTCTCCAAAATAGCTGGGAAAAAATTCCGGTTCCATTGACCTCCATTGAAAGTAAAGTAGGTTTTTGGTCTTTTCTGTAAAATTGCAATTTTGGAGAGACTTGGTTTTCATTGGACGGCGACAATATACGCACTGAAAACATGTTCTGACTGCTGTACATACTTTTAAGTTAATTTAAATGTTCTATAACGTTGTACTGGTAAAACCACTTACTACAGTTAAATAATCAGTGTTCTAGGACGTCCATGCTAGGGCTGGGCGATATGCGCAAAAATCTTATCACGATATTTTTTTTCATATCAGTCGATATCGATATAAATCACGATATAAATCAAATCACTATCTCCTTTTTACTTTAAGTGAGAAGAGAAGATATCGAAATGTAAACATTTTGTCAAATTGTTTTTTATCCTCTGATTTATTTTCAGACAAATAGACAAGTGTGTATAAGTGGTGGTCTGTCAAGTTCTGGATAACTGGGTAGAAACAGGATCGTGTACGCAGGATATAGATAACTGAGTGTAAATGAGTGGGGGTGTAAGCAAGTTCTAGATAACTGAGTGTGTATGAGTGGTGGTCTGTCAAGTTCTAGATAACTGAGTGGAAACAGGACGCAGAATCTAGAATTCTAGACAACTGGTTGTAAATGAGCATTAGCGTAGCAGGTTCTAGATAACTGCCTATAAAACCTGATGCATACAAAATCACATATGAAAATATCTGTTACAGGATTTACATCAACATACAGAACCTCAGCACTACTGGCGGTTCTTACCTCCCAGTGCTGACTCGCTGCCTGCATCTCACAGTCGTACTTATTCCTCACAGACTCCAAACAGAGCTCCCGGTAAATCCCTGCAGAACACATCACACGGTGCAGGGAATTAATAATCTCACGTTCTGCTGATGAAAACTGTTCTGGCTCACGGAACAGCCGAAACAAATACTTTATTTAGTACTTTACTCAATACTCAATACTTTATTTCAAGTAAACCTAAAACCACACTTTAAAACATATAAATCATCTACATAGAATATATACACCATAACATCATAACCACCTCCCTCTATCTCCACTCACTGTCCACTGTATCAGCTCCACTGACCATACAGGACCTCCACTTACAGACTGTAGTTCATCTGATTCTCTGTATACTTTATTACTCTGTTCTTTAATGATCAGGACCCCCACAGGACCACCACAGAGCAGATACTATTAGGGAGGTGTATTATTTTCTGAGAATTGTCCACCAACCAGCAACATTCGCCCTGTGGGCGGCGTCCTGTGTCCACTGATGAAGAACTAGAGGAACACAAACTGTGCAGCAGCAGATGAGCTACTGTCTCTGACTCTACATCTACAAGGTGGACCAGCAAGTAGTAGGAGTGTCTAATAGAGTGGACAGTGAGTGGACACACACTACTAACACACTACCACTGCCATATCAGCATCACTCCTGTGTCTGAGAATGACCCATCTCCCTAATAGTATCTGCTCTGTGGTGGTCCTGTGGGGGTCCTGATCATTAAAGAACAGAGTAATAAAGTATACAGAGAATCAGATGAACTACAGTCTGTAAGTGGAGCTCCTGTATGGTCAGTGGAGCTGATACAGTGGACAGTGAGTGCAGGTCCTGTATGGTCAGTGGAGCTGATACAGTGGTCAGTGAGTGCAGGTCCTGTATGGTCAGTGGAGCTGATACAGTGGACAGTGAGTGGAGGTCCTGTATGGTCAGTGGAGCTGATACAGTGGACAGTGAGTGGAGGTCCTGTATGGTCAGTGGAGCTGATACAGTGGACAGTGAGTGGAGATAGAAGGAGGTGGTGTTAATGTTATGGCTGATGTGTATATATGAAATAGTGTTATGTACTCTTGGTGGGCTAGGTATGGTACAGGAGCATCACAGCACACAGTTAAGAATAGAAAGATTTATGATTGAATATGGTTATCGGTGTATATAACCTTCACCAGACATTTCTAGTGCAGGTGGTCTCGGATGTACAAATAAAACAGGCCTAACTGAACTGAACTGAACCCTGCTCCAGTGAACACACCCCCTAATACCCTGAGTCAGCTTCATTACGTGTACCCGGGAGGGAGCAAAGCCCCGTGACCTGGATAATCATACGCATTCATAACCCATCCCGAGTTAACAAGACGTTCTTCAGGATCAGCCCTGCTCGGAATGCTGCACTGCAAGATGTCTGTGGTTTAGCTCACAGCTTATAAATACACAGAAACCCTGGAGTGTCAAGACAGTATGATGATCTACGTGTTGCCATGGCAACAAAATACGGCATACCACAGTATATACTGACACACACATACATATATATATATATATATATATATTATTCTCCAGGTTCTTTTCAGTCTGAGTTCTAAACTTTTGTCCTCACAAACTTCACCTGAAACGTTTACAAACGATTTTGTTTGTGTTTTTGTTTATAGTTCAGATTTGCAGGTTGTGTGAAACACCAGCGGACCTCATACTCCAGGATATAATACCCACTAAAGAGAAACGCTCATCGCTGGAAACTCACCAGCCACTTTCGTGCGGATCTGCATGTTCTCCTGAAGGTTGGCAAGGGGTTCTAGATACTCTGGAGCGCTGCCAGCTTTCACCTCTTGTAGTTTCAGGTCCACCTGGTTGAGCCTCTCCTTGTACAACCTGAAAATTCACTTTTTCAGGAACTCATATTCCAAGAATCTTCCAGAACATGGCAGTAGTTTTCTAAGAATTACACTTACTGACCTCTTAACCCTCTACTGACTGTCTGAAACAGCACACTGGCGCACACACACACTCACTCACTCACACACACTTATGTAATCACACACACACACACACACACACACACACACACATATATATATACACACACACACACACACATCACAACGTTTGTTGAAATATTAGAAATAAACTACAAGATTAAGTTTCTATTTGCTGTGGTGTTCCAGGTGGTTGCTGTGGTATCTGTGGAGGTAGCTAGAGGGTTGCTATGGTATCCGTGGAGATGGCTAGATGGTTGCTATGGTATCCGTGGAGATGGCTAGAGGGTTGCTGTAGGGTTGCTATGGTATCTGTGGAGGTTGCTAGTTGGCTACTATTATATCGGCAGAAGCAGGGGGGGTAGAATCCCAAGTGGTTACTAGTAAGTGAATTTGTATGACAGGTGGAGGTTGCTGGAGGGTTCCTATAGTATCTGTGGAGGTAGCTGAAGGGTTGCTATGGTATCTGTGGAGGTAGCTGAACGGTTGCTATGGTATCTGTGGAGGTAGCTGAAGGGTTCCTATGATATCTGTGGAGGTAGCTGAAGGGTTCCTATGGTATCTGTGTAGGTAGCTGAGGGGTTCCTATGGTATCTGTGGATGTAGCTAGAGGGTTTGCTATGGTATCTGTGGAGGTTGCTGAAGGGTTGCTATGGTATCTGTGGATGTAGCTAGAGGGTTTGCTATGGTATCTGTGGAGGTTCCTGAAGGGTTGCTATGGTATCTGTGGATGTAGCTAGAGGGTTTGCTATGATATCTGTGGAGGTTGCTAGAGGGTTTGCTATGGTATCTGTGGAGGTTGCTGAAGGGTTGCTATGGTATCTGTGGAGGTAGCTAGAGAGTTTGCTATGGTATCTGTGGAGGTAGCTGAAGGGTTGCTATGGTATCTGTGGAGGTAGCTGAATGGTTCCTATGGTATCTGTGGAGGTTGCTAGAGGATTTGCTATGGTATCTGTGGAGGTTGCTAAAGGGTTCCTATGGTATCTGTGAAAGTTGCTGAAGGGTTGCAATGGTATCTGTGGATGTAGCTAGAGGATTTGCTATGGTATCTGTGGAGGTCGCTAGAGGATTTGCTATGGCATCTGTGAAGGTTGCTGAAGGGTTCCTATGGTATCTGTGGAGGTTGCTGAAGGGTTCCTATGGTATCTGTGGAGGTAGCTAGAGGATTTGCTATGGTATCTGTGAAGGTTGCTGAAGGGTTCCTATGGTATCTGTGGATGTAGCTAGAGGGTTTGCTATGATATCTGTGGAGGTTGCTAGAGGGTTTGCTATGGTATCTGTGGAGGTTGCTGAAGGGTTGCTATGGTATCTGTGGAGGTAGCTAGAGAGTTTGCTATGGTATCTGTGGAGGTTGCTGAAGGGTTCCTATGGTATCTGTGGAGGTAGCTGAAGGGTTGCTATGGTATCTGTGGAGGTAGCTGAATGGTTCCTATGGTATCTGTGGAGGTTGCTAGAGGGTTTGCTATGGTATCTGTGGAGGTTGCTGAAGGGTTGCTATGGTATCTGTGGAGGTTGCTAGAGGATTTGCTATGGTATCTGTGGAGGTTGCTAAAGGGTTCCTATGATATCTGTGGAGGTTGCTGAAGGGTAGCAATGGTATCTGTGGATGTAGCTAGAGGATTTGCTATGGTATCTGTGGAGGTCGCTAGAGAATTTGCTATGGTATCTTTGAAGGTTGCTGAAGGGTTCCTATGGTATCTGTGGAGGTTGCTGAAGGGTTCCTATGGTATCTGTGGAGGTTGCTGAAGGGTTCCTATGGTATCTGTGGAGGTTGCTGAAAGGTTCCTATGGTATCTGTGGAGGTAGCTGAAGGGTTCCTATGGTATCTGTGGAGGTAGCTGAAGGGTTGCTATGGTATCTGTGGATGTAGCTAGAGGGTTTGCTATGGTATCTGTGGATGTAGCTGAAGGGTTGCTAAGGTATCTGTGGATGTAGCTGAAGGGTTGCTATGGTATCTGTGGAGGAATCTTAGTGTTTCCGTATTTATCCAGACGGAGTGTTTATATATCACTGCAGTGAACTGATCTGTGTCCACAGCCTGTACTCACTGGTCCTTCAGGTCAGTGAACTGCTTCTCCAGGCTGGTCATCTCATCCAAACACTCCATCCGTCTCCTCTCACAGTCTTCATCATCCATCTCTGGACACATGAATACACATCACACCATCACTGACCACGCACTGGCCTGCAGTCCGCTGGAGAACCGTGCTTAGAAGCATTAAACATGTAGTTAAACTGAGTGTGTTAACATTCTAAATAAAGATGATTCTACAGGGTTCTAAGTTCTACACAGAGCTGTTCTATGTTGGACACAATGTGCTGTACAAGGTTCTACAAAGAATTTTGTTTTCTGCACTATTTAAAACTATGGTTCATTTAGGGTTCTTAAGTAAAGGGAACTGTCCTGTTTAGAACCATGCCAATATTAAGTGGTGCATGGTGTAATGGTTCTTTATATTGATGAATAATGTGTTGTATATGGTTCCGCATAAAACATATTTGAAAACTGTTATATATAGCAACAAAAAAGGTTCTGCACTTTTGAAAAAGATGGTTCTGCAAGTGTTCTTTAGTAAGGGGAATGCTTCTATTGAAAATGGTTCTTTGCATGGTGAAATGGTTCTTCAGACAGATGTTGTATATGGTTCTGTACAGCACCGCTCTTTACAGCACCAAAAATGGTTCTGCACATGGCTCTATATAGAACGTGTGGTTCTACTTTTACTAAATAGAACCATTTCATGAAAATGGTTCTTCAGACATAACGTGCTGTACAAGGTTCTACAAAGAACATTTTTGATAAACTGTTCTATGTAGCACCAGGAACAGGTTCTGCACTATTTAAAGAGGTAGTTCTTCAAGGGCTTTAAGGTGAAAGGAACTGTCCTGTTTAGAACCATTCCATGATTAAGTGGTTCTTTGCATGGTATAACGGTTCCTTAGATTGATGGAAAGTGTGTTGTATATGGTTCTTCACAGAACTGTTCTATACAGTTATACAGGGTTCTGCACCTACAAGATGGTAGATGGTTCTGCAAGGGTTCTTTAGTAGGGGAATGCTTCTATTGAAAACCATATACCATGTCATGTATAAATGGTTCTGTGCATGGTGAAACGGTTCTTTAGGCTGATGTTGTATATGGTTCTGTATAGAACTGTTCTTTATGGCACCAAAAATGGTTCTGCACTTCTGAAAAAGATGGTTCTGCCAGCCAAGTTTTTTTCTACAAGGGAATGGTTCTATTTAGAACCATGTTTTTTGAATGGCTCCTTAGTTTGTTGGTGATATATGTGGTTCTATATAGCACCAAAAAAAGGTTCTGCTAGGGTTACGCTTGGGCCTGTAATAAGAGCAGGGTATATTGAACATGTCCTCTATTTAACCCAGCAAAGAAGATAAAGTTCCACCTTAAACGGTGCAGCAGTTACACAAGAGCCAGAATGTAACTTCATCACCGTTTAAGGTGGAACGGGAAATTCAGGCACCTGATTTTAACTGCTGTACGTTTAAGGTGGAACGTTAAATTAATGTGCAGGAGTATAACTGCTGTGCTGTTTAAGGTGGAACGGGAAATTCAGGCACCAGAATGCAACAGTTGCACTATTTAAATTCAGGAGCCAGAATGTAACTTCAGCACCGTTTAAGGTGGAACGGGAAATTCAGGCACCACATCATAACTGCTGCACCACATAAGGTGGAACGGAAAATTGAGTCACTAGAATGGAACTGCTGCACGTTTAAGGTGGAACGTTAAATTAATGTGCAGGAGTATAACTGCTGTGCCACTTAAGGTGGAACGACAAATACACGCACATTTAAGGTGGAACGGAAAATGTAGGCACCAAAATGGATCTACCGCACCACTTAAGGTGGAATAACAAATGCAGGCGCCAAAATGTAACTGTTGCACCACATAAGGTGGAACGGAAAATTGAGTCACTAGAATGGAACTGCTGCACGTTTAAGGTGGAACGTTAAATTCATGTGCAGGAGTATAACTGCTGCGCCACTTAAGGTGGAACGACAAATGCACGCACATTTAAGGTGGAACGGTCTAAATAGAAGCCACATTTTGCTTCGCAAACGCTGACAGCATAACAACAACACATCCTGCAGTCAACAGTTAAGGACTTGTTGTTTACATGAGCTGTCTAGTCCATCAAAAGCTAATATTGACCTGAAGTGTCTCCATCTTCAGACGCAGTGGAGCTCACTGTGTCCTCCTCGTCTGAACTGCTGCCTTCCTGCTCAGGGAAGTCCACGTCCATGTCTTCGTGGTTAGACTCTTTTCTGTCTCGAGAATGGACCGGCATTATATATGTTTATACAGTAAGACAACTAATCTGCTTAAAAACAGCGAGAAGATCTGCCCAAAGCCCGGGACAGAAAAGGTAAACAACCGGCTACCAAACCCCAAACCCACAGCCTTCAATCATGGCCACGTGGATGACCAATCAGCTGTCCCTGCGTACATTATTCATGAGGCGCGCGTGTTTATTGGTCCAGGCCAGCACCGAGGGGACGATGGGAGTTGTAGTTCGTATCCAACCTCAACGATTTGTGACGCTGCTCTGAAAGTGGCCAGCAGAGGGCGACAGCGCAGCATCGCTTTAAAATGAAGTCGTATTTATTTACAATTATTATTAAGAATTATAATAATCTAGTTACAAAACAGACACGTGCTGGTCGTAGTAGTGATGTGTTTATTGTGTGAGGTCAGTGTGTGTTTGTGTTGATGAGCTCTGTTCTTGCTGAGTCACGCAGAGGAACAACTTGTGGGGAAAAAGTCACAGCAGCGACTGAATGGAGCTCTTTTTCCTCACCACAAAATATTCAGTCTTAAAGGGGAACTCCATTGTATTATCTATATATATATATATACACTACCGCTACTACCCACTACTTGGGAATCTGTCCTGAATTAAATTGTTCTCAGGTGAATCTTGGCTTTCAGTTAAGAAGGGAATGTATGAAGGTTTAGATAATTCAATGGTCAAACAGCTCTCAACCATCAGTCAGAGGAGCATCTCATGAACTTTCAGTTGACAAACATATATAGACACTAAACAATGCAGCCGAGCGGGTACAGCGTGAACAGCTGAGAAGAGAGGCTGTGTGGTGTAAGGCTGAGGGGACAAAACAGAGGACGGGGTAGGAAAGTCCATGCACAGAGGTTTGTCCCAGATGAAATAAGGGCAACAATTGTGGACCATGTTGTAAATCCTGGTCTAACAGTGACTGAAGCTGGTCGCCGGGTGCAGCTGAATATTGAAAGAACAGCTGTGTCTTCAATCGTTCAAACGTTTCGTAGAGAAAACAGGTGTGTAATTCAGAAACGTGCACTCTGCTGTAACGCTGCTCACTGACATCAATCCTGAAATGTTATTCAGTCTAATGTTTTGCAGAGAGGAGCGTCAGGAAAAGAAAGCACTAGAATTTCTTCTAATAGTTTCTACGTGTGTAGTTTGTGTTATTGAGTGCTGCCAAAAAGTCGTCTGTCTTTCCTGAATTTCTATCTGATTTTGTTTGTCAACAAATTGCAGTGCAAACAATACAGTAACAGTATATTACTGTATAAATTTGATTCCAGTTCAATTTCCTGCTGTCAGTCTCCCACATACAGTCATGTGTAACGTTGTGTAAGTTTGTATTTTGTTTGTAACACATACTGTTTTAATTGATGTGCCACAGAATGTGTGTGTTCTTATAATTTAAATCTAGTTTCTATCAGAAGATCCTCACACTGTACACTGCTGCTCTGACAACATGACTAAGTATTGTGACTAGCTTGTTCATAGCCAATCACACACAGACTAGACATTCTGATGGCACTGACAAGTTGATTGACATAAATATTTGCTCTTGAGGTAAAAATAAAGAATTCTGAGCGAGAGCTGTGCATTTGCAGGTGTTTTATTGAGTTCTGCTGTTTGTACTAACTGTTTTGAGAAATGCACTTGTTGTGATGCCAACGTAAATCATGATGTGAGAAACAAACCAAATCACCTGAGAAGAACTGTAAAAGTTCAGGATCACTTTGGAATTTCATTTCATGCAATTTTCATGCAATTTACAAACAATATTGTTAATTTCTCAATGAATGTAAGTGTATCAGATGATTTTTAAAGAATAAAAATGTTTGTATTAAAGTCTATTTTTGTATAGAGGCTTATTTTACATATAGTTCTATTATCAGTAATTCTCAGTCCTCTGTCTAAATCTCCTGGTACGACCACCAATCCAAGTTAAGGATGTTATTGGACTAATTGGTTGTTAGGACACTCTTGATCAATTGTGATCACAGCTGAAAAACATTCTACTAATAAGTGAGTATAAAAGGGAACAACATTCTAGGTTAGTTTAGTATCTGAAGATCAGCAGTTGATGGCTTGCTGACCGACTCACAATGACCAGAAAGAAACAACTTTCTTTAGAGACCCGTCAGTCCATTGTTGTGTTAAGGAAGAAGATACTCCATTAAAACGAGAACATCTCACTGTGATCCCAAACTTTAGAGCGGCAGTGTATATATATATATATATATATATATATATATATATATATATATATATATATATATATATATATATATATATATATATATCATAGTTTTTACAAAAGCTTGTATTTGGAATGTTTGTGATGGTAAAATAGTGGAACAACTGAGAAAACACTGTGGAAGCCCATTACTGCCACTGTAAAAGAAGTTTTTTTAGTTATACTTTTGAGATACTATGTCATTATTTGGACAAAGCTTCTATTTCGAGATACCATCTCATTATTATGAGATGATAAGTTGTTATTTTGCGATACTGTCTATTTTGAGACGCTAAGTTGTTTTACAAATGTACATATATTATTTTATTTGTTATTTTGACATACTAAAATATTGACTAAGTATCTCAAAATAACAATGTGGCATCTCAGAATGTATCTAAGATTTTTTGATATTTAAATTGTTTTTTTAATATTTTGAGATGCTATATTATTTTCAATTTCTTTCTGGGATCAATAAAGTATATGTCTATCTATCATTATTTTGATATGTCTATATACTGTATATATATACCATGTGTATATATATATTACACTACCATGTGTAGTATTCTCTGTGTGTACTGTGTATGTAGTATATTGTGTATTGTCTGTAAGTTATGTGTACATTACTTGTATACTGCATATAATGCCAAATTCCTTGTGGGTGTCAACAGGCCAATAAATCTGACTTTGATTCTCACACTGATCTAGAAATAATAGAATTAATCTAATAATAAACTTACAACTAATCTAATATTTAAAAAACATAACCCTGCAGTGTATTTACAGAAAGCATTCCAGTGTTCTAGTGGTCTGCGTCAGTGGTGGGGAAGTCCAGTTCTGGAGGGCCGGATTCCATAGTTGGGTGATTTTCCTGCTCAAACACACTGAACTCAGCTCAGTGCTGATTACCGGGTTTACCAAGGAAATCAACAGTCTGTGCTGGACTCCAGTACTGGACTTCCCCAGCCCTGACGCAGACCACTAGAACACCGGAGAGCCTGGAACTCGATGTGTTAGCTAAATAATTATTAGAAAGCTGTAAATAAAAAGAGTTTTAACACCAACAAATACACTCTGTTTATTAGGGGTCGTAAGAAAATATCGGAAAACATTGAGTATCGTGATATTTTGTTTTGTGATACTGCATCGATTCTCCAACATGAGATATCGATTTTTAATTAATAGTTTACAGTTGCATTTAAACCCCCAACCACTAGAGGGCAGTGCTTGCTATTAGACTTTGATGTAAGCAAGTAGCGTAATGCTAGCATTAGCAAAGCTGTGCTTATGGAGGTGTGATTTTTGAGCATTTTCTTAAAACTATAGTTAAAAAATCGTAATATATCGTATTGATTACCGTATCGCAGTATATTACAATATACTACTATATATCAAAAAATTGAACTACTGTAGTACATATACGTATCATATCACCAGGTTCTTATTACTACACAGTCCTACTGAGCAGGTTCTGTAGAACCTTAATAATCGAGAATATTGTGAGATTTAATAATATTTAGTTCTATATATCATCTTTTGTCTTTTATTGAACACGCTTCTATATAGCACCAAAAAGTGTTCTGCACTTTTGCAACAGATGGTTCTTTGCATGGTGAAATGGTTCTTCAGTTCTTTATTAGTTCTTTATATATATAAATATATAAAGTACATAAAATATTGATATATATATATATATATATATATATATATATATATATATATATATATATATATATATATATATATATATATATATGGTAATTAGTTCTTTATGTATATGGTTTCATATGCAATCCTGTTGTACGTAAAACCTAACATCGACTTATCAATATATAACATCCACATCATTGATATATATATATATATATATATATATATAGAACCACCAGTTGAAAACTTACACTAAAAATGGCTCAGCACTTTTGAATAAGGTGTTTCTGAGAGGGTTCTTTGGTAGGGGGAATGGTTCTATTTCATACCATTTCATGCCTAAATGGTTCTTTGCATTGTAATTAGTTCTTTAGACTGATGTTGTATATGTTCTATATGCAACCCTGTTGTGGAACCATATGCCATGTTATATATAGAACCAACAGTTACATATAGCACCAAAAAGAGTTATACACTTTCAAAACTGACGGTTCTGCAAGTGTTCTCTAGTAATGGGAATGGTTCTGTTTAGGACCACATACCATTTCATGCTTAAATGGTTCTAGGCATGGTGAAATAGTCCTTGATGATGCATATGGTTCTGTGTAGAAGCTTTCTGAAAACAGTTACATATAGCACCAAAAAGAGTTCTGCATGCCTGTTCTATATGCCACCCTGTAGTACATGGAACCATATGCCATGCTATATATAGAACCAACAGTTACATATAGCACCATAAAAGGTTCTGCGTTTATAAAACTGATGGTTCTGCAGAGTTCTCCCGTACTGGGAATGGTTCTGTTTAGGACTGCATACCATTTGTTGCTTAAATGGTTCTTGATGATGCATATGGTTCTTTGTACAAGCTTTCTGAAAACAGTTACATATAGCACCAAAAGGGTTCCACACTTTTGAAACAGAGGGTTCTGCAAGGCTTTTTTCGTAGGTGGAACGGTTCTATTAAGAACCACATACCATTTCATGCTTAAAAGGTTCTTTGCATTGTAATTAGTACTTTAGACAGATGTTGTATATGTTCTATATGCAAACCCTGTTGTACATGGAACCATATGCCATGTTATATATAGAACCAACAGTTACATATAGCACCAAAAATGGTTTAGTACTATATACACGTTTAAAAAAAGAGGGTTCTGCAAGGGTTCTTTGGTTCTATTCAGAACCACATACCATTTCATGCTTGTTGTATATAATTCTACACAAAGACAGAAATATATGGGCGCTGGACTCGGGAGCAGCTTGATCTTCCCCGTCAGGCCAGTCAGGTCAGGTCAGGTCAGTCAGGTCAGGTCAGGTCAGGTCAGGTCAGGTCAGTCAGGTCAGGTCAGGTCAGTCAGGTCAGTGGGATTTCCTCTGTATGTAGTAATACCAGTTATTTCTGTGTTTTTCTGATCAGCGTTTAGGAACGTGATGAACCTGCACTGCTGCTGGACTTTTACAGATGTCCTAAACCAGCTGGGTCAGACTGACTCACCCTGAACACGTTCAGTCTACACATCTTCACACACACTCACATCCCACTCTCTGATCTTTACTCTGTGGTCAGACGGTCTAGTACGCTGCCCACGCTGGACCAAATACTCCAGTCACCCTCAAAACCAGACTCGCCAAAACTCCTGCTACTCAAAATAGAACTAGAGCCACTGCGGCGGTCTGTCATCACGCTTTGAAGGCTGCGTTGAAGTCAGAGACCACCTTTCATGTATTCTTTTATTGTGTTTCCTTTGTTTCCCGTCAAAACAGTCACTGCGTGTATTTTATATTTATGTAAAGGGGATATAAAACAAATAATGATGATGAGAGCAAGTAAAAGTGGTCCTAACAACCACCTGGAAGACCCACCAACACTGTCCCCCCATCAGTCAGTAGAAGAATTTTATTTTTATATTTATTTATAAATGCTGAATTTAACTGGTAACCAGTGTAAGGCAGATAAAACTAGGCTGGTTAAACTAACTGAAGCTTGTTAGGACCTCTGCTGGAGGACTGTGGTTGTTGTGGAGGACTGTGGTTGATATTTGAGGGTCTGAAATATATTTCGTGTTTGTTTTTTTCATGTTTTTTGACAGTGATATCATTGATGTGCAAGAATGATTCATATATTTAGGTCAGACAGTGGTCACCCAGCACACGGCCTGTTCACCATACTGCCATCAGGCAGGAGATACCGCAGCATCCAGGCCAGAGCAGCCCAGCTAATGACCAGTTTCTACCGACAGGCTTCTGACCCCGGACAATATCACTAAGTATCTTTAAATATAAATATCTTCTTAGATTAACCTGTCTATACAAAAATTTCTACAGAGTATTGTGTATATTTTGTGTACATTCCTTTATATTTTGATATTTCAGTTATTTACATGTTTGTAAATACAGTACGTGTGTGTATCGGCAAGAACCTGGCGATACGATACATACCGTGATACAGCGGTCATGATTCAATATATCACGATATACTGCAATACTGCAAGCAAAGTGATTTATTGCGATTTTTCAAATCCTACTATTAAAACACACCACTGTATGAACAGGTTTATCAATGCTTACAATAGCACTGCACCCTTGTGCTGCTTGTTAATGTTGGAGTGGAGCTGAAAATGGATTACAGCACTGCCATCTAGTGGTCAGAGGTTTAAACACAACCCACAATGATTCACTGTCTGCCAGAAATCTGTGTATCAATACTGTGTTTTTGAGAATCGATACAGTATCACTAAACATAATATAACATATATTATGTAATAGCATTGCATAACATATATATATATATATATATATATATATATATATATATATATATAAAATGCTGCTCTGCTGTAGAGTGCATGTATATTCTGTCATGATGTGCAAATGAAAAATAAACATGAAACATTTAAACTGTTTAAAGATCAAAGAACAGTATCTTTCACGAACACCCCCTTTTTAAAGTATCTGTGTTGGTATCAGGGTATTAGTACATGTTATCTTCTGCAGTCTGGTCCAAACCGGTTCTACCAAATAAATATCCAGCTTACATTCCAGTGTTGACACTGAACAGAGAGATGATTTCCACACAAAGAAAAGATATTACATCAACACAACTGTGCCTAGTGTCAGCACTGGAGCTCTGGGGCTCCACAAGCTAAGCACACACCTTCTAAAGCACAACCTGGGACAACATGTATTTCAGTAGTTAATGTTCCAAGTGTTCTTAAAATGTTCATCAAATGTTTACAAATGTCAACAGTTCCTATCAAACTCCATAGTGAACACATAAGGGTTAATTCTGAGCTGTGTTGTGTGTTAGAAGGCAATGAAACAAGCATGATTATTATTAATATTACTAATTATGTTATTAACAAAGTAAATAATAAAACTGAAATCAGGACTTGTGATGAAATGAGTGCATTGAGGAATACGAAAAAAGAAAAAAACATTCTCAACATTGGATGGGAATTAAAGAAACATGACTTTTTATCTAGAACTTTCTATCTAGTATTAATTTTATTTATTTAATTAATTTTCCTCATATGAGCTGCTCATTTCAGGTCTATCCACATACTTTCTATAGGACTATTCTACATATACACATTATTCTACTTTAACGGTCTTTGGTAGAACCACTTGTGTGCTAAGGGTCTGCTGTCTTGCTGCAGGACCCACGTCCTCCTGAGATCCAATTCACAGACAGACGTCCTGACATTGTTCTTTAAAATTCACTGTAGAATTCAGAATTCGCTACCGTATTAATGATGGTCAACAGTTCTGCAGCCAAACAGGCCCAAAGCTGATACTACCACCACCACGTTTCACAGATGGGATCAGGTTCTTATGCTGGAGTGCAGCACTGATGAGCAGATGAGTTATGATGACTTAGAACTGAGATAGACCTCCTCCAGTCTATCAGCTCCACTGACCCTATAGGAGTTCCACTTACAGACTGTAGTTCATCTGATTCTCTGTATACTTTATTACTCTGTTCTTTAATGATCAGGACCTCCACAGGACCACCACAGAGCAGATACTATTAGGGAGGTGGGTCATTCTCAGCACTGCAGTGACACTGACATGGTGGTGGTGTGTTAGTGTGTGTTGCGCTGGTGTAAGAGGATCAGACACTCCTACTACTTGCTGGTCCACTTTGTAGATGTAAAGTCAGAGACAGTAGCTCATCTGCTGCTGCACAGTTTGTGTTCCTCTAGTTCTTCATCAGTGGACACAGGACGCCGCCCACAGGACACTGCTGTCTGGATAGTTTTGGTTGGTGGACGATTCTCAGTCCAGCAGTGACGCTGAGGTGTTTAAACACTCCAGCAGCAGCACTGCTGTGTCTGATCCACTCACACCAGCACAACACACATGACTCAACTCCCTAATAGTAGCTGATCTGTGGTGGTCCTGTGAGGGCCCTGATCATTGAAGAACAGAGTAAGTTTATTGGTATATATTGATATATAGCACCAAAAGCGGTTCTTCCATCATAACAGGCTTCACGTTATAACAACAGTAGAACCTTTTTTCAGATGCATCACATCCATCTGAAGAACCGTTCACCGTGCAAGGAGCCGCTAAAGCATGCAGACAGTACTCAGTGTTCATGGTTCCTTATAGAACCACTGTCTTTACTGAGGAACCCTTAAAGAACCAACATTGTTCAGAGTTGTATAAATGACTGTGACACACCTGCAAGCAAATCAGGTTCTTTGCACTGGCAGGTTTCTGAGAGTCAGAGAACCAGTTAGTCACCAAACCCAGACTGAAACATGGAAGTGAAAAAGAATGTCACGCAATGTCACTGCATCTTCCTGTCCATCTAGCATGTTCTTTAAGGAATGTGCTGAATTTCGGGGGCACTCCCGTCTTCGAGGAATGTGTGGAATTCCCGGGACGTCCTCACGGATCTGCTGTCTGCTCAGCCGGCTGGCAGGGCGGCGTCACGCAGTCGTGTTTCGTCTGCAATAGGGAGGCACTGTGATGTCAGTCTGCCGGGCGTCAGCTCTCTGTGTCAATGTGTCACCGGCGGAGTGTTGTTAGAGACGGTTGCTATGGCAAGGGCCCTCCTCTCTAGTGTAAACAAAGCTGGAGTGGTTTCCAGATCAAATGTCGCCACCAGACAGGTAGCGCAGGCCGTCTCACGCAAAACTCACTGTAGTTGCATAAGAGGAGTTTCCCTCGAGTCGTTGCCTCCGCCTCTCTTTCAATCTCTCTCTTTCTCTCTCTCTTTCACAAGATCGGCCCCCGTTCATTCTTCACACTGTAAACAGTACCCCTCAAAAATGCTCCACTGACTCAAACGTGGACCACATTCACATCAATTGAACCTGCAGTGCTGTGCAGACGTCAGAGATCATGGATTCATGGTGGGGTTCCATATAAAACCAGGAACCGATGGAGAATGTGTTGTTTAGGGGTCTGTAAAAAAACAAGATAGGCTTTTCTACTGTTACAACTTCAGTATAGAAACAATAGCTGAACCCATTTGGTGCTACATAGAACCATTTTCTTACAGGTTCCACAAAAAAACCCTATACAGCACATCCTCCAACGGTCTGAACAAACATTTCACCAAACATCCCATTAGGTGTGTAAGCAGTGAGCAAAATACTAGATACTCTAGTGCAGGTGGGCCACTAACTCGCTCGCCACAGTCTCAAACTTGGACCAAATTCATTTCAACTAAATCTGCAGTGCTGGGCAAAAGTCAGAGACCACGGACTCATGTTGGGGAAAATACAGGAGATTCCAAAACTGGAGTCTTTCAAAAAGATGGTTCCATATAGAACCATGAACACATGAAGGGATTTTCTCCTGTTACAATAGGCTGAACAATCATTTCACAGAACATCCCATTAAGTGTGTTAATAGTGAGCGAAATACCCCACTAGAATTTCAGGGGGGTCCCACATTGACTAGATTCTCCAGTGTGGGTGGGCTGCTAACTCGTTCGTCATAACGGCACTAATTGGCAGCTACACACGTTAACTGAGATCTGTTCCTCTTCAGTTTGAAAAACAAGTAGCAATTCATTTGCTTCGCCAAACTCTTAGAAACTTTACACTATACACTATAACCCACTACACTATACACTTCACACTCTACACTATAACCCACTACACGATACCAACTACACTATACACTATAACCCACTACACTATACACTTCACACTCTACACTATAACCCACTACACGATACCAACTACACTATACACTATAACCCACTACACTATACCAACCACACTATACACTATAACCCACTACACTATACCAACCACACTATACACTATAACCCACTACACTATACCAACCACACTATACACTATAACCCAATACACTATACACGCTCTACACTATAACCCACTATACACTATACACTATAACCCACTACACTATACACTTCACACTATACACTATAACCCACTACACTATACACTTCACACTCTACACTATAACCCACTACACTATACCAACCACACTATACACTATAACCCACTATACACTATAACCCAATACACTATACACACTCTACACTATAACCCACTATACACTATACACTTCACACTATACACAATAACCCACTATACACTATAACCCAATACACTACACACTTCACACTAAACACTATAACCCACTATATACTATAACCCAATACACTATACACTTTACACTATACACTATAACCCACTATACACTATACACTTCACACTATACACAATAACCCACTATACACTATAACCCAATACACTACACACTTCACACTATACACTATAACCCACTATACACTATAACCCAATACACTATACACTTCACACTATAACCCACTATACACTATAACCCACTATACACTATAACCCACTACACTATACACTTCACACTATACACTATAACCCAATACACTATACACTTCACACTATACACTATAACCCAATACACTATACACTTCACACTATACACTATAACCCAATACACTATTCACTTCACACTATAACCCACTATACACTATAACCCACTATACACTATAACCCAATACACTATACACTTCACAATATACACTATAACCCACTATACACTATAACCCACTATACACTATAACCCAATACACTATACAAACCACACTATACACTATAACCCACTATACACTATACCAACCACACTATACCAACCACACTATACACTATACACTATACACTATAACCCACTATACACTATAACCCAATACACTATACACTATACACTATACACTATACACTATAACTGATAGGCGGTTTAAATGTCTCTGAAAATATTTTAATATGCGCTACATTTCCTCTGCTGGGCTTTAATAACAGAGCTTAACCAAATTACACTGCAGGCCTGGAAATAACCTGAAGCTCAGCCCGCTTTGAAGGAGTTGGTACAGCTACAAAGCAGTGGTCAGCAGTGGTCAGCAGTGGTCAGCGGAGTCTGGTGGTCCTGTTTAGTGAATATTATTAGGCTTTTTGTTGTTTTGTCCACCCCCTGTATTTATGATCTGTGTATAAACAGCGTTGGTGGTGTCGTCAGGTGAACTGGCCGCTCTGCTGGTGCACTTTGCTCTCGTTTTAGGAAACCGCACACCTGAACATGAGAGCCTCGCGACGCCGCGCGGAGGAAACCGCAGGCAGAGACTTCAGATGGAAAATTGCAGATTTGCTGGGCTGGGAAGGTGTTTTTGCAGGGAGTGCCCCAGAAAAGTCAGAGATCACTACAAACCCCGGAGTGAGGGGCCTTCCATCCTTCTCTCTCTTTGATCACGCTCAGAAACTTTTCTCTCTCTTCTCTCTTTCCTCCTGACACCATTCAGGTTCTGAAAAGAGCTTTTTGTTCCCCTGTTCCTGTCACATGACTCAAGATGTCTTGAAGGACAAAGGTGAAAAAGCCAAAGCTCTGAGTAAACCATACCAGCTCTCCTATACGCGCCTGTGTGTGTGATGGTAGATCTACAGGTTTATACTGAGAGATTTGATTTAGAGAGTTTCTGTTGGTCCAGTCATCATAAACCTGTTACATTATATAACAGATTCTCATTTCAGATTTTGATACATTTATATTCATATAACTTATAACATATACATTTTTAATATTTATTGCTGCTGATCTACACAGAACAGAAGGTTATGTAGCACCCTGTATTAATTATTAAATTACACCAACAAGTAAATAAAGTATACAACAGAAATATAGGTTGATCATTTACTACTATAGATAGATAGATAGATAGATAGATAGATAGAGGGACAGTCATGGGCTGGAGGTTAGCAAGGCACCCCTGCAGACAGATAGACAGACACTATAGTGATCCCAGAGGGCAATTCAAGGTAGCTAGTGCACCAAGGTAAGGCAAACAGGTCAACTGCAACCAAAAAAAGAATAGAATAAAGTAGAATAGAATAGAGTAGAATAGAATAGAGTAGAATAGAATAAAATAGAGTAGAATAGAATAGAGTAGAATAGAATAGAATTGAGTAGAATAGAATAGAATTGAGTAGAATAGAATAGAGTAGAATAGAATAGAATAGTATAGAGTATAATAGAATAGAATAGAGTAGAATAGAATAGAGTAGAATAGAATAAAATAGAGTAGAATAGAATAGAGTAGAATAGAATAGAATAGAGTAGAATAGAATAAAATAGAGTAGAATAGAATAGAGTAGAATAGAATAGAATTGAGTAGAATAGAATAGAATTGAGTAGAATAGAATAGAGTAGAATAGAATAGAATAGAGTAGAATAGAATAGAATAGAATAGAGTAGAATAGAATTGAGTAGAATAGAATAGAATTGAGTAGAATAGAATAGAATTGAGTAGAATAGAATAGAATTGAGTAGAATAGTATAGAGTAGAATAGAATAGAATAGAGTAGAATAGAATAGAATAGAATAGAGTAGAATAGAATAGAATAGAGTAGAATAGAATAGAATTGAGTAGAATAGAATAGAATAGTATAGAGTAGAATAGAATAGAATTGAGTAGAATAGGTAGGGCAAGTGTGCTCACGGCCCCCCTAGCAGAGTGTTTCCCTGCATGAATGGGTTAAACGTGCAGATCAATATAGTATCTATCTGTAGATGTACTGGACGGCTCCAAAGAGTGTTCAAAAATGGATTCATATATTATATATATTCATATCTGCATACTGAGTGGCTGGGGTGGGCGTACTTGCCCCCATTAGTATGTATAGTGACTACAGCTTTGATAGACAGATGGAGGCAGGACATCAGGGCTCAGTGGACGATGATGATGATGAACCCTTGAGTTGCTCCTTAAACAAACTACCTGTGCAGCAGGACGAGTATCAAAATGAACGAATACTCCAGCCATTCACAGTCCTGCAGGTTTAAAGCAGTCCATTAAAGCGTGCATCCTTAAAAACACACTGGAGTGAGTATAAATTTTAATAGCATGCTTAACAATGCAGCAGCTGCAGCAACAGAGAGAGAGAGAGAGAGAGAGAGAGACATAGAAAGAGAGAGAGAGAGAGAGAGAGAGACATAGAAAGAGAGAGAGAGAGAGAGAGAGAGAGAGAGAGACATAGAAAGAGAGAGAGAGAGAGAGAGAGAGAGAGAGAGAGAGAGAGAGAGAGACATAGAAAGAGAGAGAGAGAGGCAGAGAGAGACAGAGAGATACAGAGAAAGAGAGAGAGAGATAGACACAGAGAGGGAGATGCACCATTCATGGCACCTCTGTGCTCTGCTGCAGTGTGTAATAGGAAAATACAGATTTTCATTCTTACTCTGCGGACTCACTAGGAGGGAAATTCTGTGAATAAAACCCCGCACTGAGTTCCCCCACTGGCTGCGCTGGAAATCCCCGGGCGCGCGCGCGCGCATATAAAGGAGGGCCTCGCGCCTCCTTCCTCTCTCAGATCACTCTTCCCTTCCTAGCAGCTCGGTGCGCAGCGACTGAACGGACGGCCCGCGCACAGCTCAGTCAGGAGCACAGCCATGGAGCACAGCATGAGCCATATGGATTACTTCCAGCACGCGGAGCCCAAGCAGGGCAAAATGCAGCAGCAGACCGAGGAGCGCTTCGACAGCGGCGTGGATTCTCTCCCCGAGGACGAGTACAAGAGGATTCTGGAGGACATGGGCAGCCTGGCGGTGTCGCACACGTACACACAGGAGCCGTGGAAGCACGAAGTCACAGAGGACGGAGACACGTAGGTTCAATCCTGACTTTTCACTTTTACGCACGGTTTTACGCACGTTTTGAGCACGTTCGTTCCCTGACACCGTTGAAACTTGGGGTGTTTATGGCTGGGTAGGCGCGTGCATTGCATGTTTGGCTTTGATGATTGGTCTAAAACCTCACCACGCGCTTGGAAAGTTGTCGAAAGTTTGAGAAAAGTTTGGGAAAGTTTTAAAAGTGGTGCACAAACTAAATTAAACTGGCTGCAGTGGCGCTGCTTCGGCAGAGGGGGCGCCGCTGAGGCAGTGGGAAAGTCCCTGGCGCGCAGCCAAGCGTGCATAACGCATCAGATGGTGTCAAAGCCGCAGAGGGTGGAAATAACCTTCAGAGAGAGAGAGAGAGAAAAAAACTCCGAGGCCACTTCCTCCTGCTGGTATTCTTGTAACAGCGAGTTCTGAGGAACACCTACTCAAACTCTACTTTCCATTCTTCCAGGTATCTTCACCTCGCAGTCATCCACGAGGCGGAAGATTACGCCATGCAGATCATCAAGCAGTCCATGAACGACCCCTACCTGAACAAGCAGAACAACCAGAGACAGGTAAGGTTTGAGCCAAGCCCACCCCCCTAAACAAATATAAACAATGAACCTTAAAATAAACAAACCGACCAAACACAAACACCTGCTTGACCCCTCGTTTCTGGCCTTTCCGCAGACGGTGCTCCACCTGGCCGTGATCACGGAACAGCCACACATTGCCGAGAGGCTGCTGAAGGCCGGCTGCGACCCCTGCCTGGTGGACCAGAACGGAAACACGGCCCTCCACATCGCCTGCAAGCGGGGGTCCCTGGCCTGCTTCGCAGTGCTCACGCAGATCAACACCAAGCATCTGAGGTCCATACTCGCCTTCCCCAACTACAACGGTACGTCACGTTACCACTGCATGTCCAAAGAAAAACAAGCGTCTCCATAGTAACAGCAGCTTTCCAGTAGAGCCCAAGAACCTAGTCAGCTTCCAGTGTAGAGGTTTCATTCTGTGGGAGTTTCACAGGACGTTAGGAAGCAGCTCCTGTTTTTATATGATTGGAGATGCCTGTTCTTCTTTGGACTGAGTGAATCCCGATTCTCGCTATCCCATAATATCACCCTGCTGCTTCCGCTCATCGTCTCAACTTCTCTATTACAGGACACACCTGCCTTCACATCGCCTCCATGTACGGCTACCTCTCGTTGGTGGAGAACCTCGTCCAGCTGGGTGCCGACGTTAACGCAAAGGTACGCGTCCATCCCAGCGTTGCATTCCCAATGAGTCCAGAATTCCGATCCTGTGTGCTTCTTTCCGAACGAACCGTGACTAACAAGAACTTCTTCTTCTTCTTCTTCCTCCAGGAACAGTGCAGCGGCCGGACGTCTCTGCACCTGGCCGTGGACCTCCAGAACCTGGCGCTGGTGCACCAGCTCATCGCCCTGGGTGCCGACGCCAACAGCCTGACCTACGGCGGGTACGCGCCCTACCACCTCACCTTCGGCCGGCAGAACGGCGAGATCCGGCAGCACCTCTACGAGAGGACGGCGCAGGAGCTGCGGGCGCTGCCCGAGAGCGAGAGCGAGGATAGCGAGGAGGAGCTGATGTCTGAGGACGAATATGTAAGTTGGAGACGTTTGAACCCCAGCCCTCCCCGATTACAGGGGTCCTTTAATTAACAGTTAAGGGTTAATTAACTCTCAGATACTAACCGGCTTGTGTTTTTCTTGCAGATATACGACGACATTCAGTTCGTTGGGAAGTGAAGTAACGAAGCCAGGACTACATTTCCCATGAAGCACAGCAACAAGGCAGCTAAGGCTCGTACACAAGGCCCAGGAGGAGGGGACCGGACCCCTTCGGAAGCCCACAGGGACAAAAACACCCGCCAGGGATGAGCAGGCCGGAGACACGAGACTGAAAACTAAACCAGCGTCCAGCACCCAGGCGGGGAGGTTGTGGGAAGGGGCTCCTCGCGCCCCCCACCCCCACCCCCCGCCGACAGCAAACTGTATCTGAACTTGTATGATATTGTATAAAAGATGAAACAGAGAAATATATTTTTGTACTTTGTAAATATGAAATATGACACTATTGTAAATCATGTTTATTTCTATGTATGACAACAAAAACCAACTTTAAATTAAACCAACATTCCTTTGAATCCTCGAATCCCGTCTCCTGACTTCATTTTCTCGGATGAACAGCATCCGTCTCTCAGGTTCCTCCGTGTCGAGGAGCTCGGCTGAGCTCAGCGGCCCGATGGAAAAGTTGAAAGAGGTGATTTTACCGTATGTGTCAAGCGAAGAAATTCCCTGATTACGTTCTGTAAACAGTATCGTTTCCTCAAATCTAGGCCGTGAGTCACGCAGATGTCATTATGAATAAAATTCCTCATGTTTGTGGAGTCAGGGTCACATGTGAGTCATGTTTAACTTAAGTTCCCCGCCGGCTTTCAAGAACGTGGAGTTTCCTTTTAACCTACAGTAACCGGAGAGTGGTAGTTCAGTGAAGCTGTGACTCGAGTGTCTACATTTAATTTCAAATACCAGATTTATTAATATATATATATATATATATATATATATATATATATATATATATAGAGTTATCTATTTTTATCAATTTTTATTTTTTTTGGCAGCATTTAATTGCAGCAGCTTTTGTTTACATTGTGTGAGATTTATATGATGGACCAATAGAAATGCTCTAAAACTACTTGAAAAGATTCTGGTTCTATATATATATATATAAAGAGAGAGAGAGAGAGAGAGAGAGATGATATATAAGGCAGTATTGATCTCTATAGTACTCTGTGTAAGAGGACTTCACAGCAGGATCAGGTTTAGTTTTCCTGTGAATGTTCTTCAGGATTCAGGAAAGCAGGTGATGATTCTGAGGGAAACTCCAGAGGCTTTGTTCTCGAGAGGCAGACTGTTACTGTTTAGTCCAATTCAGCGAAGCCGCTGTGCATCACCATGCCGTCACACGCTGGGAGGTGAATTCCAGCCTGAGTTCATCTCTCTCACCCTATCTCTCTTTATCTCTCTCTCTTTATCTCTCTCCCCCTATTTCTCTTTATCTATCTTCCCTTTTTCTCTCTCTCCCTTTCTTTATCCCTTTTTCTCTCTCTTTATCTCTCTCAGCCTATATATCTCCATCTTTCTCTTTATCTATCTCCCAATTTTCTCTCTCTAATTCTTTCCCATTCTCTTTCTCTCCCTCTCTCTCTTTATCTCTCTCCCCTTCTCTCTCTCTTTTTTTATCTCTTTATCTCTCTCCCCTTCTCTCTCTCTTTTTTCTCTCTTTTTCTCTCTCCTATTCTCTCTCTCTTTTTTTCTCTCTATATCTCTCTCCCCATCTGTCGCTCTCTTTCTCCCTCTCATTCTTTTTGTCTCTCTCTCTCTATCTCTCTTTATCTCTCTCCCTTTCTCTCTTCCTCTCTCTCATTCTCTCCTTCTTTGTCCCTCTCTTTTTCTTCCTCTCATTTTTTCTCTCTCTCCCTCTCTCTATCTCTCTCCCCTTCTCTCCCTCTCTCGCTTTATCTCTCTCCACTTTTTTCTCTCTCTTCATCTCTCTCATATTCTCTCTCTCTCTCTTTTCCATCTCCCCTTCTCTCTCCCTCCCTCTGTCTCTCTCTCGTCTTATCTCTCTCCACTTTTTTCTCTCTTTCTCTCTCTCTCTCCCCTTCTCTCTCCCTCCCTCTCTGTCTCTCTCTCCACTTTTTTCTCTCTTTCTCTCTCTCCTCTTTTTTCTCTCTTTCCCCTTCTGTCACTCTCTTTCTCCCGCTCTCTTTCTCCCTCTCATTCTTTTGATCTCTCTCTCTTTCTCTATCTTTTTCTCCCTCACACTTTTGATCTCTTTCTCTCTCATCTCTCTCCCCTTCTCTCTCTCGCTCTCTCCCCCATTCTTTTTAAGCCCCCTTTATCTCTATCTCTCTCTCCCTCTTTTTTTTGTCTCTCCGTCTCACCAGCAGAAAAAGCATTTTCAGTAACTTTTAACGAACAGTTTCTTTAAAGCTGCACACGTTTCTTCTACTTTGGCCACTTTGGTGGAAATTCCGCATATTTTTTCCAGAATGGGTTAAGAAGTCATGCGGAGTGGTTTAGTGGGAAGCGCTCCAGCGTCAGAACTCGTCAAAGTGGTGGTGAATGGAACCAGACGTCCGCCTCTAAAAGCCCCGTGCTTGAAACAGTTATGAATACACTGTAACGCGAGCTGAGACATACGGGCTCCCTAAAAAAAGCTAAATCTGTCAGATGTTCTGCTGTTACACACCATCTCACCTCATTATACACCAAGCATCTAACGAGGATTCATTCTATGTGATTTTGGAGCATTTCTATTGGTCCGCTCATCATGAAACGTTCACAGCATATAAAGAGCAGCAGCCGTCTTCAAATAATATAAAAAAATGAAAATCGAGAAAAATTGAGGATCGCTGATGGTTTTAATAGTAAAAAAAAAATATATTAGTGTTGCGGACCCCTGGTTCCCATCAGCACCACAGCAATGAGTCAGCTCAAACCACTCTAAAAGACTGTCATCCATTGCATTGTTCAGATATTTGAGAAAAAAACTGGTGGACTTTCCCTTCAGTGCTGATATGAAGGAAAGCAATGCAGCTTAAATCAAAACTGAAAACACTTTAGACGGCTTCAATCAAACGGCAGATTTAAAACGACAGATAGCGTCAGAAGAACGAGTGAAATCAGAGGCGTGTCAGCTTCGCCCTCACTTGTATGACAGCCTGTGCTCCATATCTCAGCACTGAGTCACGCAGTCCAGGACAGGAGATACAGATCCGTACACAGAGTTCTGGCTCCACTGGGGCTGTTCAGACAGGCGCAGGCCTCTGGGTATAAGATGAATAGACGTAAATGGGAACGCGAGTGGCCGTATATGACTCTGTGGGGAAACCCTGCTGGTACTACTTCTATTTTCATTTCCTAAGGCAGCGAAACAGCTTTACTACAGATTCTGATAAATGGGTTACAGTAACAGGTGCAGTAACATCACTGTCTTTGATGCTGTCACTCATATATAGACTCATTGACAGAAACAAGAACTCAGCAGGAAGAGTTTATATGGGTGATTGTAATGATGATGCATGTATGTGATACAATATTAGAGTGTTGGGCTCCTCCAGCCTGGATACAAGATGAGATCTGGTTGGAGACGTACAGGTTCTGTACGACACACATTAACCCACGGGTGTTGTAGCTGGTCCTATAGATCTTGCACACTTGTAGCTGCTGAAGCTGGAGACCCAGCTGCTCCCATTAAGGTTGGGATCTGGTGGAGACGTTCCTGGGAAACCCTCTCTGTATGTGGAGCATATCTCTAGTTAGACGTTCTGCCATGAGAGGAAACACATGTGGACATCCTGCACATATGGCTGAGCTGTTAGTGACCCTCGTATCACTACTAGGGGGACAGACTGTCGTAGCGATGCTGGCCAGATCAGCAGGTGGGTCAGTCAGTGTGTTGCTACACCACGAAGGCAGGATTGAAGACTCACTACGAGGCTCCAGAATCAGTTTGTTGACTGATCCAAGGATCCTCTCTACTGGTGGTTCACCCTGTGTGTGCATGTCCTCATGTAACCACTGACCCCAGCACCTCCTAACAGCTTGACAGCTAGATGGTGGGCAATTTGTGGAAAATTACCTCCTGTTTCTCTTGGTCTGATGATGCTCCTCTCAAACATGGACAGAACATGTTTAAATGAGGTGTAGAGGCAGCAGGTTTTTTTATAGGTAAGCGAGAGAATAAGTATAAAACATGTTGTTTAACTACTGGAAGACTTTCATGGCTTCCAGACCTCAGGCACTGACCATCTGACTGTCCAATAACTTCTGAGCCTGTGATGAATGGACGGTAATGTAATTCCTAAAAGGTTAGTGGAATATTTTTGTTAAACTCCTAGAAATAAAACTGAAAGTCAGTCACATCATCTCAAATATGTATGTATGTATATACATACGTATGTGTGTGTATGTATATATATATATATATATATATATATATATATATACACACATACATACATACAGTTTGACAATCAACATCTAAAGAACTATAAAAATATAGTCAAATAAATTATTCAACTGTGTCTATTCACTCTGTTCACCAATCATATCATTACTTTAAGTGGGCGGTGCTTAACTGTATGATCATTTCCACACGCTGTGGCGATGCTGGCTGGAGAAACCGCTAGGCTACCACCACTAGCTAGTTTGCTGAGTCATGACGGAAGCCCATGTCCCGCCCCCAAACTGTCAAAACCAGAGAGGGCCGAGGCTTAAGGGTCACGGTTCACTACTGAGTCTAACACTATTTACAGTAAATATAATTTACTGCTTTATAGAAAAAACAGTGTAATGACCTTTAAAGGGTTAAAGCTTATAGATGGTCAGCTGGTGGTGGGTCCAGTTTGTCCTCCGTTATTATATTACCTGACAGTTTTATAGGAAAAACAATGAAGAACTACATTTTTACTCCAAAACCATCTTTAATGGAAGGGAATCTACATGGAAACAGTTTTAAGTCTAGAAACAGATCAGACAAATCTTCAGCATCATCTTCATCAGTCCCTCTCAGACAGAGACACCAAATGAGTGTCCACTTCTGACTCCGAGAGAATCCTGAAACAGGTGGAACATAATTATAACATTCTGTATTACCTCAATCGGCAATATGCTTTACACATACATACATAGTACTGAAAACACTTGAGAACATTATTATATATAAAAGCTACTTATTCCAGACAGGAAGCTTTTATTTACTCAGTAAACACTATTATTAAATATTAAACAGTATTAATAGAGTAAGTAGTGTTTTTCATACGTCAGTGTGTTTATTTAACTCTTTCCAAGCTTCTCCTAAACAACCCAGTATTATTATCAGTTCTCATCTAATACCTGCTTTGACTGCTCAGTACTTCATTAAGCTAAATCAAGATTTGCTGCTGAAGGAACTGAACACATTCATACAATGTCTGGGGCGTCCAGGAGAAATCTGGAACCTAACTTTGTTCTTCAAACTGGATCAAGATCTGATCTACTTCTCTCACAATAACATATTCATGTTACTTTGTATTGTATGTATGATTATTTACATCTGTTCTAATCAGATCTGCTGTTCTTACTGGTGATCAGACACTTATTGATGAGATTAGTTGATTAAACTATCAGCTTAGGCACCTTTGCAGTAGGTTTATATACTGTTTATAGCCATTATTATAATGTTTTCAGTAGTGTGCTGAAATGCTTTAGGGATGCAGCACCTTTTCCTTCATCAATTGCTTGGATATGAAGTCTAACTGACCACCGCTCATCTTAATTATTGCTGTATTGTTGCAAACTTTAAGTACTTCATTCCTGATGACACTGCTGTGAAGCGCAACAGAATTAGAAAAGTGCTCCTGTGTTTTGTTTCGAGGGGCTTTTATTTTGGAATATGATTGTTAATAATTATGATCTGCATGTAAATCACTGAGCTCCATTAATAAGAAGTGAGACTTCGGGGTGACTTAAGTCTGAGAAACACCATCAATAGTGGATCCCATCACGTCTGGCTGGTCATGTGCCTCAGAACTTAAAAGCACTGATCAACTCTGGAGGCAGATTAACTTGAGAAAGTGAGCAGAAAGCGAGACGTACAGTATGTTATTTAGAACGCAGCCGCATGTTTACTCTAGCCATGCAGGAAGAGCTGGATACTCCTGGAACTGCTGCATTAGTGCAGGAAGTAGGAAGCAGCTCAGGAATTCATCTTTAATTGAGCAACAGACAGGAATATTTTAGATTTCCTACTTCCTGCTGCATGTTCAGGGCCGCAGCGGAACCAGTAGGATCCCTAATTAATGAGTGACTTACATATAAATATATATAAAAAATATGCCTAGTCATCTGAACGCGGGCGTGTCTTCAGCAGAAGCACCTGATCAGTTCAGTCGAACGCCTGACGGTGGTTTCCAGAGACGAGATTACTGTTTAACTGATTAGCATCATCAAAAACATCACATGTGCATCGTCTGTCCACTCCAGCCAGACGGGAACAGAGACGGTGATAATTCCAGCTGCACTGCTACAGCAGCCTACAGTTTATTATATAGGTACTGATATTTACTTCATCATAAACTTCATAAACATCTATAACTCAGTGATCAATGTGTCTGTGCATGTGGGGAGTTCAGTGCCTGTGAGACGTATTCCAGTTTGGACACCTCGAATCAGCAGTTGTGTTGATTTACCTCATTTTAAATAGAACATCAATCACAAGAATCAACTCGGCCCATGTGGAAAAAGTATGTGTAACATGCCACCAGGCCGGTTACAGCATTTTCATGTTATACTGATTATATGACGTTGATAAATGTGTTTGGGTTCTACTAGAACTGATTTACAGGCTTCAATGTTCCCAATACACAATATATTTCTCTCATACTCAGACCTGGCAACCTTGGACGCGCCGCGTAAGGCCAGATACATGTTTTTCATTGAACAGCGACGAAACGTATCTCGTACATAAACGTGTATTGAGTACATTCCATGACAAAGGCACATATACACACTGCTGCAAATAATAGAACTGTGTGTGGGTGTATATATGTATAGATATGTAAACATGTGTATGTATGTAAAAAAAATCTGGTTTCATTGACTTACATTGAAAGTAAAGTAAGTTTTTTGTTCTCTCCTGTAAAGTTGCAATTTTGGAGATGCTTGTTTTTCATTGGACAGTAACAATATGCTGATCAGTATTGATTGAACTTATTACTAAGCACATAGTTCCCACTCACCACCAAACCTACTTATTCAACATACAAGTAAACTATGAAGAAAAGTCTACTTTTTTTTGAAGAATTTGAAGATACACTTCAAATTCTGGAACATGTTCCAATGTTTTTACTGAGACATTTGGCTTAAAATAATAGAAAAAATAAAAAATACTCCCCTTAAACAGAACTGAAAATTGTATGGGCCTACGGTATATTATGTGACGCCCCCTATTTTGACATTGATGTGGCGCCGTATTATTTTACACAAGTTGGTGGGCTTATTAAGATGGAAGCAATTCACAATCCCACACCTGCCAGTTAGCTCGGAAACATTGTTTAGCACTGTGTTACGTGATGATGTCACTTTGTAACAGAGGAAACAGCTTGAATGCGGCGTTTCAGGCAGCTGAAAAAGTGGTTTCTGTGGGAGAGAGATTCTCTCTCTGGCGTTAACTTAGGGTTTTAGAACTTTGCAGAAAGTTTACATGCACAAATAACTACAACTACTGGTGTGCCATATCGTATCGTACACAATAATATCGCCAACATTTTTGAATATGGTGAACAATATTATACCCTGAAATATCGTGCTATATCACCCATCCCTAATTATCACATGAGGTACTACGTTTTTAGAAAAAAAAAAAATTCACACTTGTCTCATTTCCCATTAAATATCTATTAGAGACAGATTTTATCTCCAGTATCATTTACTTTACTTCAGTCCTGGATATATGGAGATATTTGGAGTGCATTATTTAGTATCGTGACATTCTGGATCATTGACTTCTGTTACTGATGAAAATACTTGTATTTTTTAATATCTCAGTTAGGGGTGTGCCATATCATATCATATGCAATGATCAAATTAAATTTTCATTTTGTTGCAGTAGTGTATTCTTAAAATATTCTTTTTTAATTCAATGTTTTGTCATAATTGCCAAGAGTATCGTTACCACAAAAATACTATGAAATATTGTGATATTATTGTAGGTCCCTATCTCCCACCCCTAGCTACAACACATTAAAACAGAAAAGATCCACTTCATAGGCTCATTAGTCGTGTAGACTCAAGTAATTGACTTCAGTGGCGACCCCTGAAGTAGCTGAACTCACCTAAATGTGGGGTTCTCTGCTGTGATGACACCCACTTCCAGCTCAGATGGTTTGAAATCAATAGAGAGCACCGTGGAGAGACAGCTGATCGCCGTCTGCAAGTCAGAAGGAGTTCAAATGAAACACAAATTAAAATGAAATAGTTTCATGATGAATGGACCAATAGAAGTGCTCCAGAATCACTTGGAAAAAATTTAGGTTACATTGAAAGTAAGTGTCAATCTGTGGGCAGTTGTGAGCTGGACGTTAGGGGTCAGCCTTGTGACCAGACGATTGCTTGTTTGTATACAAAATAAACAAACAGTTCTAACTGTACCTCAATGGTCTGCTCGAAAGTCCAGTCAAGCTTCTTCTTGGCTTTCTTCTCCAGGAAGCTGGTGGCTTCAGTCTGTTTGACCCCAGCTGCCGTGGCCTTGAAGCCGCAGTAATAGCCCGCCGGGTCGCACTTATACACCTGGGGTCCATACTCTTCATCAATCCCGATCACAATCATACCTGACACAGAAAACACAGCCAGGGTTAGTTTCGGTTTCCTTCTCCACTCTGAGCTCCCAGAAACCCAGCACCACCATCACAGTCATGTCAACACTGCACCCTTCACTTGAGTAAGAGCAGAGAGATCATCACACGGTCAACAAATACGATTTATCGACTCAGTATCGGCATCGCAATGTGTGCATGCACGACTGTCACACTGCAGGATACGCCAGCAAAACAAAACTCACACAGATGTGGTGGTCCTGTGGGGGTCCTGATCATTAAAGAACAGAGTAATAAAGTATACAGAGAATCAGATGAACTACAGTCTGTAAGTGGAGCTCCTGTATGGTCAGTGGAGCTGATACAGTGGACAGTGAGTGGAGCTCCTGTATGGTCAGTGGAGCTGATACAGTGGACAGTGAGTGGAGGTCCTGTATGGTCAGTGGAGCTGATACAGTGGACAGTGAGTGGAGGTCCTGTATGGTCAGTGGAGCTGATACAGTGGACAGTGAGTGGAGGCCCTGTATGGTCAGTGGAGCTGATACAGTGGACAGTGAGTGTAGGTCCTGTATGGTCAGTGTAGCTGATACAGTGGACAGTGAGTGGAGGTCCTGTATGGTCAGTGGAGCTGATACAGTGGACAGTGAGTGGAGGTCCTGTATGGTCAGTGGAGCTGATACAGTGGACAGTGAGTGGAGGTCCTGTATGGTCAGTGGAGCTGATACAGTGGACAGTGAGTGGAGGTCCTGTATGGTCAGTGGAGCTGATACAGTGGACAGTGAGTGGAGGTCCTGTATGGTCAGTGGAGCTGATACAGTGGACAGTGAGTGGAGGTCCTGTATGGTCAGTGGAGCTGATACATTGGACAGTGAGTGGAGGTCCTGTATGGTCAGTGGAGCTGATACAGTGGACAGTGAGTGGAGGTCCTGTATGGTCAGTGGAGCTGATACATTGGACAGTGAGTGGAGGTCCTGTATGGTCAGTGGAGCTGATACAGTGGACAGTGAGTGGAGATATAGGGCTGTGTAAGTGGTTGGTGGTTGTGCATTATACTTTGTTACAAAGTTATATAGGTGATCTACAAGACGTCCAAAACTAGTAACCAATCAAACTTACATTAACTAGCAGCACAAGCTATAAAACATATTCTCAGTTCTTAATATTATCTTGAGAAACTAACACGTTGACTTGGCCACTGAGGATAAACATTTCATGTAGAAGCCTCCAATCATCGGCCTCTAGAGCTGCAGAGGTTAACTCTAGTGTTAGCATTAGCTCATTCAGGACCTATTGCACAGAAATCCTAAGCGTACACAACTACCCCAGCATGTGACGGGTGAGGGGACCTGTCTTTAAGGATATGTCCCGAACATGGCCGCCATATCGGCATGTTTTTCCAAGGAGAAGGTGGTCGTGTAGCAGATCAAAGAAGACCAGAACTGTCTGAGAAATCGATCGATGCAATCAGATTTGTAATATCTCCTGTGGTTCCAACGTTATCAACACAGAAAGTTACAACAACAACCCCATGGAACAACACATTCAGTGTGCTGTCCCTAGTGCTAATACTTGGCCTTGATCCAATATGGCGGCTTTCAAGAAGGCAGTCATGTTCGGGACATAGCTAGGACAAGATAGGCCCCCTCACCCGTTACTTGCTGGGGTATTCAGATACGTAATTTTCTCTTTCCTTTCTGAAAGAAAAGTGTGTCCTGAGACTTTTGGCTCACACCGTATATTATTATTTCTGCATAAGCCTGTATAAAAGTCCAGTTATGATTTTTTAATGCATCCAAGAACGAACCGTGGTAACTATAACATTAAGACTTTATTAATTCCAGTTATTCTGCGTCTGGGGACGTGACTTACAGCAGCCGAGTGGCCTCATTTCTGCATTCTGTGTGTAAACTTGAGAGATGTCCGCGATCCTCTTACAGAGCATGTCCACTGGAATCTCATAGCCGTACTTGTACTTCCAGTTAGCAGCTTCGTAGCGCGCTCTCTGCACCTGAGACCGGCTGTCCGCTGGCAACGCAACAAACAACATCAGAGAAATAAGATGACAAGGAACGGCTGAAATCACTTTAGCCACATCAGTTCATGTGCATATAAACTGAAACCCACCGCCCACCCCTTAAAGTGTGTACCTGTCATCCCTGACATCACACAGCCAATGTTTTCTGTTATCCTGAACAGGTGAGTGACCGTAGACGCATCCAGCAACATGTCCTGAAAATAATTCACATTATTATTATTATTATTTATTATTACTATTGTGGACCACATATGAACAACACACAGATCCATGCATTCAGTGTGCAAGTGAACTCACTGGGACTTTTTTCTGTGTGACGACGACCGCGCAGTCTTTACCCCGGACAGCGACAGACGTCAGGCCACCCTGGTTAATGGCCTTGAAGGCATATTCTGAAAACATCAAGTTACATTTAGAAAAGTCTGTAAAATACTTACATGTTCTTTATGAAATGGTTGTATTCTTAGGTACATTCTTTAGAATAAAGACTGTTCCTCAATGCTTGTGTCATAAAAAACCAAACACACAGAGAACCATTTGCAGAACCACCTTTTTGTAATTAATACCATTTGGAAACTCGTGTTTTTTCATGATTTTTGCCATGACATATATAAAATAGGAACTCAGAAATGTAGATTAAAAAGTACATACAGGGGTTGGACAATGAAACTGAAACGCCTGGTTTTAGACCACAATAATTTATTAGTATGGTGTAGGGCCTGTCAGTTGGTCTTGGGAATGACATATACAAGTCTTGCACAGTGGTCAGAGGGATTTTAAGCCATTCTTCTATAGCGCTTTTTACAACGATGATGTCACAAAGCAGCTTTACAGGAATTTTAAAAGCATAAAAAAATGTGAAAACACACACTTTATCCCTTGTGAGCAAGCCAGAGGCAACGGTGGCAAGGAAAAACTCCCTCAACTGGAGGAAGAAACCTTGGGAAGAACCAGACTCACAAGGGGAGACCCATCCTCCTCTGGTCGAACAGTATTTACAGTTTAAAAACTAAAGCTGAGTCTGAAGGTAAAAGCTTTAGAAGCTGTACAGGTGCTACATCAGGTGGATGATACAGTGATGCAGTCAAGGATGGAGCAAATGGCACCAATGGCACACACAAACAAACAAACAAACAAACATATTACTATTAACAAACATAAATATAGACACGCAAATATATAAAAATACACACTCATTATACACATATAAAATATGAAAAATAAGTCGAAAACTACAATAAAAGTCCAACCCTGCAAGCATCACTACAACTGTGATTCAGCATTATTTCAATTTAAGGTGAACGAGAACTAAATTAAATTAAAATGATCATCTGATCGACATACACTGTGTAATCTACACTCTAAACCGAGATTAAATCAATTACAGACCTAAATGGAGCCGAAATGTGTCTCTAAATAAGAATAAACGAACACTGACGCGAAGCTAACGATAGCTATATTGCTAACTCTCAATTCCACCTTAAACAGTACAGCAGTGCGTTCAGGCTCTCCAGGCCTCACAATGCACTGCTCAACCATTTAAGGTGGACCGGACAATTCGAACAAGACACCAGAGGATAAGAAGCCGACAACACCAAATACTAAACGATACAAACTCACCTACTTGATAAAGCCTACCCTCCGGAGAGAAGATAGTGATGTGGCGGTCAAACCCAGCGCTGGAGCCGCGGGACATTTTTATTTCAGCTTCTAAAAACGAAACAGACTTTAAAGTTTTCTAAATGTTTACCGCGCTATCATGCAGACTCTTCTCCACCCGGAAATAGTCGCGTATAGTCCTTCCGGATCCCCTGTTGCACAGGTCCTGCGATTTACACATCATTTACAAACAGATTCAGTGCGGAGATTATTTAGAGATCGGCGCACAGAGCTATCGCAGGACATATGGGCTGCCAACTGTAAACTATCTGTTTATAAACGTACGAAATGAGTTTGAGTGAAGGGCTGATTTAAAAACACAGACCTTGTTCTTTCATTAACTGGCCACTTTATTAGAAACACCAACCTTGTACTTCCATTAACAGGCCACTTTATTTGAAACACCAACCTTGTACTTCCATTAACAGGCCACTTTATTAGAAACACAGACCTTGTTCTTTCATTAACTGGCCACTTTATTAGAAACACCTACCTTGTACTTCCATTAACTGGTCACTTTATTAGAAACACCTACCTTGTACTTCCATTAACAGGCCACTTTATTAGAAACACATACCTTATATTCTACTAACTGGCCACTTTATTAGAAACACAGACCTTATATTTGACTAACTGGCCACTTTATTAGAAACAGCTACCTTGTACTGCCACTAACTGGTCACTTTATTAGAAACACCTACCTTATACTTCCACTAACTGGCCACTTTATTAGAAACACCTACATTGTACTTCCATTAACAGGCCACTTTATTAGAAACACATACCTTATATTCTACTAACTGGCCACTTTATTAGAAACACAGAACTTATATTTGACTAACTGGCCACTTTATTAGAAACACCTACCTTGTACTGCCACTAACTGGTCACTTTATTAGAAACACCTACCTTGTACTTCCATTAACAGGCCACTTTATTAGAAACACAGACCTTGTTCTTTCATTAACTGGCCACTTTATTAGAAACACCAACCTTATACTTCCATTAACTGGCCACTTTATTAGAAACACAGACCTTATATTTTACTAACTGGCCACTTTTTTTAGAAACACAGACCTTGTACTTCCATTAACTGGCCACTTTATTAGAAACAACAACCTTGTACTGCCACTAACAGGCCACTTTATTAGAAACACAGACCTTGTTCTTTCATTAACTGGCCACTTTATTAGAAACACCTACCTTGTACTTCCATTAACTGGTCACTTTATTAGAAACACCTACCTTGTACTTCCATTAACAGGCCACTTTATTAGAAACACATACCTTATATTCTACTAACTGGCCACTTTATTAGAAACACAGAACTTATATTTGACTAACTGGCCACTTTATTAGAAACACCTACCTTGTACTGCCACTAACTGGTTACTTTATTAGAAACACCAACCTTATACTTCCACTAACTGGCCACTTTATTGCAAAAACATAACTTATACTTCAACTAGCTGGCCACTTTATTAAAAACACTAACCTTGTACTTCCACTAACTGGCCACTTTATTAGAAACACCACCTTGAACTTTCACTAACTGGTCACTTTATTGAAAACATCTTTCTTTTTCTTTTATCTTCTTCAGTCAGATCTCATTATCTCAATATTATCATGAAAAGTCGGGTAGAAGAACATTAAAGGTAGGCACTAAAACCAGACCTCTTTTTCCTTTGATGTTGTAAAGCTGGAGCACTAATCTTTTCTTACCCAAGACGTGCGGTCTGGCCAAGCAGGCCACTACTACTGTACTGTAGTAAGCACAGGAATAGATGAGTAATGGAATACAATACCAGTCAACGCAGGACTTTCATCAAACAACATTTAGTAATATTTTCTCACATACTGACACACTGCCTGCTGCTAATTCCTACAACCAGATCTTTATCTAGCCTTTTCATACTGTGAGCTGTCAGTATCCTGTTAGATGTGATATTTATGATGTAAGTTCAAGTAATTTCAGGACATTGATCATGCTGGTTATACTGAGACACAAAACACAGATTACCCAGGTGAGGACAAACACACTATACACTTTACACTATACACTATAACCACTACACTATACCAACCACACTATACACTTTACACTATACACTATAACCTTCTACACTATAACAACCACACTCTACACTTTACACTATACACTATAACCCACTACTCTATACCAACTACACTATACACTATAACCCACTACACTATACCAACCACACTATACACTTTACATTATACACTATAACCCACTACACTATACCAACTACACTATACACTATAACCCACTACACTATACCAACCACACTATACACTTTACACTATACACTATACCAACCACACTATACCAACTACACTATACACTATAACCTACTACACTATACCAACCACACTATACACTATAACCCACTACACTATACCAACTACACTATACACTTTATACTATACACTATAACCCACTACACTATACCAACCACACTATACACTTTACATTATACACTATAACCCACTACACTATACCAACTACACTATACACTATAACCCACTACACTATACCAACCACACTATACACTTTACACTATACACTATACCAACCACACTATACCAACTACACTATACACTATAACCTACTACACTATACCAACCACACTATACACTATAACCCACTACACTATACCAACTACACTATACACTTAAACTATACACTATAACCCACTACACTATACCAACCACACTATACACTATAACCCACTACACTATACCAACCACACTATACACTATAACCCACTACACTATACCAACCACACTATATACTATAACCCACTACACTATACCAACCACACTATACACTATGACCCACTACACTATACCAACCACACTATACACTATAACCCACTACACTATACCAACCACACTATATACTATAACCTACTACACTATACCAACCACACTATACACTATAACCCACTACACTATACCAACTACACTATACACTTTATACTATACACTATAACCCACTACACTATACCAACCACACTATACACTATAACCCACTACACTATACCAACCACACTATACACTATAACCCACTACACTATACCAACCACACTATATACTATAACCCACTACACTATACCAACCACACTATACACTATAACCCACTACACTATACCAACCATATTATACACTATAACCCACTACACTATACCAACCACACTATATACTATAACCCACTACACTATACCAACCACACTATACACTATAACCCACTACACTATACCAACCACACTATACACTATAACCCACTACACTATAC
The DNA here is from genome assembly GCA_021613375.1 of Megaleporinus macrocephalus. Taxonomy (NCBI): domain Eukaryota; kingdom Metazoa; phylum Chordata; class Actinopteri; order Characiformes; family Anostomidae; genus Megaleporinus; species Megaleporinus macrocephalus. Next base: position 49,733,737 of record CM038707.1, on the reverse strand, counting down.
CAACCACATTATACACTATAACCCACTACACTATACCAACCACACTATACACTATAACCCACTACACTATACCAACTACACTATACACTATAACCACTACACTATACCAACTACACTATACACTATAACCACTACACTATACCAACTACACTATACACTATAACCCACTACACAATACCAACTACACTACACACTATAACCCACTACACTATACCAACCACACTATACACTATAACCCACTACACTATACCAACCACACTATACACTATAACCCACTACACTATACCAACCACTCTATACACTATAACCCACTACACTATACTAACCACACTATACACTATAACCTACTACACTATACCAACCACGCTATACACTATAACCCACTACACTATACACTATAACCCACTACACTATACCAACCACACTATACACTATAACCCACTACACTATACCAACCACACTATACACTATAACCCACTACACTATACCAACTACACTATACACTATAACCCACTACACTATACACTTTACACTATACACTATACCAACCACACTATACCAACTACCCTATACACTATAACCTACTACACTATACCAACCACACTATACACTATAACCCACTACACTATACCAACTACACTATACACTTTATACTATACACTATAACCCACTACACTATACCAACCACACTATACACTTTACATTATACACTATAACCCACTACACTATACCAACTACACTATACACTATAACCCACTACACTATACCAACCACACTATACACTTTACACTATACACTATACCAACCACACTATACCAACTACACTATACACTTTATACTATACACTATAACCCACTACACTATACCAACCACACTATACACTATAACCCACTACACTATACCAACCACACTATACACTATAACCCACTACACTATACCAACCACACTATATACTATAACCCACTACACTATACCAACCACACTATACACTATGACCCACTACACTATACCAACCACACTATACACTATAACCCACTACACTATACCAACCACACTATATACTATAACCTACTACACTATACCAACCACACTATACACTATAACCCACTACACTATACCAACTACACTATACACTTTATACTATACACTATAACCCACTACACTATACCAACCACACTATACACTATAACCCACTACACTATACCAACCACACTATACACTATAACCCACTACACTATACCAACCACACTATATACTATAACCCACTACACTATACCAACCACACTATACACTATAACCCACTACACTATACCAACCACATTATACACTATAACCCACCACACTATACCAACCACACTATATACTATAACCCACTACACTATACCAACCACACTATACACTATGACCCACTACACTATACCAACCACACTATACACTATAACCCACTACACTATACCAACCACACTATACACTATAACCCACTACACTATACCAACCACATTATACACTATAACCCACTACACTATACCAACTACACTATACACTATAACCCACTACACTATACCAACCACACTATACACTATAACCCACTACACTATACCAACTACACTATACACTATAACCACTTCACTATACCAACTACACTATACACTATAACCCACTACACTATACCAACTACACTATACACTATAACCCACTACACTATACCAACCACACCAGACACTATAACCCACTACACTATACCAACCACACTATACACTATAACCCACTACACTATACCAACCACTCTATACACTATAACCCACTACACTATACTAACCACACTATACACTATAACCTACTACACTATACCAACCACACTATACACTATAACCCACTACACTATACACTATAACCCACTACACTATACCAACCACACTATACACTATAACCCACTACACTATACCAACCACACTATACACTATAACCCACTACACTATACCAACTACACTATACACTATAACCCACTACACTATACCAACTACACTATACACTATAACCCACTACACTATACCAACTACACTATACACTATAACCCACTACACTATACCAACCACACTATACACTATAACGCACTACACTATACCAACCACACTATACACTATAACCCACTACACTATACCAACCACTCTATACACTATAACCCACTACACTATACTAACCACACTATACACTATAACCTACTACACTATACCAACCACACTATACACTATAACCCACTACACTATACCAACCACACTATACACTATAACCCACTACACTATACCAACCACACTATACACTATAACCCACTACACTATACCAACCACACTATACACTATAACCAACTACACTATACCAACTACACTATACACTATAACCCACTACACTATACCAACCACACTATACACTATAACCCACTACACTATACCAACTACACTATACACTATAACCAACTACACTATACCAACCACACTATACACTATAACCCACTACACTATACCAACTACACTATACACTATAACCAACTACACTATACCAACTACACTATACACTATAACCCACTACACTATACCAACCACACTATACACTATAACCCACTACACTATACCAACCACACTATACACTATAACCCACTACACTATACCAACCACACTATACACTATAACCCACTACACTATACCAACCACACTATACACTATAACCCACTACACTATACCAACCACACTATACACTATAACCCACTACACTATACCAACCACACTATACACTATAACCAACTACACTATACTAACCACACTATACACTATAACCTACTACACTATACCAACCACACTATACACTATAACCCACCACACTATACACTATAACCCACTACACTACACCAACCACACTATACACTATAACCCACTACACTATACCAACTACACTATACACTATAACCAACTACACTATACCAACCACACTATACACTATAACCCACTACACTATACCAACTACACTATACACTATAACCAACTACACTATACCAACTACACTATACACTACTAATTTTATCAGATTTAACTATAATTTTAAACAGTGCTGCTTTAAATACAGGATATCTAACAAAGCCACTCTACACCACATACGCTGTTTTTTTCATGAAACTCAAGTCAGTTCCTCTCGGTGGCCTACATGTCTACATTCTGCCATCAGTATAAATGTCACATGTATTAATGAAAAACTGAGACTGTTGTGCTGTTGACATGCACTCTGGCGTTATCTGATTCACAGAGCTGTAGGTAGGAGCTCGGTTTAGCTTATCTTCACTCACTTCCTTCACGTTAGACCAGCGTCAGGTCATCAGAGCAGATAGGAAAAACAGTGAGATGGAAACAGCTACCCATTAAACCTGAAACCGTCTCTATTTTAAGCAAGTGAGGACGTTTGGGTTCAGTGTCGAGAATTTATGAAAAATAATCAACTCCATATTCTGTCTGGAGTTTAGCGCGTCCATCTAACTCGGAGCTCAAAGTTCTCCAGCAAACACCAGCAACCCCAAACGCCAAGCTGCATCTGTGTGTCTGCTGCCCTCCAACCCCTACAGTCAGGGTTCTAGAACATTTCACCATAGTCAGTGTTCTAGAATATTCCCCCCATTCAGTGTTCTAGAATATTTCCCCCATTCAGTGTTCTAGAATATTTAGCCAATTTAATGTTCTAGAATATTTGACCCTATTCAATGTTCTGTGATATTTCCCATATTTAGTGTTCTAGAACATTTCACCCCCATTCAGTGTTCTGAAACATTTCAACTATTCCGTGTTCTAGAATACGTCCCCCATTCAGTGTTCTGAAACATTTCAACTATTCCGTGTTCTAGAATACTTCCCCCATTCAGTGTTCTAGAATACCCCCCAATTAAGTGTTCTAGAATATACCCCTCCCTATTCAGTGTTCTCGACTATTCCCCTATTCAATGTTCTAGAATATCTCCCCCACAGTCAGTGTTCTAGAATATCTCCCCCACATTCAGTGTTCTGGAATATTTTGCCAATACAGTGTTCTAGAATATTTCCCCCCATTCAATGTTCTAGAATAGCCCTTATTCAGTGTTCTAGAATACTTCCCCATTCAGTGTTCTAGAATCCCCCCCCCATTTAGTGTTCTAGAATATTTCCCCCCCTATTCAGTGGTCTAGAACATTTCACCCGCATTTAGTTTTCTGGAATATTGTGGGAGTACAATTCTTCCACTCTTTCTACTCTAGATTTCTTCTAATTCTTCTAGAATGTTCTACCCATCATTCACACTGTTCCAGAATGTTGTCCATTCACACTATTCTACAACCCCGTGTCCAAAAATGTTGGGACGCTGTGAACGTGTGAATAGACACACATTTAAACCCCGTATGTAACAGAACAAACCAGCTGTTCAAACTGAGGCAGCTTTGAGATGCTATAGAGAAATGGAGACGGTCACCTGGAGGAATAAAGAGAAGAACATCCAGTCTGGTATACATACACGCTTCCAAAGCCAGTATCTGTGATGGTATTTCAGGGTGGGGGGTTGGGGGGAGTTGTGGGGGGTTGGGGGGAGTTGTGGGGGGAATTGTGCACATGGTCTGGGAGACCTGCATGTCTGTAAAAGGCCATTAATTCTGAACAGTATATACGAGTTTTGCTGCATCCAGACATCTTTTTCAGGGAAGGTTACAATCAACACATTGAAACTGAAACTTGTTGCTGCCATTAAATTCAGAACGTGCACTTGTTAGTATTAAACATTAAAACTTCTCAGTTTCAACATGTGACTTGTAGTCTGTGTACTATATGGTATGTATATGATTTCCATATGATTGCCTTCTGTTTATATTTTGCACAGCGTCCCAGCTGATCTGATGGAGCTCCCTGTATGAAGGTTGAAGGATAGGTTCTACTTGAATTCTGATCCTGCTCTGAAACTGAGGTTGGGTGTTTTCTCGATGTTATCTCTGTGGGATACGCCGAGCCGCAGCGATAAAGCTTTCGGAGGAGTCACGTCTCTTCTCAGAAGTCAATCTTTTAGGGGTTCTGAAAATGTTAAGTGTGAGACAGTGTATCACCAAACTCATCACAGCATGTCTGGAATCTGCAGTCACGTACAATGTACACATACAGAGTCACATCATTATGACCACTTCACCCTGCAACCATTGCTTGAACAACACAAGCTAGTGTTGGTAGTGGTCTGGTCTGGGGAATGTTTTCTGGACCCACTCGTCCATGTGTAAGACACACTCAACCGATATGAGTCTGAATCCATCCTTGCAGATCACGTACACCCTACATGCTGATGGTCTTCTCTGGGGCGGATGGAATTTTCCAGCAAGACAATGAGACACGCCACACGACTAGTCCCACACTTGTTGGAAGAGCTGACCAAGACTTCCAAGTACCACCCTGGACCCCAACTGAGCATCTATGGGACCACCTGGATGGTAGTGTTAGCTGTATGGATCCTCCTCCACGCTCCCTCCAGCAGCTGTGGGATGCACTGCAGTCAGCATGATACCTCCAGATACCTGTGAACACCTACCAGGACCTAACTGAGCCTACCAGCCCGACTACTATAGGTTAGTGTAGAGTTGGCTGTGTGTGTGTAGTGTTACTGCTGCTACAGAGGTTAGTGTAGAGTCGGCTGTGAGTGTGTAGTGTTACTGCTACAGAGGTTAGTGTAGAGTCGGCTGTGTGTGTGTAGTGTTACTGCTGCTACAGAGGTTAGTGTAGAGTCGGCTGTGTGTGTAGTGTTACTGCTGCTACAGAGGTTAGTGTAGAGTCGGCTGTGTGTGTGTAGTGTTACTGCTACAGAGGTTAGTGTAGAGTCGGCTGTGTGTGTGTAGTGTTACTGCTGCTACAGAGGTTAGTATAGAGTCGGCTGTGTGTGTAGTGTTACTGCTGCTACAGAGGTTAGTGTAGAGTCGGCTGTGTGTGTGTAGTGTTACTGCTGCTACAGAGGTTAGTGTAGAGTCGGCTGTGTGTGTAGTGTTACTGCTGCTACAGAGGTTAGTGTAGAGTCGGCTGTGTGTGTGTAGTGTTACTGCTACAGAGGTTAGTGTAGAGTCGGCTGTGTGTGTGTAGTGTTACTGCTGCTACAGAGGTTAGTATAGAGTCGGCTGTGTGTGTGTAGTGTTACTGCTGCTACAGAGGTTAGTGTAGAGTCGGCTGTGTGTGTAGTGTTACTGCTACAGAGGTTAGTGTAGAGTCGGCTGTGTGTGTGTAGTGTTACTGCTGCTACAGAGGTTAGTGTAGAGTCGACTGTGAGTGTGTAGTGTTACTGCTGCTACAGAGGTTAGTGTAGAGTCGGCTGTGAGTGTGTAGTGTTACTGCTGCTACAGAGGTTAGTGTAGAGTCGGCTGTGTGTGTGTAGTGTTACTGCTGCTACAGAGGTTAGTGTAGAGTCGGCTGTGTGTGTGTAGTGTTACTGCTGCTACAGAGGTTAGTGTAGAGTCGGCTGTGAGTGTGTAGTGTTACTGCTGCTACAGAGGCTAGTGTATAGTCGGCTGTGTGTGTGTAGTGTTAGTGCTGCTACAGAGGTTAGTGTAGAGTCGGCTGTGTGTGTGTAGTGTTACTGCTACAGAGGTTAGTGTAGAGTCGGCTGTGTGTGTGTGTAGTGTTACTGCTGCTACAGAGGTTAGTGTAGAGTCGGCTGTGTGTGTGTAGTGTTACTGCTGCTACAGAGGTTAGTGTAGAGTCAGCTGTGTGTGTGTAGTGTTACTGCTGCTACAGAGATTAGTATAGAGTCGGCTGTGTGTGTGTGTGTAGTGTTACTGCTGCTACAGAGGTTAGTGTAGAGTCGGCTGTGTGTGTGTAGTGTTACTGCTACAGAGGTTAGTGTAGAGTCAGCTGTGTGTGTGTAGTGTTAGTGCTGCTACAGAGGTTAGTGTAGAGTCTGCTGTGTGTGTGTAGTGTTACTGCTGCTACAGAGGTTAGTGTAGAGTCGGCTGTGTGTGTGTAGTGTTACTGCTACAGAGGTTAGTGTAGAGTCAGCTGTGTGTGTGTAGTGTTAGTGCTGCTACAGAGGTTAGTGTAGAGTCTGCTGTGTGTGTGTAGTGTTACTGCTGCTACAGAGGTTAGTGTAGAGTCTGCTGTGTGTGTGTAGTGTTACTGATTTTTTGTGCTATGAAGAAACATCCCAAGTTCTGCTAAGCTGCAGCAACTGATCACTTTTACTTTGAAATTTTGATGCAATCGGTTTCCTGACTGTTTCTAAGTAAAGTCCACTGAGTACGTATTGCGTTGCATTAAGAGGCCTTCATTCAGCTGCCTGAGTGCAATGACCAGCTTCAGAATGGTTAAAAAAGTGAGCGAGAAAAGGGAGAATTTTGACAAATGCCAGAAGTAGCACACATGGTGACCGCAGTGTGGTACAGAAATCCCCTCCTTGCCCAACCACGCTTCAGAGAGCTGCGCCGTGGGCGTCGTTCAGAGAGTGTGCTTCCTGCTATGCTGTGAAACAGACTGGACCGTAGACCCTTTCGCAGCGGTTTGAAACGGTTGCTCATTTTATCTCAAACTCAGCAGCAAGGCCAAGTCGAGGTGAGTATGTGTGTGTGTGGGGGTGGGGGGGTGGGGGGGGGTTGCCTTGTGATGGGGCCCTATGAATAACCATGTATGTCAGCACAAAATAGCACATATTGCAAAACTGAAAACGCATAACATAGAACAGCAGAGCGCACAGCAAATTCCCCCCATAAACTGGGCCACGCGATGGTCATGAGCGTCGGTTTATTGAGGACGTTCATGTCTGAGGAGATATTTCTGGTCAGCGAAATAAAAACCAGCGGCTGTTATCCAGAGGGAAAGTCCCATCCCCCACATCCTTTCTCAATTATCTTTTAGGGAAATGAAGTTTGCAGACAAAGGTGTGCATGACCTCATTGTGCACAGGCTGGGACATTTTTGCTCTTTCATGTGTCTTCATTGAGATTCTTCATTGAGCAATTCAAGTTGCTCTGTATTGTAAATGCATGTATGAGTTCAGCTGGTAGGGTTGCTGCTGCACAGGGTACGAACTGACAGTGAAGTGCAGTCGTGGGGTGGAGGTCGAGGAATAAGCCTTGTGACTGGGTGGTCGCTGGTTCCAGCCACGTGAACCACCAGGACACTGGTGCCCTTAAGCAGGACACCTAACCCTCAACTGCCCCGGGTCCTGTGGATGGTACACAACTAAAGAGGAAACAGGAGCTGTCATGCAAAGACTGTGTCTTAATGGGTAGTGCCTCTCTCTCTTTAAACTCTCCATAAAATGTTCAGTTTTAGCTCCAACATAAAATTTCAGTGGACAGTTGCTATTAATTTGCTTTAAAATTTAACGTCTGTGTAAAGAAGCAATACATATGTGCTCTGAGTCACACCACAGAATCGTGTTTATTAACCAGTCGGTAAAAATAGGAATGATTTTTGTATTCAATTTTAAAATTGAGAATAAGCTGTGTCCTCTGAAGCTGTGTCCACTGAAGCCTCTCTGAAGCATAAAACACCACTATGACGCTCCCTCTAGCAGCTTTACTGCACGTGTCCAGCCAGACCTGCCTGGTAGTGTTTGTGGTAAGCTCAAAACCCACAAAAACCCACTGTAAAAACGGTATTTGTCAGTACACATGACCCCTCACAGTCAGACTTTCCACCCCAGGACCCCACAAAACACTGACCCTAGTCTAAACCTGCTGCTAAGTGGGGTGCAGCAGGAAAATGTGCATACATGTATTTGAAAAACAAAATGACAGAATCTAAGAATATAAATTTGAACTACCCAATATTCTATACCAACCACACTATACACTTTATACTATGCACTATAACCCACTACACTATACCAACCACACTATACACTATAACCCACCACACTATACCAACCACACTATACACTATAACCACTACACTATACCAACCACACTATATACTATTAACTAATACACTATACCAAACACACTATACACTATAACCCACTACACTATACCAACCACACTATACACTATAACCCACTACATTATACCAACTACACTATACACTATAACCCACTACACTATACTAACCACACTATACACTATAACCCACTACACTATACCAACCACACTATTCACTATAACCAACTACACTATATCAACTACACTATACACTATAACCTACTACACTATACACTTTACTACATTATACCAACCACACTATACACTATAACCCACTACACTATACCAACCACACTATACACTATAACCCATTACACTATACCAACCACACTATACACTATAAACTACTTCACCATACCAACTACACTATACACTATAACCCACTACACTATACCAACCACACTATACACTATAACCAACTACACTATACCAACCACTCTATACACAATAACCCACTACACTATACCAACCACACTATACACTATACAACATCACCACCTCTGTAAACATCACCACCAGTGTAAACCCACTACACTATACCAACCACACTATACACTATACAACATCACCACCTCTGTAAACATCACCACCAATGTAAACCCACTACAATATACCAACCACACTATACACTTTATACTATACACCATAACCCACTACACTATACCAACCACACTATACACTATAACCCACTACACTATACCAACCACAATATACACTATAACCCACTACACTATACTAACCACACTATACACTTTATACTATACACCATAACCCACTACACTATACCAATCACACTATACACTATAACCCACTACACTATACCAACCACACTATACACTATAACCCACTACACTATACCAACCACACTATACACTATACATCACCACCTCTGTAAACATCACCACCAGTGTAAACCCACTACACTATACCAACCACACTATACACTATAACCCACTACACTATACCAACCACACTATACACTATAACCCACTACAATATACCAACCACACTATACACTTTATACTATACACCATAACCCACTACACTATACCAATCACACTATACACTATAACCCACTACACTATACCAACCACACTATACACTATACAACATCACCACCTCTGTAAACATCACCACCAGTGTAAACCCACTACACTATACCAACCACACTGTACACTATACAACATCACCACCTCTGTAAACATCACCACCAATGTAAACCCACTACAATATACCAACCACACTATACACTTTATACTATACACCATAACCCACTACACTATACCAACCACACTATACACTATAACCCACTACACTATACCAACCACAATATACACTATAACCCACTACACTATACTAACCACACTATACACTTTATACTATACACCATAACCCACTACACTATACCAATCACACTATACACTATAACCCACTACACTATACCAACCACACTATACACTATAACCCACTACACTATACCAACCACACTATACACTATACATCACCACCTCTGTAAACATCACCACCAGTGTAAACCCACTGCACTATACCAACCACACTATACACTATAACCCACTACACTATACCAACCACACTATACACTATAACCCACTACAATATACCAACCACACTATACACTTTATACTATACACCATAACCCACTACACTATACCAATCACACTATACACTATAACCCACTACACTATACCAACCACACTATACACTATAACCAACTACACTATATCAACTACACTATACACTATAACCCACTACACTACACACTTTACTACACTATACACTTTACTACACTATACCAACCACACTATACACTATAACCAACTACACTATATCAACTACACTATACACTATAACCCACTACACTACACACTTTACTACACTATACACTTTACTACACTATACCAACCACACTATACACTATAACCCACTATACTATACCAACCACACTATACACCATATCCCACTACACTATACTAACCACACTATACACTTTACTACACTATACCAACCACACTATACACTATAACCCACTACACTATACCAACCAAACTGTACACTATATCCCACTACACTATACCAACCACACTATACACTATAACCAACTACACTATACCAACTACTCTATACACAATAACCAACTACACTATACCAACAACACTATACACTATCACCCACTACACTATAAACTTTACTACACTATACCAACCACACTATACACTATAACCCACTACACTATACTAACCACACTATACACTATAACCCACTACACTATACCAACCACACTATTCACTATAACCCACTACACTATACTAACCACACTATACACTATAACCCACTACACTATACCAACCACACTATACACTATAACCAACTACACTATATCAACTACACTATACACTTTACTACACTATACACTTTACTACACTATACCAACCACACTATACACTATAACCCACTACACTATACCAACCACACTATACACTATAACCCACTACACTATACCATCCACACTATACACTATAACCTACTACACCATACCAACTACACTATGCACTATAACCCACTACACTATACCAACCACTCTATACACAATAACCCACTACACAATACCAACTACACTATACACTATAACCCACTACACTATACCAACCACACTATACACTATAACCCAATACACTATACCAACCACACTATACACTATAACCCACTACACTATAACCCACTACACTATACACAATAACCCACTACACAATACCAACTACACTATACACTATAACCCACTACACTATACCAACCACACTATACACTATAACCTACTACACCATACCAACTACACTATGCACTATAACCCACTACACTATACCAACCACTCTATACACAATAACCCACTACACAATACCAACTACACTATACACTACAACCCACTACACTATACCAACCACACTATATACTATAACCCAATACACTATACCAACCACACTATACACTATAACCCACTACACAATACCAACTACACTATACACTACAACCCACTACACTATACCAACTACACTATACACTATAACCCACTACACTATACCAACCACACTATACACTATAACCTACTACACCATACCAACTACACTATGCACTATAACCCACTACACTATACCAACCACTCTATACACAATAACCCACTACACAATACCAACTACACTATACACTACAACCCACTACACTATACCAACCACACTATATACTATAACCCAATACACTATACACTTTACTACACTATACCAACCACACTATACACTACAACCCACTACACTATACCAACCACACTATATACTATAACCCAATACACTATACCAACCACACTATACACTACAACCCACTACACTATACCAACCACACTATATACTATAACCCAATACACTATACCAACCACTCTATACACAATAACCCACTACACAATACCAACTACACTATACACTACAACCCACTACACTATACCAACTACACTATACACTATAACCCACTACACTATACCAACCACACTATACACTATAACCTACTACACCATATCAACTACACTATGCACTATAACCCACTACACTATACCAACCACTCTATACACAATAACCCACTACACAATACCAACTACACTATACACTACAACCCACTACACTATACCAACCACACTATATACTATAACCCAATACACTATACACTTTACTACACTATACCAACCACACTATACACTATACAACATCACCACCTCTGTAAACATCACCACCAGTGTAAACATAGTCACCACCAGTGTAAACATAATCACCACCACTGTAAACAACATCTGAGTCAGTGCCTGTGAACGTTGGACCCACATTCTGTGACATTGATTGAAATGTTCAATGTAATGGCTAATCTGTGAGCTAGCACGGCTGCAAGCGCTAATGAGAGAGGACTTCAGTTCAGGACACCAAAATCTGCACATATGCACATAAATTGTGCTTCACATACACTGGAATGTTTATTTTCCTCCATTCTGAGTATGTTATTTATGAATTTAGGGTAATTCCAAAAGTCTGCTGAACTCTGTATCCCAAGTGAATTCTCTGGAAATTTGCTAAAACTCCTTGTTATCCCCTTTATAGCCGTAAGCAATGACGGAATTAGAGCTCACTGTGGACTTTAACATACACACAAGTCCAACTGTCAGAGAATCTGGAGGAGAGTGGAGAAACTGGGCAGAAATCCGTATATGTGGACTTTATTTCCCTGAATGTAAATGTGTTGCATCGGTAAATTCACTTAATACAACAAGGTCTGTAGGTTTCCAAGTGCTTAGCTGGATATTTAAGTTGATAAAAGCTACAAAACATGAGTGTATTGGAACAATTATTACTTGTTACTCATTTTGAAAATCTACTGCTATGATGAATAGTTTACATGTATATGTAGCTCTAAGGCTCAGTTGGACCACACTATACGCTATACACTATAACCCAGTACACTATACCAACCACACTACACACTATAACCCACTATACTATACCAACCACACTATACACTATAACCCAGTACACTATACCAACCACACTACACACTATAACCCACTATACTATACCAACCACACTATACACTATAACCCACTACACTATACCAACCACACTATACACTATAACCCACTACACTATACCAACCACACTACACACTATAACCCACTATACTATACCAACCACACTATACACTATAACCCACTACACTATACCAACCACACTATACACTATAACCCACTACACTATACCAACCACACTACACACTATAAACCACTATACAATACCAACCACACTATACTCTATAACCCACTACACTATACCAACCACACTATACACTATAACCCACTACACTATACCAACCACACTATATACTATAACCCACTACACTATACCAACCACACTATACACTATAACCCACTACACTATACCAACCATACTATACACTATAACCCACTACACTATACCAACCTCACTATACACTATAACCCACTACACTATACCAACCACACTACACACTATAACCCACTATACTATACCAACCACACTATACACTATAACCCACTACACTATACCAACCACACTATACACTATAACCCACTACACTATACCAACCACACTACACACTATAAACCACTATACTATACCAACCACACTATACTCTATAACCCACTACACAATACCAACTACACTATACACTACAACCCACTACACTATACCAACCACACTATATACTATAACCCAATACACTATACACTTTACTACACTATACCAACCACACTATACACTATACAACATCACCACCTCTGTAAACATCACCACCAGTGTAAACATAGTCACCACCAGTGTAAACATAATCACCACCACTGTAAACAACATCTGAGTCAGTGCCTGTGAACGTTGGACCCACATTCTGTGACATTGATTGAAATGTTCAATGTAATGGCTAATCTGTGAGCTAGCACGGCTGCAAGCGCTAATGAGAGAGGACTTCAGTTCAGGACACCAAAATCTGCACATATGCACATAAATTGTGTTTCACATACACTGGAATGTTTATTTTCCTCCATTCTGAGTATGTTATTTATGAATTTAGGGTAATTCCAAAAGTCTGCTGAACTCTGTATCCCAAGTGAATTCTCTGGAAATTTGCTAAAACTCCTTGTTATCCCCTTTATAGCCGTGAGCAATGACGGAATTAGAGCTCGCTGTGGACTTTAACATACACACAAGTCCAACTGTCAGAGAATCTGGAGGAGAGTGGAGAAACTGGGCAGAAATCCGTATATGTGGACTTTATTTCCCTGAATGTAAATGTGTTGCATCGGTAAATTCACTTAATACAACAAGGTCTGTAGGTTTCCAAGTGCTTAGCTGGATATTTAAGTTGATAATAGCTACAAAACATGAGTGTATTGGAACAATTATTACTTGTTACTCATTTTGAAAATCTACTGCTATGATGAATAGTTTACATGTATATGTAGCTCTAAGGCTCAGTTGGACCACACTATACGCTATACACTATAACCCAGTACACTATACCAACCACACTATACACTATAACCCACTACACAACACCAACCACACTATACACTATAACCCACTACACTATACCAACCACACTACACACTATAACCCACTATACTATACCAACCACACTATACACTATAACCCACTACACTATATCAACCACACTATACACTATAACCCAGTACACTATACCAACCACACTATACACTATACACTATAACCCACTGCACTATACCAACCATACTATACACTATAACCCACTACACTATACCAAACACACTATACACTATAACCCACTACACTATACCAACCACACTACACACTATAACCCACTATACTATACCAACCACACTATACACTATAACCCACTACACTATACCAACCACACTATACACTATAACCCACTACACTATACCAACCACACTACACACTATAAACCACTATACTATACCAACCACACTATACTCTATAACCCACTACACAATACCAACTACACTATACACTACAACCCACTACACTATACCAACCACACTATATACTATAACCCACTACACTATACCAACCACACTATACACTATAACCCACTACACAACACCAACCACACTATACACTATAACCCACTACACTATACACTATAACCCACTACACTATACCGGCTACACTATACACTATAACCCACTACATTATACCAACCACACTATACACTATAACCCACTACACTATACCAACTACACTATACACTATAACCCACTACACTATACCAACCACACTATTCACTATAACCAACTACACTATACCAACTACACTATACACTATAACACACTACACTATAACAACAACACTATACACTATAACCCACTACACTATACCAACTACACTATACCAACCACACTATACACTTTACACTGTACACTATACCAACCACACTATATACTATAACCCACTACACTATACCAACCCCACTATACACTATAACCCACTACACTATACCAACCACACTATACACTATAACCCACTACACTATACCAACCACACTATACACTATAACCCACTACACTATACCAACTACACTACACACTATAACCCACTAGACTATACCAACCACACTATACTCTATAACCCACTACACTATACCAACCACACTATACACTATAACATACTACACTATACACTATAACCCACTATACTATACCAGCTACACTATACACTATAACCCACTACACTACACCAACCACACTATACACTATAACCCACTACACGATACCAACCATACTATACACTATAACCCACTACACTATACCAACCACACTATACACTATAACCTACTACACCATACCAACTACACTATACACTATAACCTACTACACCATACCAACTACACTATACACTATAACCTACTACACCATACCAACTACACTATACCCTTTACACTATAACCTACTACACCATACCAACTACACTATACCCTTTACACTATAAGACCACTACACTATACAACTACACTATACACTATAACCTACTACACCATACCAACTACACTATACACTATAACCTACTACACTATACCAACTACACTAGACACTATAACCCACTACACTATACCAACCACACTATACTCTATAACCCACTACACTATACACTATAACCTACTACACCATACCAACTACACTATACACTATAACCTACTACACTATACCAACTACACTAGACACTATAACCCACTACACTATACCAACCACACTATACTCTATAACCCACTACACTATACACTATAACCCACTACACTATACCAGCTACACTTTACACTATAACCCACTACACTACACCAACCACACTATACACTATAACCCACTACACTATACTAACCATACTATACACTATAACCCACTACACTATACTAACCACACTATACACTTTACACTATAAGCCACTACACTATACCAACCACACTATACACTATAACCCACTACACTATACCAACCACACTATACACTATAACCCACTACACTATACCAACCACACTGTACACTATAACCCACTACACTATACCAACCACACTATACACTATAACCCACTACACTATACGAACTACACTATACACTATAACCCACTACACTATACCAACCACACTATACACTATAACCCACTACACTATACCAACCACACTATACACTATAACCTACTACACCATACCAACTACACTATACACTATAACCCACTACACTATACTAACCACACTATACACTATAACCCACTACACTATACCAACCACACTATACACTATAACCCACTACACTATACCAACCACACTATACACTATAACCCACTACACTATACCAACCACAGTATACACTATAATCCACTACACTATACCAACCACACTATACACTATAACCCACTATACTATACCAACCACACTATACACTATAACCAACTACACTATACCAACCACACTATACACTATAACCCACTACACTATACCAACCACAGTATACACTATAATCCACTATACTATACCAACCACACTATACACTATAACCAACTACACTATACCGGCTACACTATACACTATAACCCACTACACTATACCAACCACACTATACACTATAACCCACTACACTATACCAACCACACTATTCACTATAACCCACTACACTATACAAACCACACTATACACTATAACTAACTACACTATACCAACTACACTATACACTATAACACACTACACTATAACAACAACACTATACACTATAACCCACTACACTATACCAACTACACTATACCAACCACACTATACACTTTACACTGTACACTATACCAACCACACTATATACTATAACCCACTACACTATACCAACCCCACTATACACTATAATCCACTACACTATACCAACCACACTATACACTATAACCCACTACACTATACCAACCACACTATACACTATAACCCACTACACTATACCAACCACACTATACATTATAACATACTACACTATACACTATAACCCACTACACTATACCAACCCCACTATACACTATAATCCACTACACTATACCAACCACACTATACACTATAACCCACTACACTATACCAACTAGACTACACACTATAACCCACTACACTATACCAACCACACTATACTCTATAACCCACTACACTATACCAACCACACTATACACTATAACATACTACACTATACACTATAACCCACTATACTATACCAGCTACACTATACACTATAACCCACTACACTACACCAACCACACTATACACTATAACCCACTACACTATACCAACCATACTATACACTATAACCCACTACACTATACCAACCACACTATACACTATAACCTACTACACCATACCAACTACACTATACACTATAACCTACTACACCATACCAACTACACTATACCCTTTACACTATAAGACCACTACACTATACAACTACACTATACACTATAACCTACTACACCATACCAACTACACTATACACTATAACCTACTACACTATACCAACTACACTAGACACTATAACCCACTACACTATACCAACCACACTATACTCTATAACCCACTACACTATACACTATAACCTACTACACCATACCAACTACACTATACACTATAACCTACTACACTATACCAACTACACTAGACACTATAACCCACTACACTATACCAACCACACTATACTCCATAACCCACTACACTATACACTATAACCCACTACACTATACGAACTACACTATACACTATAACCCACTACACTATACCAACCACACTATACACTATAACCCACTACACTATACCAACCACACTATACACTATAACCTACTACACCATACCAACTACACTATACACTATAACCCACTACACTATACTAACCACACTATACACTATAACCCACTACACTATACCAACCACACTATACACTATAACCCACTACACTATACCAACCACACTATACACTATAACCCACTACACTATACCAACCACAGTATACACTATAATCCACTACACTATACCAACCACACTATACACTATAACCCACTATACTATACCAACCACACTATACACTATAACCAACTACACTATACCAACCACACTATACACTATAACCCACTACACTATACCAACCACAGTATACACTATAATCCACTATACTATACCAACCACACTATACACTATAACCAACTACACTATACCAACCACACTATACACTATAACCACTACACTATACCAACCACACTATACACTATAACTCACTACACTATACCAACCACACTATACACTATAACCCACTACACTATACCAACCACACTATACACTATAACCCACTACACTATACCAACCACACTATACACTATAACCCACTACACTATACCAACCACACTATTCACTATAACCCACTACACTATACAAACCACACTATACACTATAACTAACTACACTATACCAACTACACTATACACTATAACACACTACACTATAACAACAACACTATACACTATAACCCACTACACTATACCAACTACACTATACCAACCACACTATACACTTTACACTGTACACTATACCAACCACACTATATACTATAACCCACTACACTATACCAACCCCACTATACACTATAACCCACTACACTATACCAACCACACTATACACTATAACCCACTACACTATACAAACCACACTATACACTATAACCCACTACACTATACCAACTAGACTACACACTATAACCCACTACACTATACCAACCACACTATACTCTATAACCCACTACACTATACCAACCACACTATACACTATAACATACTACACTATACACTATAACCCACTATACTATACCAGCTACACTATACACTATAACCCACTACACTACACCAACCACACTATACACTATAACCCACTACACTATACCAACCATACTATACACTATAACCCACTACACTATACCAACCACACTATACACTATAACCTACTACACCATACCAACTACACTATACACTATAACCTACTACACCATACCAACTACACTATACCCTTTACACTATAAGACCACTACACTATACAACTACACTATACACTATAACCTACTACACCATACCAACTACACTATACACTATAACCTACTACACTATACCAACTACACTAGACACTATAACCCACTACACTATACCAACCACACTATACTCTATAACCCACTACACTATACACTATAACCTACTACACCATACCAACTACACTATACACTATAACCTACTACACTATACCAACTACACTAGACACTATAACCCACTACACTATACCAACCACACTATACTCTATAACCCACTACACTATACACTATAACCCACTACACTATACGAACTACACTATACACTATAACCCACTACACTATACCAACCACACTATACACTATAACCCACTACACTATACCAACCACACTATACACTATAACCTACTACACCATACCAACTACACTATACACTATAACCCACTACACTATACTAACCACACTATACACTATAACCCACTACACTATACCAACCACACTATACACTATAACCCACTACACTATACCAACCACACTATACACTATAACCCACTACACTATACCAACCACAGTATACACTATAATCCACTACACTATACCAACCACACTATACACTATAACCCACTATACTATACCAACCACACTATACACTATAACCAACTACACTATACCAACCACACTATACACTATAACCCACTACACTATACCAACCACAGTATACACTATAATCCACTACACTATACCAACCACACTATACACTATAACCAACTACACTATACCGGCTACACTATACACTATAACCCACTACACTATACCAACCACACTATACACTATAACCCACTACACTATACCAACCACACTATTCACTATAACCCACTACACTATACAAACCACACTATACACTATAACCAACTACACTATACCAACTACACTATACACTATAACACACTACACTATAACAACAACACTATACACTATAACCCACTACACTATACCAACTACACTATACCAACCACACTATACACTTTACACTGTACACTATACCAACCACACTATATACTATAACCCACTACACTATACCAACCCCACTATACACTATAACCCACTACACTATACCAACCACACTATACACTATAACCCACTACACTATACCAACTACACTACACACTATAACCCACTACACTATACCAACCACACTATACTCTATAACCCACTACACTATACCAACCACACTATACACTATAACATACTACACTATACACTATAACCCACTATACTATACCAGCTACACTATACACTATAACCCACTACACTACACCAACCACACTATACACTATAACCCACTACACTATACCAACCATACTATACACTATAACCCACTACACTATACCAACCACACTATACACTATAACCTACTACACCATACCAACTACACTATACACTATAACCTACTACACCATACCAACTACACTATACCCTTTACACTATAAGACCACTACACTATACAACTACACTATACACTATAACCTACTACACCATACCAACTACACTATACACTATAACCTACTACACTATACCAACTACACTAGACACTATAACCCACTACACTATACCAACCACACTATACTCTATAACCCACTACACTATACACTATAACCTACTACACCATACCAACTACACTATACACTATAACCTACTACACTATACCAACTACACTAGACACTATAACCCACTACACTATACCAACCACACTATACTCTATAACCCACTACACTATACACTATAACCCACTACACTATACCAGCTACACTTTACACTATAACCCACTACACTACACCAACCACACTATACACTATAACCCACTACACTATACCAACCATACTATACACTATAACCCACTACACTATACTAACCACACTATACACTTTACACTATAAGCCACTACACTACACCAACCGCACTACACACTATAACCCACTACACTATACCAACCACACTATACACTATAACCCACTACACTATACCAACCACACTGTACACTATAACCCACTACACTATACCAACCACACTATACACTATAACCCACTACACTATACGAACTACACTATACACTATAACCCACTACACTATACCAACCACACTATACACTATAACCCACTACACTATACCAACCACACTATACACTACAACCTACTACACCATACCAACTACACTATACACTATAACCCACTACACTATACTAACCACACTATACACTATAACCCACTACACTATACCACCACACTATACACTATAACCCACTACACTTTACCAACCACACTATACACTATAATCCACTACACTATACCAACCACACTATACACTATAACCCACTATACTATACCAACCACACTATACACTATAACCAACTACACTATACCAACCACACTATACACTATAACCCACTACACTATACCAACCACAGTATACACTATAATCCACTACACTATACCAACCACACTATACACTATAACCCACTACACTATACCAACCACACTATACACTATAACCAACTACACTATACCAACCACACTATACACTATAACCCACTACACTATACCAACCACACTATACACTATAACCAACTACACTATACCAACCACACTATACACTATAACCTACTACACTATACCAACCACACTATACACTATAACCCACTACACTATACCAACCACACTATACACTATAACCCACTACACTATACCAACCACACTATACACTATAACCCACTACACTATACCAACCACACTATACACTATAACCCACTACACTATACCAACCACACTATACACTATAATCCACTACACTATACCAACCACACTATAACCAACTACACAATACCAACCACACTATACTCTATAACCCACTACACTATACCAACTACACTATACACTATAACCCACTACACTATACTAACCACACTATACCCTTTACACTATAAGCCACTAAGCCAAAACACATTGGATGGATTCTTGCTTGTTACACACTATGATGAATAGTTTAAATGTCCATGTAGCTCTGAGGCTCAGTTCTACAGCACTGTGAGAAAAGCCATGAATCATCACGGACATCCCAAAAATTCCCCAACTGGACTCTGATGTGCATGAACTCACATAATACTCTCCTTGTAGAGATTGTTTTTTCCATACTGACCACAAATGGGAAGAAATTGAAGACAAGGCCAAAAATAAACCCGGCCCTGCTAGATAGGTCGTGTAGCTGGGGCTGAGTGAGAGGGTGAGGGAGTGAAAGGATGAGGGAGTGAGAGAGTGAAAGGGTGAGGCAGTCCCTGCACTGCTGCTGAAGTGAAAATGAATTTGGATCACTCAAACACAAAGGGACTGCTCTTCAGAGTTCTCATATGTCATCACATCAATTCTTAACATATTCCATATTTTGAAACCCCCCTAAATTACAGGCTTGATATCCGGTTACTATAAATTATTTAGTATTTACTATGAATTATTTAGTGTCTACTATGAGTTATTCAGTATCTACTATGAATTATTCAGTAAGTACTATAAATTATTCAGGATCTACTATGAGTTATTCAGTATCTACTACTAATTTTTCAGTATCTACTACGACTTATTTAGTAACCACTACAAATTATTCAGTATCTATTATGAATTATTCAGTAACTACTACAAACTATTCAGTATATACAGACTTGTTCAGTAACCGCTATAATTTTTTTAGTATCTACTACAGATTATTCAATACCTATTATAAATTTCTGTGTATGTTATATAAATTATTGAGTAACTACTATGAATTATTCATTATTTATTATGAATGATTAAGTATCTAATATAAATTATTTAATAACTACTAAGAATTATAGAATATTATAGAATATGTACTGAAACTCTTTTTTGGAAACGTTTATAGGCCCTCGGAAGTCAGGAAGAAGCCTCAAACTAAAATAACTTGTGATTTGCAAATAAAATGAAATAAACAAATGTAATAGGATCTACAGTAATGCAGTTTTATTAGTTCTGGATATGCCTGATTACTGTCTGCCTTTCTGATTGGCTAAGAGAGTTTAAACACCTCCCGGGATGTAACTCAGATCCTGAAGTTTGCATTGCTGGTTTGAATAGACAGGAATGTTGAGCAGCTTCCGGCACTGTGGGAATTACCCTTAGCTTCTGTGGAACACGCATCCCTCTCGGTACAGACAGTTCCCTCTTCTAGGAGCTCGTTCCGCCAGTTATCAGCGTTTCTCCCTTCAGTACATTTAAAGTGAAAGAGTTTTTGTCTGTTAATCAACTTTAACATCACATACATGCTGTACAGACACACAAGTCAGGGAAGAACATCAGGTCTGATTAGAACAGACGTAAATAATCATACATACAATACAAAGTAACATGAATATGTTATTGTGAGAGAAGTAGATCAGATCTTGATCCAGTTTGAAGAACAAAGTTAGGTTCCAGATTTCTCCTGGACGCCCCAGACATTGTATGAATGTATTCAGTTCCTTCAGCAGCAAATCTTGATTTAGCTTAATGAAGTACTGAGCAGTCAAAGCAGGTATTAGATGAGAACTGATAATAATACTGGGTTGTTTAGGAGAAGCTTGGAAAGAGTTTAATAAACACACTGACGTATGGAAAAGCATTAAAGCATTACTTACTATATTAATACCAGATATGGGACCAAGTCACTAAGTTGCAAGTAACAGGTAAGTGTCAAGTCTTGACAATCAAGTCCCAAATCAAGTCCCAAGTCAATAGAAGGAAGTCTCGAGTCAAGTCACCAGATGTAACATCATCTCAGTATTTAACACAGTTGATGCAGTTCATTAGAAGAACATTAAACTAACATTAATATAACATTAACGTTTTTAAAGTTCCTATTATAACAAAAATAACTTGCATGTGAAATTACTGATTACTGAATGAAATTTCAAGCAGTTCTAATCACTAATCACCTTTATTACCAGTCCATTTCCAGTCCAATCACCTTATTACCAGTCCATTTCCAGTCTAATCACCTCATCAACAGTCCATTACCAGTCCAATCATCTCATGACCATTCCATTACCAATCTAATCACCTTATTACCAGTCCATTACCAGTCCAATCACCTCATTACCAGTCCATTACCAGTCCAATCACCTCATTACCAGTCCATTACAAGTCCAGTCACCTCATCATCAGTCCATTACCAGTCCAATCACCTCATTACCAGTCCATTACCAGTCCAGTCACCTCATCACCAGTCCATTATCAGTCCAATCACCTCATTACCAGTCCATTACCAGTCCAATCACCTCATTACCAGTCCAATCACCTCATTACCAGTCCATTACCAGTCCAATAACCTCTTTACCAGTCCATTACCAGTCCAATCACCTCATTACCAGTCCAATCACCTCATTACCAGTTCATTACCAGTCCAATCACCTCATTACCAGTCCATTACCAGTCCAATCACCTCATCACCAGTCCATTACCAGTCCAATCACCTCATTACCAGTCCATTACAAGTCCAGTCACCTCATCACCAGTCCATTACCAGTCCAATCACCTCATTACCAGTCCATTACCAGTCCAGTCACCTCATCACCAGTCCATTATCAGTCCAATCACCTCATTACCAGTCCATTACCAGTCCAATCACCTCATTACCAGTCCAATCACCTCATTACCAGTCCATTACCAGTCCAATAACCTCTTTACCAGTCCATTACCAGTCCAATCACCTCATTACCAGTCCAATCACCTCATTACCAGTCCATTACCAGTCCAATCACCTCATCACCAGTCCATTACCAGTCCAATCACCTCATTACCAGTCCATTACCAGTCCAATTACCAGTCCATTACAAGTCCAGTCACCTCATCACCAGTCCATTATCAGTCCAATCACCTCATTACCAGTCCATTACCAGTCCAATCACCTCATTACCAGTCCAATCACCTCATTACCAGTCCATTACCAGTCCAATAACCTCTTTACCAGTCCATTACCAGTCCAATCACCTCATCACCAGTCCATTACCAGTCCAATCACCTCATTACCAGTCCATTACAAGTCCAGTCACCTCATCACCAGTCCATTACCAGTCCAATCACCTCATTACCAGTCCATTACCAGTCCAGTCACCTCATCACCAGTCCATTATCAGTCCAATCACCTCATTACCAGTCCATTACCAGTCCAATCACCTCATTACCAGTCCAATCACCTCATTACCAGTCCATTACCAGTCCAATAACCTCTTTACCAGTCCATTACCAGTCCAATCACCTCATTACCAGTCCAATCACCTCATTACCAGTTAATTACCAGTCCAATCACCTCATTACCAGTCCATTACCAGCCCAATCACCTCATCACCAGTCCATTACCAGTCCAATCACCTCATTACCAGTCCATTACCAGTCCAATCACCTCATCACCAGTCCATTACCAGTCCAATCACCTCATTACCAGTTCATTACCAGTCCAATCACCTCATTACCAGTCCATTACCAGTTAAAATAGGTGTTGAAGCTGATAAACACTAAACTGTGAGGCAGTGGGTCTGGAAGGCCGAGGCTGAGAAACACTGCACTGTATGTTAGTATTAGTACTAATTACACCTACAGGAACTTTAATAATCACATTCTAAACCATAACCATTAATATCTGGACGGGTCTTTCAGTCCTAACAGCATGTGTGACTCTGCAGTAGCTCTGCATGGACTGATCAGTGTTTGTTCTGTTCTGCTCTACTGGATCACTTCCTGTCTGAGACGCTGAGCTTCATAAACTCTTTAATGTTTCAGTGAAGTTCTCAGTGGACGGTGGAAGATCTAGGAGGAGGAACAGAGGGAGAGAGCTTCCCTCACATTAGCTGTTTATCATTATGTCGCTAAGTTTGCTAGCTTGTTAGCCAGCTAGCTAGCTAACTGCTCTATGTGAAGTATACAGAGCAGAGACTTCCTGTTCTTTTCATTTAATACAAAGAGATCCATCTATTCAGTTTCTTATTTATTATGTAAAAATAGAGAGGGGAGTCTTTTCAAGTCTTAAAGCTCAAGTCTGATTCCAAGTCCAAGTCAGTAAAGCTAAAGTCTATGTCAAGTCACAAGTCTTTAGTGATGTTGTCAAGTCACAAGTCATCAGATTAATACTGTTTAATATTTACATAATAAACTTGTTGACTATGCGATGGACTGGGGTATTGTATCGGAAATCCAACCCAGATCATCTTACTGTTGGTTAATGGACCATTAAAAATCCAAAGTAGCTCAGAACACATTCTGGTTCCACTGACTTACATTAAAAGTGAAGTGTGCAAGTGTGTTGTTGCTCTTTCCTGTTAAGATGTAAGGATTCAGACTTAAGAGGTGTTATACAATCCATTTGCAAGGTTTATTTACTCAGAGCAGTGAAAAAAGTAAACAACAGTCCAGCGGAGTCCGAGGGGAGTGAGAGGTGATCCCTTTGGGCAGACTGGATGGTGCACAGGGCCGCTGATGTCGGTTGCTGCTTGACAGGGGCACTGCGATGTCACAGTGCGGTGCGGGGGAGAACCAGAGCAGCACCTTGCATCCTGGAAAGAAGGGAGAGAGAAACCAGCCCAGGAGAGACAGTTCGAACAGGGGTTAATAGCTCCTCGCTGTGGTCTCGGCACTAGTCCAGTGGCAGCCTTGAACAGAGAACACCCTCAGTGAGGGTGGTAATTCCAGTGATAACGCTAACTAAGAACAGTCAATAGAGAATTCCGGTGACAACGACCTAACTCTATTATTGTATCATTTAACTCTATTATTGTATCATTTAACTCTATTATTGTATCATTTAACTCTATTATTGTATCATTTAGCTCTATTATTGTATCATTTAGCTCTATTATTGTATCATTTAACTCTATTATTGTATCATTTAACTCTATTATTGTATCATTTAACTCTATTATTGTATCGTTTAACTCTATTATTGTATCGTTTAGCTCTATTATTGTATCATTTAACTCTATTATTGTATCATTTAGCTCTATTATTGTATCATTTAACTCTATTATTGTATCATTTAACTCTATTATTGTATCATTTAAGTCTATTGTTGTATCATTTAACTCTATTATTGTATCATTTAAGTCTATTATTGTATCATTTAGCTCCATTATTGTATCATTTAAGTCTATTGTTGTATCATTTAGCTCTATTATTGTATCATTTAACTCTATTATTGTATCATTTAAGTCTATTATTGTATCATTTAAGTCTACTGTTGTATCATTTAACTCTATTATTGTATCATTTTACTCTATTATTGTATCATTTAGCTCTATTATTGTATCATTTAACTCTATTATTGTATCATTTAAGTCTATTGTTGTATCATTTAACTCTATTATTGTATCATTTAGCTCTATTATTGTATCATTTAACTCTATTATTGTATCATTTAACTCTATTATTGTATCATTTAAGTCTATTGTTGTATCATTTAACTCTATTATTGTATCATTTAAGTCTATTATTGTATCATTTAGCTCCATTATTGTATCATTTAAGTCTATTGTTGTATCATTTAGCTCTATTATTGTATCATTTAACTCTATTATTGTATCATTTAACTCTATTATTGTATCATTTAACTCTATTACTGTATCATTAACTCTATTATTGTATCATTTAACTTTATTATTGTATCATTTAACTCTATTATTGTATCATTTAGCTCTGTTATTGTATCATTTAACTCTTATTGTATCATTTAACTATTATTGTATCATTTAACTCTACTGTTGTATAATTTAAATGTATTATTGTATCATTTAACTCTTTTATTGTATCATTTAATTTTTTATATAATTCAACCAGTCCAGCTTTAGCTAGAACGTGAGATCATTCAAGAGAACGACTTTTTAGAATGTCTAACTTTCTGTATGACTGACTTCACTGGAACCGTGTGACATCATTCCAGTGCTACTGGTGGAGGAATTCAAATTTTTGGTCATGCTTTTCTACAATAAATGAGTCTAGAAGTCTGAACAGTCAGCTCCTTCTGGTTTTGCATGTTTCAGCGCACGGTTTCTGTTAATCTGCTGATTTTAACAGGTCACTGATGCAGTCGCCTCCTCGATCAGTGAATTTCGTTGTTGTAGTGATGAATGATCTGTTTGTGTTAAACTTCAATGAGAAACTTTCAGATACAATTGACTTTGTGCTCGTCCTCCACTTCCTTATACTGGTTACACTTCTTCTTCTCAGAAATCCCCTGAACTTCCCCTCGTCTGCAGCCCAGGTGTGTTAATGAGTCCTGCAGATCGCCTGGAGGCCATGTGGTGTTTCAGTGAGGATCAGTTTCCTCCACCTGAGTCATCAGCAGCTCCTGCAGCTCGTCTGCAGCAGATACGGTGGTCAGAGATCAGACCCAGCTAGTCATGGCAGAGACGCTGGTCAGAGATCAGATCGAACTAGTCATGACAGAGACGCTGGTCAGAGATCAGATTAAACTGGTCACAGCAGAGATGATGGTCAGAGATGAGACTCAAACTAGTCACAGCACAGGCACTGGTTAGAGATCAGAACCACACGAGTTACAGCAGAAACTCTGGTCAGAGATTAGACTCAAGCTAGTCACAACAGAGACACTGGTCAGAGATCAGGCATAAACTAGTAACAGCAGAGACGTTGCTTAGAGATCAGACCCACACTAGTTACAGCAGAAACCCTGGTCAGAGATCAGACCCAACTAGACACCGCGGACACGCTGGTAAGAGATCAGACCCCAACTAGACACCGCGGACACGCTGGTCAGAGATCAGACCCAACTAGTCACAGCAGAGACGCTGGTTAGAAATCAGACCCAAACTAGTTACAGCAGAAACTCTGGTCAGAGATCAGACCCAACTTGTCACATGAAAGAGAAAGGGAGAGAAAAGAGAAGTTGTAACAAGTGACAAAGAAAGAATCAGAGCAGGAGAGAGGGAAAAACAAAAGAGTGATAGATGGAGAGAGAGATGTTAAGATAAAGACAGAAGGACAATGAGAAAGATAAAAGGTAGGAGATGGGGAGAGAGGGAGATAGAGAAGAATAAAACACATTGAGAAAGAAAGAACAAAAGAGAAAACAAAAGAGATGAAAAGAGACATGAGAGGACCAAACAAGAAATAAAGAATGGGAGAAAGATGGGATTATAAATAAATAAGAAAAAAGAAAGAAAGACAAAAGAAGGACAAAAAAAGAAAGAGATGGAGTCAGAGAGCATGAAGAGAGAAAGAAAGGAAGACAGTGAGACAATGGCAGAAGAGAGAGAGACCAAGAAAGAGAGAGAAAGAGAGAGAGAGAGAGTGGGGGAGAGAGAGAGAGAGAGAGAGTGGGGGAGGAAAAGACGGGGAGAAAGCGAGGGAAGAGTGTTTCTCCAGCTGTGTCTGGACGGGGCTTCACATCTGCAGGCGTTCTGAGTTGAGGGGGAATTCCCGCACGTGCCTGTTCACTACTGTACACAATCAACACAATGCAGAACTGAACCACTGCAGAACTGAACCACAGCAGAACTGAACCACTGCAGAACTGAACCACTGCATGACTGAACCACTGCAGAACTGAACCACTGCATAACTGAACCACTGCAGAACTGAACCACTGCAGAACTGAACCACAGCAGAACTGAACCACTGCAGAATTAAAACACTGCAGAACTGAACCACAGCAGAAATGAACCACAGCAGAACTGAACCACTGCAGAATTAAAACACTGCAGAACTGAACCACAGCAGAACTGAACCACTGCAGAATTAAAACACTGCAGAACTGAACCACAGCAGAACTGAACCACAGCAGAACTGAACCACTGCAGAACTGAACCACTGCATAACTGAACCACTGCATAACTGAACCACTGCAGAATTGAAACACTGCAGAACTGAACCACTGCAGAACTGAACCACTGCAGAATTAAAACACTGCAGAACTGAACCACTGCAGAACTGAACCACTGCAGAACTGAACCACTGCATAACTGAACCACTGCAGAACTGAACCACAGCAGAACTGAACCACTGCAGAACTGAACCACTGCAGAACTGAACCACTGCAGAACTGAACCACAGCAGAACTGAACCACAGCAGAACTGAAACACTGCAGAACTGAACCACTGCAGAACTGAACCACAGCAGAACTGAACCACAGCAGAACTGAAACACTGCAGAACTGAACCACTGCAGAATTAAAACACTGCAGAACTGAACCACAGCAGAACTGAACCACAGCAGAACTGAACCACTGCAGAACTGAACCACTGCAGAACTGAACCACTGCAGAACTGAGCCACTGCAGAACTGAGCCACTGCAGAACTGAACCACTGCAGAATTAAAACACTGCAGAACTGAACCACTGCAGAACTGAACCACAGCAGAACTGAACCACTGCAGAACTGAACCACTGCATAACTGAACCATTGCAGAACTGAGCCACTGCAGAACTGAACCACTGCAGAATTAAAACACTGCAGAACTGAACCACAGCAGAACTGAACCACTGCATGACTGAACCACTGCAGAACTGAACCACTGCATAACTGAACCACTGCAGAATTAAAACACTGCAGAACTGAACCACTGCAGAACTGAACCACTGCAGAACTGAACCACAGCAGAACTGAACCACTGCAGAACTAGAACTGAACCACTGCAGAACTGAACCACAGCAGAACTGAACCACTGCAGAACTGAACCATTGCAGAACTGAACCACAGCAGAACTGAAACACTGCAGAACTAAAACACTGCAGAACTGAGCCACTGCAGAACTGAACCACTGCAGAACTGAACCACTGCAGAACTAAAACACTGCATGACTGAAACACTGCAGAACTAAAACACTGCAGAACTGAGCCACTGCAGAACTGAAACACTGCAGAACTAAAACACTGCAGAACTGAACCACTGCAGAACTGAACCACTGCAGAACTGAACCACAGCAGAACTGAACCACTGCACGACTGAACCACTGCAGAACTGAACCACTGCATAACTGAACCACTGCAGAACCGAACCACAGCAGAACCGAACCACTGCAGAACCGAACCACTGCAGAACTGAACCACAGCAGAACTGAACCACTGCAGAACTGAACCACAGCAGAACTGAACCACAGCAGAACTGAACCACTGCAGAACTGAACCATTGCAGAATTAAAACACTGCAGAACTGAACCACAGCAGAACTGAACCACTGCAGAACTGAACCACTGCATAACTGAACCACTGCAGAACTGAGCCACTGCAGAACTGAACCACTGCATAACTGAACCACTGCAGAACTGAGCCACTGCAGAACTGAACCACTGCAGAACTGAGCCACTGCAGAACTGAACCACTGCAGAATTAAAACACTGCAGAACTGAACCACAGCAGAACTGAACCACTGCAGAACTGAACCACAGCAGAACTGAACCACTGCAGAACTGAACCACTGCAGAATTAAAACACTGCAGAACTGAACCACTGCAGAATTAAAACACTGCAGAACTGAACCACAGCAGAACTGAACCACTGCAGAACTGAACCACAGCAGAACTGAACCACTGCATAACTGAACCACTGCAGAATTAAAACACTGCAGAACTGAACCACTGCAGAACTGAACCACTGCAGAACTAAAACACTGCAGAACTGAACCACCGCAGAACTGAACCATTGCAGAACTGAACCACAGCAGAACTGAAACACTGCAGAACTAAAACACTGCAGAACTGAGCCACTGCAGAACTGAACCACTGCAGAACTGAACCACTGCAGAACTAAAACACTGCAGAACTGAACCACTGCAGAACTGAACCACTGCAGAACTGAACCACTGCAGAATTAAAACACTGCAGAACTGAACCACTGCAGAACTGAACCACTGCAGAACTGAACCACTGCAGAACTGAACCACTGCATAACTGAACTACTGCAGAACTGAACCACTGCATAACTGAACCACTGCAGAACTGAGCCACTGCAGAACTGAACCACTGCAGAATTAAAACACTGCAGAACTGAACCACAGCAGAACTGAACCACTGCAGAACTGAACCACTGCAGAACTGAACCACTGCAGAACTAAAACACTGCAGAACTAAAACACTGCAGAACAGGATGATTCTTGGTCCAGCAGTGACACTGAGGTGTTTAAACACTCCAGTAGCAGCACTGCTGAGTCTGATCCACTCACACCAGCACAACACACACTAACACAACACCACTGAGAATGATCCACCTCCCTAATAGTACCTGCTCTGTGGTGGTCCTGTGGGGGTCCAGTCTCTGTGTATATTGAGTACTTGAGTAAGTCTAGGAAGATCAAAGCTAAACTTGTGGCAACAACTACAGCTGTTCTGAAATCAGCTGTGATCCAGTCACTGACGACTGATTACTCACTGGATGAAAGGCTTTCAGTAAGTCACACAAAAACATAAAGCAAGAGGAGTCTCTGGAAACCGAGTTTCAGAGATTACAGTCAGTTTCATCACAGCGGACGACGGCGTGACGTCTACACCTATAAATAAGTTATTTCGTACAAGGTGGACTGAGGAGCGAGATGACTGGAACACACGGCTGGACTGGGGCTTTCATGTAATGCAATATGAGAAAATTCAACAATGCTCAATAAAAGAGGTTCTTAGTATTTAAAATATCTTCAGAGAGACGACACGACAGTCCAGACTATACAGTGAGCTATGTTTTGCAATTATGGAAATGAATATAGTTACAGTTTTTAGAATTTAGAATTTAGAACTAGAATTAGCCACGTGTTTGTACACAGCGGAATTCATGTCCAACGAGTAAAAATGAGGAAAAGCACCACAGAGCATTTCATATAACAGTAAATATTTAAACTGGGTTGATTGCATGCACTATTAATGTTTTTATTCACAAACTGATTTTGGATTTTGATTTTAATAAAAAAAATATGAAACATTTTTGAGAAATTGCTTTCTGCTTGTGCTGGAACATGCGGAACAAACCAGATCTGTGTTGTTATTCATTTTTTTGTTCGTTGTTAAGTGTAAATACACAATTCTACACATTTGAATCTAAATCTAACATATGTTTGTTTTATTATTTAATATAATTTAAGATTTTTCCATTTTCATAGAAGACACCACACTAGTGTAGTTGTTAGCATGGTGGTACTGTGATGTGACAAACTGCTCACACAGACTTAAACTCAGCAAACCAACAGAAACTGCTCACTGCTTCATCTTAGAGCTGAAAGCACTTTCATAGAGAGCTAAAAGAGAGAAGCGCTGGCCATTAGGCCACAGTCAGACCAGTCTGGACTGGAAATTGCACAACAGCTTCTATGTCCTGTTTAGATATGACGAGCGGGACAGTAACTGCTGAAGAGTCCTTCCTTAAATTCTTTAACTGCTCTGTGTTCAGTCTCATTCTGTGTCATCGCAAGACATGTTAATTATTCATTTAATTATTTATTTATTTATTTATTGACACAGAGGTGCAGGGGAGTTCCTGTCTACCATTTTTAGAGCTCTTTTTTTAATCGGCACTTCCTGAGACAAACCTATCGGTGAAGCTTTTATCTTTCACAGATGAAAGCAACCGTCAAAATAGTTCCAGTGACGAAAACGAACTTCAAAGCTAACGAAGTGGCTGAGCGTGCATGTTACACGCCAGGCTTTGTTGTTAATGGTGTAAATGGCAGACGTGCTGCAGAAGGAGGAAGCAGACTGCCAGCTAGGCGACAATGAGCCCTGTTTCCTGATAAACGTCCATGCCCTCTGAAATAGTAACGACTGTCCAGGCGCCTCACCCAATTATAATTACACAGCTCGCCCAATAACAGGGAGGGGCTTTCATTCCAGGTCAGTCGGCTCTTATTCATCAGCTGTTCTCTGAACAAACTAGCCCAGTTGAAGTGATGTGGTGTCATGCATTAACACTTTATACATTAAAACTAAATTACCCCAGTTTATGGGTTGCGCAGACTTGGCAACCTGATGATGATGAGGCTTTAACCTCAATGTTGATTGACCACGTGATCATCATCCCTCAGAGAAGACCATAGGTGAGGAGCCCGTGGGGTCTGTATATCCAGGTTCCTGAACACTAGCAATCCGACTGACAGGTTCTACTGAGCTGTGGCACCTGACTAACGTTTCTAATCCAATCAGAGCTTCAGTGATCAGACACAGAGATGCAGTATGTCCACTTTCCTGAAGACTGTAATAAAAGCTCGTGTGTGGTGGGAAAGGAAGCCTAACACCCTGTAATACTGTAACGTTCAAATTTAGAACCATTTGTGAATCAGACAGAGGAATATGACCTCCAACCCTTCTGTGCAGTAAAACACTCATACTAGTGAACACACACACTAGAGGGCAGATATACACCCACATACAAACACACACACACACACACACACACACACTAGTGAACACACACACTAGAGGGCAGTTATACACCCACATACAAACACACACACACACTAGTGAACACACACACTAGAGGGCAGTTATACACCCACATACAAACACACACACTAGTGAACATACACACTAGGGTGCAGTGAAACACCCCCCCCACACACACATTTGTGAACACATACACACACACACACACACACACACTATGGGATAGTGAAACACCCACATACACACATATTAGTGAACATACACACTAGGGGGAGTGAAACACCCACATACACACACACTAGTGATGGGCAGCCCAATTTCCAGTATTCAGGGAGCAGTTGGGGGTTGAGTGTCTTGCTAAAGGGCACTTCATTCATGTCCTTATGGTCACAAGGCTAGTTTCCTAATGTCCAGCCCACAAGTGCCCATGAAGCACAAAGACAATAGAAATCAAACGGAAGAGGTGATAGTGAGTCACTGTAATACCACTTTGTACTTGTAGAGGTGATAGTGAGTCACTGTAGTACCACTTTGTACCGGAAGAAGCAATAATGAGTCACTGTATTGTGGAGTGGAATCAGTCCAACATGTGAGGATGAGGAAGTAGTGCTGATGCCCCAACGCCGTATTCTAACCTCTCCTGCTCCTGGTGAGCGAGTGCCGCCGGCACCAGCAAAAAAAGTGATATAAATAGAAGCAGAGCGAGAATTAACATTGGAGCTGTTTCACCAACGAGTTTTCTTGTTGAGATTAGTCCAGGTGTGTGTCGGAGAGGGTCTAGATTAGTCCAGGTGTGTGTCGGAGAGGGTCTTGATTAGTCCAGATGTGTGTTGAAGGTGGTTATCTCAGTTGTCCTTACAATCCACTGTAGTGTCTTGCAGTCCAAGACACAGTTCCCCTACCAGCCAGTGAGACAGCTGTTCAGGTCGCTCTAGGTTCTAGATTAGCCCATGTTTTTTCAGCTGCCCTTACAATCTGCAGTAGGGTCCTGCAGTCCAAGAAGTGAGACAGCTGGTCAGGACGCTGTCTACTGCCCCCTGTAGAATGCAGTTCAATTAATAATACTGGTGTATTATTCGTGCATCCCTGTAGATATTCAGAAAAATGTTTAAGGGAACTCCCCACACCGCCCACCCAGACAGCCTATCTGATTTTAACAATGTCTAAAATCTGGCAACACTGTGACCCTTTTAAAGGGGACAAACCCAAAACACAATGAGTGGATCAGCCTCCACGTGTGGCTCACATGTCAAGGCCAGGCCTCAAAACGAGAGCTGTAGTGGTGGGTTTGTTTCAGCACAGTCAGCAGTTTTCACAGAGAACGGTAGGGAGAATGTAGCCCATCCCGCACAGCAATGAGACCTTGACCGCAAACACGAGGAAGCCTCCATTCCAGTGAAGGAGGAAGGCCCTCTCCACCCACACAGTACAACATGCCGAGGAAGTCCTCCTTCATGGCAAAGCTACTTCTGAGGACGGAACCTCTCAGCACGGCAGGGGGACAACGCTGATACAATCAGACACAGAGGAATGCCGGAGTCAGAGTGACTTCGTGTCGAGGCAAAGCAACAGCCTAATCAGAAACCAGCACATCAGGGTGTTTGAGAAGAAATGTGCAGCTGCTGGCTCAGATCCTCTGAATACGGAAGACGGGTTCTTTAAACAAAATATGACAGTTTGCTCAGTCTATAAGTGAGCAAACTCTCATATTTCGTTTAAAGAACCCGTGTTCCAGAGTTTACTTGTATTTTTTTTAGTTGGTTCAGTTCCACATGGTGATTTTCTAGTCTCTCTGTATCCCTCAGTATTAAACAGCCTGTTTCTGTTACTGTCCCTTTAAGACTGATATATGTACATAGGTTTAGGAACCTACAACCTGCTTACACTACCACTAATATTTAGTTATCTTTAGTAACCTACTCACAACACCACACATATTCTCTCTCGCTATTTACAATCTACCTACACTACCACTTACAGTCAGTAATCGAGAACCTGCTTACACTACCACTCATATTCAGCAGTCTAGAACCTGCTTGCACTAAACACTTTACACTATATACTATAACCCACTACACTATACTAACCACACTATACACTATAACCCACTACACTATACCAACCACACTATACACTATAACCCACTACACTATACCAACCACACTATACACTATAACCTACTACACTATACCAACCACACTATACACTATAACCCACTACACTATACTAACCACACTATACACTATAACCCACTACACTATACTAACCACACTATACACTATAACCCACTACACTATACCAACTACACTATACACTATAACCCACTACACTATATCAACCACACTATACACTATAACCCACTACACTATAACCCACTACACTATACACTATAACCCACTACACTATACCAACCACACTATACACTATAACCCACTACACTATACCAACCACACTATACACTATAATCCACTACACTATACCAACCACACTATACACTATAACCCACTACACTATACCAACTACACTATACACTATAACCCACTACACTATACCAACCACACTATACACAATACACTATACCAACCACACTATACACTATAACCCACTACACTATACCAACCACACTATATACTATAACCCACTACACTATACCAACCACACTATATACTGTAACCCACTACACTATACCAACCACACTATACATTATAACCCACTACACTATACCAACCACACTATATACTATAACCCACTACACTATACCAACCACACTATATACTATAACCCACTACACTATACTAACCACACTATAGACTATAACCCACTACACTATACTAACCACACTATACACTATAACTCACTACACTATACCAACCACACTATACACTATAACCCACTACACTATACCAACTACCCTATACACTATAACCCACTACACTATACCAACCACACTATACACTATAACCAACTATACTATACCAACCACACTATACACTATAACTCACTACACTATACCAACCACACTATACACTATAACCCACTACACTATACCAACTACCCTATACACTATAACCCACTACACTATACCAACCACACTATACACTATAACCAACTATACTATACCAACCACACTATACACTATAACCCACTATACTATACCAACCACACTATATACTATAACCCACTACACTATACTAACCACACTATAGACTATAACCCACTACACTATACTAACCACACTATACACTATAACTCACTACACTATACCAACCACACTATACACTATAACCCACTATACTATACCAACCACACTATACACTATAACCCACTACACTATACCAACCACACTATACACTATAACCAACTATACTATACCAACCACACTATACACTATAACCCACTATACTATACCAACCACACTATACACTATAACCCACTACACTATACCAACCACACTATACACTATAACCCACTACACTATACCAACCACACTTTACACTATAACCCACTATACTATACCAACCACACTATACACTATAACCCACTACACTATACCAACCACACTATACACTATAACCCACTATACTATACCAACCACACTATACACTATAACCCACTATACTATACCAACCACACTATACACTATAACCCACTACACTATACCAACCACACTATACACTATAACCCACTACACTATACCAACCACACTATACACTATAACCCACTATACTATACCAACCACACTATACACTATAACCCACTACACTATACCAACCGCACTATACACTATAACCCACTACACTATACCAACCACACTATACCAACCACACAATACATTTTACACTATAGCTCAATACACTATAACATTTACACTTTACACTACAACCCACTACACTATACACTATAACTCAATACACTATACACTTTACAGTACACACCACAACCCAATACACTATACCAACTGCACTATACACTTTACACTATAACCCACTACACTATACCAACTGCACTATACACTTTATACTATACATTTTATACTGTACACTATAAAACACTACACTATACCAACAGAAACGCACACACAATGAACACATAAACATACATTTCAGCTTCAGTTTTAACAAACAGATACATTAACAACAACACATCCCCTTATATTCAGTATGTGAGGCTCTATTAGCTTCTACTATTAGCCTCTGCGCCCGGCCGCTTGCATGGCCACATCTTCTCTTTACAGAGGCCGTGCCAGGCAGTGGTTGGTTGCAGCCTACTTTTTTTAGCCTACTTTTATTCTGCCCTTTAAAAACGATGCTTCGTTTAAGCGTAATATCTGATCTTATAATCAACAACCTACTGCAGCCACTGCTATCAAGGCAGACAGTGTAATCATGCCTCAGAGGAAACCAAATGTAGTCTCAACAGCGTGTGGGCAGAAGGGGGCCTCAGGTCTGTGTGCATGGTGTTGAGTAAACACTAGTGGTCTAGCTGTGATAGGCAATGCGTAGGAAGCTATAGATAAATATAAGCAACTGATATGCAGAA
The DNA here is from genome assembly GCA_021613375.1 of Megaleporinus macrocephalus. Lineage (NCBI taxonomy): Eukaryota > Metazoa > Chordata > Actinopteri > Characiformes > Anostomidae > Megaleporinus > Megaleporinus macrocephalus. The sequence goes on along the minus strand of CM038707.1, from coordinate 49,693,693 downwards.
CTGCACTGATACCACTGCTCGGGAAATGCATGCTAATATTCACTTCTTCAAGCATGCATTTGTGGGTCTGTAGTAGTTTCTGTGTAGTTACTGCTATAAACTTTCAATGCAATCAATCTATGTGTGTCTGTCTGATGCAGACGCCTTAAAACAACTGCTGCAAAAGACAAACACAAAATCCTACCACAGGTGCAGCAACTGCCACCTCACCCACCAGGCACATGGACAATTACCACGCCAGCGTGCTGAGTGCACCGGTGTGGGATGCACTCTCATGATCCACCTTTAAGTGCAACCATGCAATGTTTTCCAGCAGCACAGTCATGAGAAAATTCTGACACCTCGAGTCTGTGAACTTCACGAAAGCAAAGTTGTTCGCGCGCCGTAGAGAGTTCAAGCAGTGGCGGCGGTTAGCGCCCTTAGAAATGAGTGGAAAGTTTGACCTCGCCTCTGTATCTTCAGTCCTGTACTCAAAGCACACCACAAGAAGGCGGTGCAGGGACTTTCCACCCAGAGCAAAAACACTTTAATGCGTTCTGCACGCTCCACATGCTTCTGCTCGAGCACTTATCATATGCATGTACATTGTTTTGACACCATTTGGAGCCTGAAGGCCTGTCGCTTGACTTTTCACACTCAGAACTCAGCAGATTCACTGATAGCAGCGAATATGAGAAATAATACAAACGAGCAATGAGGCTGTGTCAACACACACTGTATGGCCAAAAGTTTGTAGACACCAAACGAGGGGCATTAACAGTGAGGGTGTCCCTCTTTGCTGCAGTAACAGCATCTACTCTACCGTAAGAGGCTTAAGAGAAGATGTTGAACATTGCTGTGAGGATTTGATTGAGTGTTAGTGAGGTCAGGTACTGATGTTGAACATTGCTGTGAGGATTTGATTGAGTGTTAGTGAAGTCAGGTACTGATGTTGAACACTGCTGTGAGGATTTGATTGAGTGTCAGTGAGGTCAGGTACTAATGTTGAACATTGCTGTGAGGTTTTGATTGAGTGTTAGTGAGGTCAGATACTGAGGCTGAACATTGCTGTGAGGATTTGATTGAGTGTCAGTGAGTTTAGGTACTGATGTTGAACATTGCTGTGAGGATTTGATTGAGTGTTAGTGAGGTCAGGTACTGATGTTGAACACTGCTGTGACGATTTGATTGAGTGTCAGTGAGTTCAGGTACTGATGTTGAACATTGCTGTGAGGATTTGATTGAGTGTTAGTGAGGTCAGGTACTGATGTTGAACATTGCTGTGAGGGTTTGATTGAGTGTTAGTGAGGTCAGGTACTGATGTTGAACATTGCTGTGAGGATTTGATTGAGTGTTAGTGAGGTCAGGTACTGATGTTGAACATTGCTGTGAGGGTTTGATTGAGTGTTAGTGAGGTCAGGTACTGATGTTGAACATTGCTGTGAGGATTTGATTGAGTGTTAGTGAGGTCAGGTACTGATGTTGAATATTGCTGTGAGGATTTGATTGAGTGTTAGTGAGGTCAGGTACTGATGTTGAACATTGCTGTGAGGGTTTGATTGAGTGTTAGTGAGGTCAGGTACTGAGGTTGGATGATTTGTTCTGGTTCATCAGTCTAGAGAATGCAGTCCCACTGCTCCTCATTCTAATCCCTGGGGGGCTTCATACCCCTCCAACCCACTCAGGCTGGTATGCAGCTGCATGTGCATTTGGCATATTAATAAAAATATGAATAATCAAGTGTCTAAGATGTAAACAAAGTCATCTGGAGTGCTTTGGTGCGAAATGCTCTGTTCTAGAGTCACGATTGTTCACAGTGGTGGTGAATTGAACCAGACGTCCTCCTCTAAAAGCTCCCTCACATAAGCTATAAGACGTTGGCCTAAAATGTAGGTTTAAACTTATATTTATGGTACAGGGATACATGCTGTGTGCTGTGAGACAAAATAGTCCCATGAAAGCATTCCACCTTACCATCAACATCCATATAAACTCAGAAGACACGTGTAGGTTCGCTGGTGGGTTTCATAGTAAATACAATGTCTGTATTTGTGTTGTAGACATGGAGACGCACTCTGAACAGTTTTAATTTATGCAGGAATTAATGCAGGGCTGCTCTTGGCTCGTTCTTTGAGCTGCGATGGTTTTAAATGTCTTCGCTCTGCTTTCACAAAGGTAGACCGTCGCATGTGCGGAGAGAGTAGACTTGGGAGGAAACCCTGGGCCAGGAAATGGGACGGACGCTGGAAATCCCCGCCAGAGCATCAGCAAGAGGTGGAAGCTGGTGAAAGAATGGCGGTTATTTCACTCTGCTCTTTTTCAGCTGCTCCCAAACCAGTTCTGTGGTTTTCTTTGTCATTTTAGGAGCCGTGCGTACAGATCCTAGATCAGTGCAAATGGGGAGTGATGCTATTTTCACTACAGGGGGCCTCAGAGGCTAAATAGAGGTGTGTGATGTGGTCTGGCTGAAAGACGGCCCGTCGTTCTGCAGCTGCAAGCTTCTAGTGACGAGCACCAACCCAAACAGTGAATGAGTTCAAAGGAATACAGTAAACGCAAACTAAGGTCAATGGAACCAGCCACTGAAAAGTTATACTGGCAATGAATCTTAAATCTAGTGACTATACGTAATACATACATATATCTTACTATGAGAGCAGTAGATATATATATATATATGTACACCACTGCCCTAAAGTTTGGGATCACAGTGAGATGTTCTCGTTTTAATGGAGTATCTTCTTCCTTAACACAACAATGGACTGACGGGTCTCTAAAGAAAGTTGTTTCTTTCTGGTCAGTGTGAGTCGGTCAGCAAGCCATCAACTGCTGATCTTCAGATACTAAACTAACCTAGAATGTTGTTCCCTTTTATACTCACTTATTAGTAGAATGTTTTTCAGCTGTGCATCACAATTGATCAAGAGTGTCCTAACAACCAATTAGTCCAATAACATCCTTAACTTGGATTGGTGGCCGTACCAGGAGATTTAGACAGAGGACTGAGAATTACTGATAATAGAACTATATGTAAAATAAGCCTCTATACAAAAATAGACTTTAATACAAACATTTATATTCTCTAAAAATCATCTGATACACTTACATTCATTATGAAATGGACAACATTGTTTGTGAATTGCATGAAAATTGCATGAAATGAAATTATAAAGTGATCCTAAACTTTTGAGCGGTATTGTATATATATATATATATAGTTTGTGTTCCTCTAGTCCTTCATCAGTGGTCACAGGATGCTGCACACTGGTTTATGGATCATTTTTAGTCCAGCAGTGACACAGAGGTGTTTAAAAACTCCAGCAGCACTGCTGTGTCTGACCCACTGATTCTGATTACAAGGTGGACCAGCAAGTAGTAGGAGTTTCTAAAAGAATCTGCTGTGTCTGATCCACTCACACCAGCACAACACACTCTAATGCACCACCACCTTGTCAGTGTCACTGCAGTGCTGAGAATGACACACCTCCCTAATAGTATCTGCTCTGTGGTGGTCCTGTGGGGGTCCTGATCATTAAAGAACAGAGTAATAAAGTATACAGAGAATCAGATGAACTACAGTCTGTAAGTGGAGCTCCTGTATGGTCAGTGAGCGTAAACACAGGGAGGTGGGTTTAGTGTTATGGCTGATCTGTGCATGTCCCGTCTGTATGATCTAGTAACTCTGTATCAGGTTCAGTTTGGACGCTGCATGTGAGCACATCGTGAGCAGAAAGAACATGAAACTTTATCCTTAAGGACACACCTGCGTTATGGCCAAAGGGCAACTTGACAGCTCTGCAGGTGATTCACTCGGGTATTATTTCAGGACAAAGGGTGTCAGCTGTACACAAACAAGGTCACGAGGAGTCACATTTTTAGCTCTGGATTTTCCCGGTGGATTACAGTGTGTGTGTGAGTCATGTGACTATGACTCTCTACGCTGGACTTTTAATGACTAACAGGTTCGTTCTTCCTCAGAGTTCACCTGTGTGCTCATTTAATAATGATATATGTAATTAAAAACAACAAACAAACAAACAGTGCCAAAGGTTTCCAAGAATAATTTTCTGGGCTGCATTATAGTGGCTACACTGCCACCTAGTGGCTAATTAATATACAACAACGTAGGCTTAGTAACTACTCTGTAATGGACACTAGGGAATACTGTTCTGAGTACAGTCTATTTACAATGACATACATCACTACACATTACATACAGTTGAATGGGGAGGGAAAAGGGAAAGTCCACCTGCAATTACAACCTAACTGAAAATATAAGTCTTAAATAATGATGATGGGTGAGCTCTGTTACTGTAAAACTGTACCATACAAACACACACATTTTCTGTAACTTCTATAATCCACTGCAGGCCACGACTCACTGAGCACTGTGGGATGCTTACATAGTACACAAGCGGGGTCTAAACAGGGCCAAACAGTCAAAAGTTTAGGATCACTTTAGAATTTCATTTCATGCAATTTTCATGCAATTCACAAACAATATTGTTCATTTCACAATTAATGTAAGTGTATCAGGTGATTTTTAAAGAATATAAATGTTTGTATTAGAGTCTATTTTTGTATAGAGGCTTATTTTGCATATAGTCCTATTATCAGCAATTCTCAGTCCTCTGTCTAAATCTCCTGGTACGGCCACCAATCCAAGTTAAGGATGTTATTGGACTAATTGATTGTTAGGAAACTCCTGCTTAATTGTGATGCACAGCTGAAAAACATTTTGAGCGCTAGTGTATATATCTATATGATTTGGATACATGATTTGGGCTCTCCATGCCACCACATTGGATTTGAAATGAAACAACTGGGATGATGAAAATGAAGTGCAGACTTTCAGGTTTAATTCAAGGGGTTGAACCTAATTATCCTATGAAATGATTAGAAAATGCATTTTTCTACAAATTGACATTCCCATAAATAAAATTGTTGAGAATCATTTGCAGGCAATGACTGCCTGATATCTGAAACCCATGGACATCACCAAACACTGGGTTTCCACCTTTGTGATGCTTTGCCAAGCCTTTACTGCAGCTGTCTTCAGTCGTTGCTTATGAGTAGAAAGTAAATCCCTGTACACTTCAGAACTCATCCAGCTGCTTCTGTCTTCTGTCACATCATCAATAAACACAAGTGACCCAGTGCCATTGGAAGCCATGCATGCCCAGGCCATCACACTGCCTCCACCATGTTTTATAGAGGATGAGGTGTGCTTCGGATGATGAGCCGTTCCAAGCCTTCTCCATACTTTCTTCTTCCCATCATTTGTATACAGGTTGATCTGAGTTTCATCTGTCTAAAGAATGCTGTTCTAGAACTGGACTGGGCTTCTTTAGATGTTTTTAGTCTAATCTGGGGTTTCTATGTTTAAGGGTTAAGTCATGGTTGGCAGTTTGTGGTGAAGCCTCTGTATCTGTTCTGATGAAGTCTTCTCTTTATGGTAGACATAGATACTGATACACCTACTTCCTGGAGAGTGTTCTTCCCTGGGGTGGAAGTTGTGAAGTTGTGAATCCATGGAAAGGATTCCGAGATCATCCACCACTGATGTCTTTTGAGGATGTCCAGGTCTTTTCGAGTCCCCGAGCTCACCAATGTACTCTTCTTTTCCAAAATGCACCAAACTGTTAATTTGGCCACTCCTAACGTTTCTGCTATCTCTCTGATGGAGTTCTTCTGTGTTTCAGTCTAATGACGGCCTGTTTCCACTGAGAGCTCCTTTGACCGCACGTTGTGGGTTCATAGCAACAGCTTCCAAATGCAAATTCCACACCTGGAATCAACTCCAGACTTTTTACCTGCTTAACTGATGCTGGATTAATGAGGGTAAAGCCCATGGAGAGGCTTTATAGAGAGATGTGCTGCTATTCTGGAACTACAACTTTGTCTTTTAAAACTATAAAAATGGCATCTTACAAACTTTAGTTTGTTCCATGCATTTTAAATACTTTCCCAGCAAATTACATAGACTGCAATTAACTGGACAATATATTGTCCAGCCCTGACCAGCGCTCACAACATGGTGTGTCGGACTGCGTACTGATCTAATTACAGTGAGATCGAGCTCATGGTGACCACCTGTAGGGTTACATCATCTCACCACCCGTAAGACAAAGCGGGCATTGTCGCCAATAACAAAGCCTGCAGTGAGTTACACACTACACACTACAATGTAGGCAAAGTCACTGTTGCAGTTCCAATAAATCAACTAAACAAAACTTTATTTCATCATTAGAATTTTATTCCGGTGTTAAATACAAAACTGTAAAAATAATTAAAATTTCCCTTTAAAAAAAGAACCGTAAGCCCATTAATAACAACAAATGAGAACTAATAAATATGTAATAAATACACGTGTTACGAACCTAGGGGGTTCGTAATTTTGTCTGTGTAGTGTGTTCTCTGGTTGCAGATGCGCTGAGCCACCACCAGGGGACACTGCAGATAAAGGAAGGTGTGCCAGAGGGAAGAGGGGCGGGGTTTTTGCTTCTGACATGCTTCCGTGCGCTCCCGGTTCCCTGATGAGCGTGTGGTGAAAGAGCTCTCTTAGCTCCCTGTTTGAGATGATATAGTGTGAAATAGTGTTGTGATTAAGGTTGTGTTATCTTTGTCCGACTAACCTTCAGCTTAGTAGTCTATACCAGGGGTGTTTAATTAGAGTCAGTAAGGTCCAGTTAGAGGAGATCTCCTCAGGCCGGTCTAGACCATCATCATCTCTAACGTGTGTTCTGATTCAGTGGTGTATCCTGTTTACTGAAGTAGTCTAGTATCAGCATCTCATACCATCAGCTACTGAAACACCAACACACCACACATACCGTTCAGTATATTTCAGTATATTTACTGTTTAAATGCTGAATGAATGATTTATAAACTTCTAATAAAATGTTTTTACTCACTTCAATAAAAACAAGAGCTACATTAAAAAATAAAACACTTTTTTAAAAAGTGGATCTTAAAGTGTTTATTTATAGAGAAAGTAAATAAACGTGGTTCTTCTTGTTAACTCAGCTTCTCAGATGAACATGTTGGTTGTACAGAGCGGTGTTCTCCAGAACTAGACGAGCAGGTCCATTCCAGAACCGTTCCTGTTAAACACTCAGTTCTCTCTGTTCACTTTTCTGTTTTTAGAGCTCCTTATTCTTTCTGACTCGCCTTAGTCTCCGACTGCTGCTCCTCGCTTCGTACCTCGCCTGATTGGCTGAGGAGCCTTCAGTGATCTTACAGCGCACGTGATTGGTCTGTGAGTTCACTGCGCCATAAAGCCCGTATACCGTAAAGACAAGAAAAGCTCCGCCTCTTAAAATAAACACAGTCTAAATTAAATCATTCTCAATAGATTATCAGTTTGGGTCCGCAATGGACAACGTCTGGGTCCGGATCTGGACCGCGGTCCGCCTATTAGTGACCCCTGGTCTATACTTTAAGTTAAGTTAAGGGTTATCTTGATTTATCTATGTTTTCTCCTGGTTTGTTTATGTAGGAAGTTAGGTTAGACATTGTATTTGGTTTTCTTTTGTTGTTAGGTCAGTTTAGTTTTCCCTTTAAACCTAAGTTTGTTGGATTTATTATTAATTTATTTATTTTTGTTCCCTTTTCTCCCCCTCTCTTTTTCCTTGTTTCAACTTTCTCTTGTTTTTGAATGTAAGTAATAGACATGTCTGTTATCATTTCAAGTGAATGATGTTCTATTGTGGGAACCGGGAGGGCACAGACACCTTTTTAATTGTTATGGTCTGACCTAGACCCGGTCATAACACATGTAAACAAAACAGTGCATGGATTAAGGCATCTTTTAGAATTCCTATTTTTGGGGAAACGTATTTTCTCTTGGTAAAGAACTTGGCAACCCAACACACAAAGCATGTATACACACTCTTAATGGTTGAGGTTCCTGAATGGTTCTTGGCTTGGATGTTTCTAGCAAATACCATATTGGTATTGGAACTTCACATTATGTAAAGGTTCATCACTTTAAAGAACCCGTTGTGACACGTTCAGTACTGACTAGAAGTCTTATATTTAAAAAATAACATACTTATTACAGTTTACTGCACAAATATGTGTTTGTACTTATCAGGTATACAATGGTTTACAAGCCAAAAGCCCCAAATAATAATAATTAGTTTTAAAGATTTTGACTGGGTGTCTTAAGAGTTTTGCACTGGACTGTGAATACATATCTACAGATATAAACAGTGTATACAACCATTTATAAGCTGTTGTAACAAAATCTCCACAACTGTAACCACAGAAGAATTTCTATTGGCTGTTGTTTCATTAATCTTGAATATTTAACACAATATAAGTGTAACTGCAGCTTATACAGTTAGATTACATGTTTGGTAGATTTTCTAAGTGTAAATAAGTAGAGTAGCTCCTGGTCCTGGAGATCTATCACTTTGCAGAGTTTAGCTCCAGCCCTTATCTAGCACACCTGATCCAGCTAATGAAGGCCTTCAGAGAGGATCTAGATATTAGAACCAGGTCTTCACAGTGGAAGATCTCCAGCACCTATGCTGTGGAGGATGCTATCAGTCAAAAATTTGGAGACACATACCCAGGTTGTCCTTATTTGTGCTATAACCCACCTCCTTCTATCTCCACACACTGTCCACTGTATCAGCTCCACTGACCATACAGGATCTCCACTCACTGTCCACTGTATCAGCTCCACTGACCATACAGGAGCTCCACTCACTGTCCACTGTATCAGCTCCACTGACCATACAGGACCTCCACTCACTGTCCACTGTATCAGCTCCACTGTGCTGAGAATGACCCACCTCCCTAATAGTATCTGCTCTGTGGTGGTCCTGCGGGGGTCCTGATCATTAAAGAATAGAGTAATAAAGTATACAGAGAATTAGGTGAACTACAGTCTGTAAGTGGAGCTCCTGTATGGTCAGTGGAGCTGATACAGTGGACAGTGAGTGAAGATAGGAGGAGGTGGTGTTAATGTTATGGCTGGTCAGTGTATATATTCAGTCAGGTATCTCCAAACTTTTGAGTGGTAGGTTTTAGAATGTTCTTTTTCCTATTTCTCATTAAATTCAGGGAATCAAACTGTGCACCTCTGAGAGACAGCGCCTCTATAAATTCACTTGAGTGATGGTTAAAAATAATGATAATAAAAAAGCTTGGGGTTTTGGTCCAGCGTGAGGTTTAAGGCCCTCGGTTTCTTTTCTTTAGTCATTTTAGAGTAAATCCGCTCACCAGCAGGTCAGGATCAGCACAGTATCACAAGCAGAGCAGAACACAGGTTAAGGGTCAGGTCATATATCCTATGCAGTGAGGCCCCCAATGAGTGGCTCTATGGACTAACATGCACACTGACTGTATTGGGCTCCGCGGAGGCCTCAGTGGTGCTGATCTCCTGAGTGGAAGCAGCTTCGGGCTGGTTCCTCTTTGGCTTCTCTTCACTTTGCTGTTGCTGGAAACGACTCTCGGCCTCCTCTGACAGACGGGATTCCTCCACCTCTTCCTCTTTCTGAAAAGGTGGAGATATGAAAGATGGTGAAAGAGAGAGAGAGGTTGTTTATAGGAAGACCTGGCAATACAGTGCGGGGTTATTATTTGATGAATTGCGATACTGTGAGTGGGAATATCACAATTTTTCAATACAATTTAAGGAAAAACTGTCATAGTACAAAAAATACACCACCATATATGCAGGTTTGTTAATGCTAACATTAGCAGTGCACCCTTATACCACTTGTTTACATGGGAGTGGAAAAATCTACTGCCATCTAGTGGTTGAGGGCTTAAAAACAACACAAAACAAGCCACTATCTGCACCAATCTTTGCTTGTAAACTACTGAATAAAAATCGATATTATGTTTCTGAGATACACAGTAATTATTTGAGATGATCACAATTAGAGATGAGCCGATCAGCGTTTTTGAGGCCGATAGACGATACCAATCCAGGACGGGGCTATATGCTACGGCAGGCTACATGTAGTTATTAGCGCAAGCAAGTCATGAAACATGGTGTAAACTGGTTTATTACCATTTTTAACGAGCTCATGTGAAACAGCTTAATATTTTTTACTAAATTAGCAGTAAATAAACAAAGTAAATCAAACAAATATCCCCAATACAGCAATCATTACATTTAGACCCTTAATTTAAAACGAAAAAAGATAAATAAACAAACTGCAGTCATTAAACGCAGACTCTGTTATTTTAAAATAAATTTGTAATCATTAAATGTAGAATATTGAGTTGCTGCTGCTGTTGCTGGTCTGTTCGTACCGGTCAGATCTGGTCTGTATGGTGTTCTGCGTTATTAGTTTTGTGTTAGCTGTGCGTGCTAGCACTGCTGTTTGCTGATACTCACTGTATTCAGCTACGGGGTGTCTCTTAAGTGCCGTATCAGATTAGTAGTGTTAAATGTCTTTGGTTCCCCCACGAGACATGCTGATTTTACAAATTTTAAAAAAGTCCTGGATGAGTCTGAGTCACATACGGTAAAACACTGTCAAACTGCGGTGAACGCAAACTGTTCTCACGAAGCCGCTGCTTTAGTCAGTCTGTCGAAAATGAAAGGGTATGTACTGCCACCTAGCGGCTCAGACAGGAATTGTAGGGACCTGCCCAGAGGGGACTTCAAGGAGGTCTTCTCTTCCTGGACAAAGCGCTAGCTGTAAATACACAAATTAGGCTCATTAGGTTAGCACCATTGATTGGCTCTCGGGATCGGCTAAATTGGAGAAATATCGGCCGATCACAGATTGCATATTTTAATTAAAAATTGGCCGATACTGATACATAGCCGATTGATCCTTCCATCTCTAATTAATAATAAAAACAAATTTACTTCTCTATAACAGTTCAGTGCCTAAGACTTATACAGTACTGTATACAGTCAAAAGTTTAGGCACACTTTACTTCTTCTTATCTGTACTAAATTAATAATAATATAATTAGAGAATAAGTGTGAAGAGATCAGAACTATAGAATAGTCAGTATGGAATTATTCCTAGAGCAGAATTAAACAGAATTAAACTGGTCTCTCAGCACATTAAGATCTAAACCTCTTTCTAACTATACACATATATACTAAGTTAGGTGTGTGCCTACACGTGCATGGCAGTTGGGATGCTGTATTATCACTCTCTGCCTTTGTGGCTGTTCTCTGTTTGGCTATGTATACAGTCATCACCAATATTTTCTTTTGATGGTCCACATTTTTTTATTTCTGGACACCAACTCCAGCTCCACTCCAACGATGTGCCAGCCATACTCATGTAGACGGACAAGATTTGTCTACCAAGCCGTCCAACCGTTCATACCGTTATGCATACTGTAAAATATGTGCAGTTCATACCTCCTTCTTCATCCTGTCGAACTCGTCGATGGCATACTGATATTTGGCTGAAGTTATTCCAAACAGTGACGCCATCCTCTCACCCAGGTAGTCACAGGCTGGAACACAAGAACAAATCAGGAGTGAAACACACTACATGAGGGATTCACAAGAGAGTTTTTAAGTGCTACAGCATTAGGCAGCCCTGTTTACGTGGTCTGCCTCTTCATAGCGGCGTTGCTGTTGCTCCTACATGGCGCATACCGCATCACTATGGAATCACTTACAACTGTCTGGAGCAGATATGACTTGTACCATGTTTAAAATCACTGAGGTATTTTATGGCATTTGGCAGATGTTCTCATCCACAGTTTACCTGTACCCAGGTAGGTGAAGGCAGTGTTAGTAGTCTTACCCAAGGATATTGGTACTATATTGGTATAGTGGAAGGTGGCTACAAAGGTGGAGAATTGAACACCAGTCTACAGCATGGGGGGCAGCACCACTACACCAACCACACTACACACTTTACACTACACACTATACACTATAATCCACTACACTATACACTATAACCCACTATACTATACACCTTACACAATAACCCACTACACTATACACCTTACACAATAACCCACTACACTACACACTACAATCCACTACACTGTACCAACCACACTATACACATTAACCCACTACACTATACACTACTAAACTATACAACCCACTACACTACACCAACCACACTATACACTATAACCCACTACACTATACACTATAACCCACTACACTACACCAACCACACTATACACTATAACCCACTACACTATACACTATAACCCACTACACTATACCAACCACACTATACACTATAACCCACTACACTATACCAACCACACTATACACTATAACCCACTACACTATACCAACCACACTATACACTATACCAACTACACTATACACTATAACCCACTACACTATACCAACCACACTATACACTATACCAGCCACACTATACACTATAACCCACTACACTATACCAACCACACTATACGCTATACCAACTACACTACACCAACCACACTATACACTACAACCCACTACACTATACCAACCACACTATACACTACAACCCACTACACTATACCAACCACACTATACACTATAACCCACTACACTATACCAACCACACTATACACTATAACCCACTACACTATACCAACCACACTATACACTATAACCCACTACATTATACCAACCACACTACACACTATAACACACTACATTATACCAACCACACTATACACTATAACCCACTACACTGTATATTACTGCCATTGTTTCTCTAGGAGGAAACATACCTGTTAGCCTGGGATATGGTCAAAACACCTGAATACACAGTAAACTAAACTGTGAACTACAAAACTATCCACAACACAGTTATAACTGTGCACTTCTCATCATGACATGCAGCAACCTTGACAGCAAGCTGAGCTTTAAAACAGCAGAGCCCACCTGACACAGTGGATGTAGCTGCTCTCCACATCTGAAACCAGACATATGGACCCCACGTCAGCTTAGACTGCAAATAAGGAGCAGAAAACATAACAACATTAATCTACTGTTTCAGTTTCACCAATTCCACCTTTTTAATATTCATCACCACGATTAGACATACTCTACCATGCAAAAAGTCTTATCTTATCAATAAGTGCTGTTTCACCAGTAAACATTAGATATCACTGTACCATTCCTCAGATCTGATTCCAAGTAATGGGAATCACTGGGGTTCATTTAAGGAGTCGATTCCACACAATTTCAACTCCAGAAACCAACACACAGAGAAGGACGTAGCGCATTAACTTGACTGACCGTATGAAAGACAAGGGAACATAACATATTGGCATCAGTTATTTTTCTACACACCATATACAGTCCCATTTGAACAGTCCAATTTCCAGTGTGTCACCGTGACAATTAATAATAATCTCTCCGGTGGTAATGTGCTTTAGGGAAATATTTTAGAAAGATTTAAGGTTTAAAAGGTTCAACACTGACTTGATGGTTTATTTAAATACACAAATATGTAAATAATTACTATAATGACTTTGGATAACCATATATTCCACCTAACCTGCCCATAGGTCACAAGAGGTTATTTTAATTACATCACCAATTTAATAGATAGCAACAGTTCTACTGAGAAACACATACACTATACTACAGTAAACTATACCAACCGCACTATACACTATAAGTCACTACACTATACCATCCACACTATACCAACCACACTATACACTATAACCCTCTACACTATACACTATAACCCTCTACACTATACCAACCACACTATACACTATAACCCTCTACACTATACACTATAACCCTCTACACTATAACCCACTACACTATAACAACCACACTATACACTATAACCCACTACACTATACCAACCACACTAATCAATATAACCCACTACACTATACTAAACACACTATACACTATAACCACTACACTATACCAACCACACTATACACTATAACCCACTACACTATACACTATAACCCACTACACTATACCAACCACACTATAACCCACTACACTACACACTATAACCCACTACACTATACCAACCACACTATACACTATAACCACTACACTATACCAACCACACTATACACTATACCAACCACACTACACACTTCAACCCACTACACTATACCAACCACACTATACACTATAACCCACTACACTATACCAACCACACTATACACTACAACCCACTACACTATACCAACCACACTATACACTATAACCCACTACACTATACATTATAACCCACTACACTATACCAACCACACTATACAATACAACCCACTACACTATACCAACCACACTATACACTATAACCCACTACACTATACCAAGCACACTAATCAATATAACCCACTACACTTGACCAACCACACTACACACTATAACCCACTACACTATACCAACCACACTATACGCTATGACCCACTACACTATACCAACCACACTAATCAATATAACCCACTACACTATACCAACCACACTACACACTATAACCCACTACACTATACCAACCACACTATACAATATAACCCACTACACTATAACAACCACACTATACAATATGACCCACTACACTATACAAACCACACTACACACTATGACCCACTACACTATACCAATCACACTATACACTATAACCCTCTACACTATACCAACCACACTATACACTATAGCCCACTACACTATACCAACCACACTATACACTACAACCCACTACACTATACCAACCACACTATACACTATAACCAACTACACTATACCAACCACACTATACACTATAACCCACTGCACTATACCAACCACTCTATACACTATAACCCACTACACTATACCAACCACACTATACACTATAACCCGCTACACTATACCAACCACACTATACACTATAACCCGCTACACTATACCAACCACACTATAACCAACTACACTATACCAACCACACTATACACTATAATCCACTACACTATACCAAACACACTATACACTATAACCTACTACACTATACCAACCACACTATACACTATAATCCACTACACTATACCAACCACACTATACACTATAACCTACTACACTATACCAACCACACTATACACTACAACCTACTACACTATACCAACCACACTATACACTATAACCCACTACACTATACCAACCACACTATACACTATAACTTACTACACTATACTAACCACACTATACACTATAACTTACTACATTACACTAACCACACTATACACTATAACCCACTACACTATACCAACCACACTATACCAACCACACTATACACTATAACCCACTACACTATACCAACCACATTATACACTATAACCCACTACACTATACCAACCACATTATACACTATAACCCACTACACTATACCAACCACACTATACACTATAACCCACTACACTATACCAATCACACTATACACTATAACCACTACACTATACCAACCTCACTATACACTATAACCCACTACACTATACCAACCACACTATACACTATAACCCACTACACTACACCAACCACACTATACACTATAACCCACTACACTATACCAACCACACTATACACTACAACCTACTACACTATACCAACCACACTATACACTATAACCCACTACACTATACCAACCACAATATACACTATAACTTACTACACTATACTAACCACACTATACACTATAACTTACTACATTACACTAACCACACTATACACCATAACTTACTACACTATACTAACCACACTATAACCCACTACACTATACCAACCACACTATACCAACCACACTATACACTATAACCCACTACACTATACCAACCACACTATACACTATAACCCACTACACTATACCAACCACATTATACACTATAACCCACTACACTATACCAACCACACTATACACTATAACCCACTACACTATACCAATCACACTATACACTATAACCACTACACTATACCAACCTCACTATACACTATAACCCACTACACTATACCAACCACACTATACACTATAACCCACTACACTACACCAACAACACTATACACTATAACCCACTACACTATACCAACCACACTATACACTGTAACCAACTACACTATACCAACCACACTATACACTATAACCCACTACACTATACCAACCACACTATACATTATAACCCACTACACTACACCAACCACACCATACACTATAACCCACTACACTATACACTATAACCCACCACACTATACCAACCACACTATACACTATAACCCACTACACTATACCAACCACACTATACCAACCACACTATACACTACAACCCACTACACTATACCAACCACACTATACACTATAACCACTACACTATACCAACCACACTATACACTATAACCACTACACTATACCAACCACACTATACAATATAACCCACTACACTATACCAACCACACTATACACTATAACCCACTACACTATACCAACCACACTATATACTATAACCCACTACACTATACCAACCACTCTATACACTATAACACACTACACTATACCAACCACACTATACACTATAACCCACCACACTATACCAACCACACTATACACTATAACCCACTACACTATACCAACCACACTATACACTACAACCCACTACACTATACCAACCACACTATAACCACTACACTATACCAACCACACTATACACTATAACCCACTACACTATACCAACCACACTATACACTATAACCCACTACACTATACCAACCACACTATACACTATAACCCACTACACTATACCAACCACACTATACAATACAACCCACTACACTATACCAATCACACTAAACACAATAACCACTACACTATACCAACCACACTATACACTATAACCCACTACACTATACCAACCACACAATACACTATAACCCACAACACTATACCAGCCACACTATACACTATAACCCACTACAATATACCAACCACACTATACACTATAACCCTCTACACTATACCAACCACACTATACATTATAACCCACTACACTATACCAACCACACTATACACTATAACCCACTACACTATACCAACCACACTATACCAATCACACTATACACTATAACCACTACACTATACACTATAACCCACTACACTAAACCAACTACACTATACACTATAACCCACTACACTATACCAACCACACTATACACTATAACCCACTACACTATACCAACCACACTATACACTACAACCCACTACACTATACCAACCACACTATACACTATAACCCACTACACTATACCAACCACACTATACACTATAATCCACTACACTATACCAACCACACTATACACTATAACCCACCACACTATACCAACCACACTATACACTATAACCAACTACACTATACCAACCACACTATACACTACAACCCACTACACTATACCAACCACACTATACACTATAACCACTACACTATACCAACCACACTATACACTATAACCCACCACACTATACCAACCACACTATAACCCACTACACTATACCAACCACACTATACACTATAACCCACTACACTATACCAACCACACTATACACTATAACCCACTACACTATACACTATAACCCACTACACTATACCAACCACACTATACACTATAACCCACCACACTATACCAACCACATTATACACTGTAACCCACTACACTATACCAACCACACTATACACTATAACCACTACACTATACCAACCACACTACACAATATGACCCACTACACTATACACTATAACCCACTACACTATACCAACCACACGATACACTTAAACCCACTACACTATACCAACCACACTATACACTATAACCCACTACACTATACCAACCACACTATACACTATAACCCACCACACTATACCAACCACACTATACCAACCACACTATACACTACAACCCACTACACTTTACCAATCACACTTTACACTATAACCACTACACTATACCAACCACACTATACCAACCACACTATACACTACAACCCACTACACTATACCAACCACACTATACACTATAACCACTACACTATACCAACCACACTATACACTATAACCACTACACTATACCAACCACACTATACAATATAACCCACTACACTATACCAACCACACTATACACTATAACCCACTACACTATACCAACCACACTATACACTATAACCCACTACACTATACCAACCACTCTATACACTATAACACACTACACTATACCAACCACACTATACACTATAACCCACCACACTATACCAACCACACTATACACTATAACCCACTACACTATACCAACCACACTATACACTACAACCCACTACACTATACCAACCACACTATAACCACTACACTATACCAACCACACTATACACTATAACCCACTACACTATACCAACCACACTATACACTATAACCCACTACACTATACCAACCACACTATACACTATAACCCACTACACTATACCAACCACACTATACAATACAACCCACTACACTATACCAATCACACTATACACAATAACCACTACACTATACCAACCACACTATACACTATAACCCACTACACTATACCAACCACACAATACACTATAACCCACAACACTATACCAGCCACACTATACACTATAACCCACTACAATATACCAACCACACTATACACTATAACCCTCTACACTATACCAACCACACTATACATTATAACCCACTACACTATACCAACCACACTATACACTATAACCCACTACACTATACCAACCACACTATACCAATCACACTATACACTATAACCACTACACTATACACTATAACCCACTACACTAAACCAACTACACTATACACTATAACCCACTACACTATACCAACCACACTATACACTATAACCCACTACACTATACCAACCACACTATACACTACAACCCACTACACTATACCAACCACACTATACACTATAACCCACTACACTATACCAACCACACTATACACTATAATCCACTACACTATACCAACCACACTATACACTATAACCCACCACACTATACCAACCACACTATACACTATAACCAACTACACTATACCAACCACACTATACACTACAACCCACTACACTATACCAACCACACTATACACTATAACCACTACACTATACCAACCACACTATACACTATAACCCACCACACTATACCAACCACACTATAACCCACTACACTATACCAACCACACTATACACTATAACCCACTACACTATACCAACCACACTATACACTATAACCCACTACACTATACACTATAACCCACTACACTATACCAACCACACTATACACTATAACCCACCACACTATACCAACCACATTATACACTATAACCCACTACACTATACCAACCACACTATACACTATAACCACTACACTATACCAACCACACTACACAATATGACCCACTACACTATACACTATAACCCACTACACTATACCAACCACACGATACACTTAAACCCACTACACTATACCAACCACACTATACACTATAACCCACTACACTATACCAACCACACTATACACTATAACCCACCACACTATACCAACCACACTATACCAACCACACTATACACTACAACCCACTACACTTTACCAATCACACTTTACACTATAACCACTACACTATACCAACCACACTATACACTATAACCCACTACACTATACCAACCACACTATACACTATAACCCACTACACTATACCAACCACACTATACACTATAACCCACCACACTATACCAACCACACTATACACTACAACCCACTACACTATACCAACCACACTATACACTATAACCCACTACACTATACCAACCACACTATACACTATAACCCACTACACTATACCAACCACACTATACACTATAACCCACCACACTATACCAACCACACTATACACTATAACCCACCACACTATACCAACCACACTATACACTATAACCCACTACACTATACCAACCACACTATACACTACAACCCACCACACTATACCAACCACACTACACAATATGAACCACTACACTATAACAACCACACTATACACTATAACCCACTACACTATACCAACCACACTATACCAACCACACTATACACTATAACCCACCACACTATACCAACCACACTATACACTATAACCCACCACACTATACCAACCACACTATACACTATAACCCACTACACTATACCAACCACACTATACACTACAACCCACCACACTATACCAACCACACTACACAATATGAACCACTACACTATAACAACCACACTATACACTATAACCCACCACACTATACCAACCACACTACACAATATGAACCACTACACTATAACAACCACACTATACACTATAACCCACTACACTATACCAACCACACTATACACTATAACCACTACACTATACCAACCACACTACACAATATGACCCACTACACTATACACTATAACCCACTACACTATACCAACCACACGATACACTTAAACCCACTACACTATACCAACCACACTATACACTATAACCCACCACACTATACCAACCACACTATACCAACCACACTATACACTACAACCCACTACACTTTACCAATCACACTTTACACTATAACCACTACACTATACCAACCACACTATACACTATAACCCACTACACTATACCAACCACACTATACACTATAACCCACTACACTATACCAACCACACTATACACTATAACCCACCACACTATACCAACCACACTATACACTACAACCCACTACACTATACCAACCACACTATACACTATAACCCACTACACTATACCAACCACACTATACACTATAACCCACTACACTATACCAACCACACTATACACTATAACCCACCACACTATACCAACCACACTATACACTATAACCCACCACACTATACCAACCACACTATACACTATAACCCACTACACTATACCAACCACACTATACACTACAACCCACCACACTATACCAACCACACTACACAATATGAACCACTACACTATAACAACCACACTATACACTATAACCCACTACACTATACCAACCACACTATACCAATCACACTATACACTATAACCACTACACTATACACTATAACCCACTACACTATACCAACTACACTATACACTATAACCCACTACACTATAACCACTACACTATACACTATAACCCACTACACTATACCAACTACACTATACACTATAACCCACCACACTATACCAACCACACTATACCAACCACACTATACACTACAACCCACTACACTTTACCAATCACACTTTACACTATAACCACTACACTATACCAACCACACTATACACTATAACCCACTACACTATACCAACCACACTATACACTATAACCCACTACACTATACCAACCACACTATACACTATAACCCACCACACTATACCAACCACACTATACACTACAACCCACTACACTATACCAACCACACTATACACTATAACCCACTACACTATACCAACCACACTATACACTATAACCCACTACACTATACCAACCACACTATACACTATAACCCACCACACTATACCAACCACACTATACACTATAACCCACCACACTATACCAACCACACTATACACTATAACCCACTACACTATACCAACCACACTATACACTACAACCCACCACACTATACCAACCACACTACACAATATGACCCACTACACTATAACAACCACACTATACACTATAACCCACTACACTATACCAACCACACTATACCAATCACACTATACACTATAACCACTACACTATACACTATAACCCACTACACTATACCAACTACACTATACACTATAACCCACTACACTATAACCACTACACTATACACTATAACCCACTACACTATACCAACTACACTATACACTATAACCCACTACACTATACCAACCACACTATACACTATAACCCACTACACTATACCAACCACACTATACACTATAACCCACTACACTATACCAACCACACTATACACTATAACCCACTACACTATACCAACCACACAATACACTATAACCCACAACACTATACCAGCCACACTATACACTATAACCCACTACAATATACCAACCACACTATACACTATAACCCTCTACACTATACCAACCACACTATACATTATAACCCACTACACTATACCAACCACACTATACACTATAACCCACTACACTATACCAACCACACTATACACTATAACCCACTACACTATACCAACCACACTATACACTATAACCCACCACACTATACCAACCACACTATACACTACAACCCACTACACTATACCAACCACACTATACACTATAACCCACTACACTATACCAACCACACTATACACTATAACCCACTACACTATACCAACCACACTATACACTATAACCCACCACACTATACCAACCACACTATACACTATAACCCACCACACTATACCAACCACACTATACACTATAACCCACTACACTATACCAACCACACTATACACTACAACCCACCACACTATACCAACCACACTACACAATATGAACCACTACACTATAACAACCACACTATACACTATAACCCACTACACTATACCAACCACACTATACCAACCACACTATACACTATAACCCACCACACTATACCAACCACACTATACACTATAACCCACCACACTATACCAACCACACTATACACTATAACCCACTACACTATACCAACCACACTATACACTACAACCCACCACACTATACCAACCACACTACACAATATGAACCACTACACTATAACAACCACACTATACACTATAACCCACCACACTATACCAACCACACTACACAATATGAACCACTACACTATAACAACCACACTATACACTATAACCCACTACACTATACCAACCACACTATACACTATAACCACTACACTATACCAACCACACTACACAATATGACCCACTACACTATACACTATAACCCACTACACTATACCAACCACACGATACACTTAAACCCACTACACTATACCAACCACACTATACACTATAACCCACCACACTATACCAACCACACTATACCAACCACACTATACACTACAACCCACTACACTTTACCAATCACACTTTACACTATAACCACTACACTATACCAACCACACTATACACTATAACCCACTACACTATACCAACCACACTATACACTATAACCCACTACACTATACCAACCACACTATACACTATAACCCACCACACTATACCAACCACACTATACACTACAACCCACTACACTATACCAACCACACTATACACTACAACCCACTACACTATACCAACCACACTATACACTATAACCCACTACACTATACCAACCACACTATACACTATAATCCACTACACTATACCAACCACACTATACACTATAACCCACCACACTATACCAACCACACTATACACTATAACCAACTACACTATACCAACCACACTATACACTACAACCCACTACACTATACCAACCACACTATACACTATAACCACTACACTATACCAACCACACTATACACTATAACCCACCACACTATACCAACCACACTATAACCCACTACACTATACCAACCACACTATACACTATAACCCACTACACTATACCAACCACACTATACACTATAACCCACTACACTATACACTATAACCCACTACACTATACCAACCACACTATACACTATAACCCACCACACTATACCAACCACATTATACACTATAACCCACTACACTATACCAACCACACTATACACTATAACCACTACACTATACCAACCACACTACACAATATGACCCACTACACTATACACTATAACCCACTACACTATACCAACCACACGATACACTTAAACCCACTACACTATACCAACCACACTATACACTATAACCCACTACACTATACCAACCACACTATACACTATAACCCACCACACTATACCAACCACACTATACCAACCACACTATACACTACAACCCACTACACTTTACCAATCACACTTTACACTATAACCACTACACTATACCAACCACACTATACACTATAACCCACTACACTATACCAACCACACTATACACTATAACCCACTACACTATACCAACCACACTATACACTATAACCCACCACACTATACCAACCACACTATACACTACAACCCACTACACTATACCAACCACACTATACACTATAACCCACTACACTATACCAACCACACTATACACTATAACCCACTACACTATACCAACCACACTATACACTATAACCCACCACACTATACCAACCACACTATACACTATAACCCACCACACTATACCAACCACACTATACACTATAACCCACTACACTATACCAACCACACTATACACTACAACCCACCACACTATACCAACCACACTACACAATATGAACCACTACACTATAACAACCACACTATACACTATAACCCACTACACTATACCAACCACACTATACCAACCACACTATACACTATAACCCACCACACTATACCAACCACACTATACACTATAACCCACCACACTATACCAACCACACTATACACTATAACCCACTACACTATACCAACCACACTATACACTACAACCCACCACACTATACCAACCACACTACACAATATGAACCACTACACTATAACAACCACACTATACACTATAACCCACCACACTATACCAACCACACTACACAATATGAACCACTACACTATAACAACCACACTATACACTATAACCCACTACACTATACCAACCACACTATACACTATAACCACTACACTATACCAACCACACTACACAATATGACCCACTACACTATACACTATAACCCACTACACTATACCAACCACACGATACACTTAAACCCACTACACTATACCAACCACACTATACACTATAACCCACCACACTATACCAACCACACTATACCAACCACACTATACACTACAACCCACTACACTTTACCAATCACACTTTACACTATAACCACTACACTATACCAACCACACTATACACTATAACCCACTACACTATACCAACCACACTATACACTATAACCCACTACACTATACCAACCACACTATACACTATAACCCACCACACTATACCAACCACACTATACACTACAACCCACTACACTATACCAACCACACTATACACTATAACCCACTACACTATACCAACCACACTATACACTATAACCCACTACACTATACCAACCACACTATACACTATAACCCACCACACTATACCAACCACACTATACACTATAACCCACCACACTATACCAACCACACTATACACTATAACCCACTACACTATACCAACCACACTATACACTACAACCCACCACACTATACCAACCACACTACACAATATGAACCACTACACTATAACAACCACACTATACACTATAACCCACTACACTATACCAACCACACTATACCAATCACACTATACACTATAACCACTACACTATACACTATAACCCACTACACTATACCAACTACACTATACACTATAACCCACTACACTATAACCACTACACTATACACTATAACCCACTACACTATACCAACTACACTATACACTATAACCCACCACACTATACCAACCACACTATACCAACCACACTATACACTACAACCCACTACACTTTACCAATCACACTTTACACTATAACCACTACACTATACCAACCACACTATACACTATAACCCACTACACTATACCAACCACACTATACACTATAACCCACTACACTATACCAACCACACTATACACTATAACCCACCACACTATACCAACCACACTATACACTACAACCCACTACACTATACCAACCACACTATACACTATAACCCACTACACTATACCAACCACACTATACACTATAACCCACTACACTATACCAACCACACTATACACTATAACCCACCACACTATACCAACCACACTATACACTATAACCCACCACACTATACCAACCACACTATACACTATAACCCACTACACTATACCAACCACACTATACACTACAACCCACCACACTATACCAACCACACTACACAATATGACCCACTACACTATAACAACCACACTATACACTATAACCCACTACACTATACCAACCACACTATACCAATCACACTATACACTATAACCACTACACTATACACTATAACCCACTACACTATACCAACTACACTATACACTATAACCCACTACACTATAACCACTACACTATACACTATAACCCACTACACTATACCAACTACACTATACACTATAACCCACTACACTATACCAACCACACTATACACTATAACCCACTACACTATACCAACCACACTATACACTATAACCCACTACACTATACCAACCACACTATACACTATAACCCACTACACTATACCAACCACACAATACACTATAACCCACAACACTATACCAGCCACACTATACACTATAACCCACTACAATATACCAACCACACTATACACTATAACCCTCTACACTATACCAACCACACTATACATTATAACCCACTACACTATACCAACCACACTATACACTATAACCCACTACACTATACCAACCACACTATACACTATAACCCACTACACTATACCAACCACACTATACACTATAACCCACCACACTATACCAACCACACTATACACTACAACCCACTACACTATACCAACCACACTATACACTATAACCCACTACACTATACCAACCACACTATACACTATAACCCACTACACTATACCAACCACACTATACACTATAACCCACCACACTATACCAACCACACTATACACTATAACCCACCACACTATACCAACCACACTATACACTATAACCCACTACACTATACCAACCACACTATACACTACAACCCACCACACTATACCAACCACACTACACAATATGAACCACTACACTATAACAACCACACTATACACTATAACCCACTACACTATACCAACCACACTATACCAACCACACTATACACTATAACCCACCACACTATACCAACCACACTATACACTATAACCCACCACACTATACCAACCACACTATACACTATAACCCACTACACTATACCAACCACACTATACACTACAACCCACCACACTATACCAACCACACTACACAATATGAACCACTACACTATAACAACCACACTATACACTATAACCCACCACACTATACCAACCACACTACACAATATGAACCACTACACTATAACAACCACACTATACACTATAACCCACTACACTATACCAACCACACTATACACTATAACCACTACACTATACCAACCACACTACACAATATGACCCACTACACTATACACTATAACCCACTACACTATACCAACCACACGATACACTTAAACCCACTACACTATACCAACCACACTATACACTATAACCCACCACACTATACCAACCACACTATACCAACCACACTATACACTACAACCCACTACACTTTACCAATCACACTTTACACTATAACCACTACACTATACCAACCACACTATACACTATAACCCACTACACTATACCAACCACACTATACACTATAACCCACTACACTATACCAACCACACTATACACTATAACCCACCACACTATACCAACCACACTATACACTACAACCCACTACACTATACCAACCACACTATACACTATAACCCACTACACTATACCAACCACACTATACACTATAACCCACTACACTATACCAACCACACTATACACTATAACCCACCACACTATACCAACCACACTATACACTATAACCCACCACACTATACCAACCACACTATACACTATAACCCACTACACTATACCAACCACACTATACACTACAACCCACCACACTATACCAACCACACTACACAATATGAACCACTACACTATAACAACCACACTATACACTATAACCCACTACACTATACCAACCACACTATACCAATCACACTATACACTATAACCACTACACTATACACTATAACCCACTACACTATACCAACTACACTATACACTATAACCCACTACACTATAACCACTACACTATACACTATAACCCACTACACTATACCAACTACACTATACACTATAACCCACCACACTATACCAACCACACTATACCAACCACACTATACACTACAACCCACTACACTTTACCAATCACACTTTACACTATAACCACTACACTATACCAACCACACTATACACTATAACCCACTACACTATACCAACCACACTATACACTATAACCCACTACACTATACCAACCACACTATACACTATAACCCACCACACTATACCAACCACACTATACACTACAACCCACTACACTATACCAACCACACTATACACTATAACCCACTACACTATACCAACCACACTATACACTATAACCCACTACACTATACCAACCACACTATACACTATAACCCACCACACTATACCAACCACACTATACACTATAACCCACCACACTATACCAACCACACTATACACTATAACCCACTACACTATACCAACCACACTATACACTACAACCCACCACACTATACCAACCACACTACACAATATGACCCACTACACTATAACAACCACACTATACACTATAACCCACTACACTATACCAACCACACTATACCAATCACACTATACACTATAACCACTACACTATACACTATAACCCACTACACTATACCAACTACACTATACACTATAACCCACTACACTATAACCACTACACTATACACTATAACCCACTACACTATACCAACTACACTATACACTATAACCCACTACACTATACCAACCACACTATACACTATAACCCACTACACTATACCAACCACACTATACACTATAACCCACTACACTATACCAACTATACGATATATACACTTTTACACTTTAGATAGGTAGATATAAATACTGTTATACAGAGATAGATAGACTAAGTGTGGAATATCTCACTCTGTGTGAGCATACCGGTGAAATTTATAACATCTGTGTGAAATCAAGTCCAGAGATTTTCCTAAACGCCTGGAATCAAAAAATCGACTGCTTTTGGGACCGACTCTCAAGTTCTACTGTCTCAAGTTCTACTGTCTCAAGTTCTACTGTCTCAAGTTCTACTGTCTTGGACCATGTACATTAACAGGACCACGCATGTGCAAACACAAAGACACTCACTGTGTCTATCGAAGACAAAAGGTCTTTTTTCTCTGGATGTTTCTCGGAGTCATCCTCCTCCTCCGTGCTGTATTCCTCCATTGTTTCCCCGCTGGAGAAGTGAATGACCCTGCGAGGGGTCTTCTCACTGGACTGCTCCTTATCCTGCAGCTCTCCCAGCTCGACACATTCAAAATCCTTCCCCGTGCTGGAGCCCTGTGGTGAAAAACAGCACTCCAGTAACACTCACAGTGCTGCTCACACCTACAGGTCACACAGTCAACGTATTAAAACTAAGATGCAAAAAAGCTGGTTCAGAATTTGGAATGTCATGAGAACAAACTCATTCACGTATCTCCAAAGTAAAGCAGTGACCAGTAGGATGGGACACACTCTGGACCAGGCGCACTATGCTCAAAGCCAAATGTGGGTTGTAGAGGGGTATAAAGCCCCCCAGCATTGGGCTGTGAAACTGTGTTCTCTGGAGTGATGGAGCTCAATCTAGTACCTTTGGGATGATCCAAAATCAGTACTTGACCTCACTAACACTCAATCAAATCCTCACAGCAATGTTCGACATCAGTACCTGACCTCACTATCACTCAATCAAATCCTCACAGCAATGTTTCAACATCAGTACCTGACCTCACTATCACTCAATCAAATCCTCACAGCAATGTTCGACATCAGTACCTGACCTCACTATCACTCAATCAAATCCTCACAGCAATGTTTCAACATCAGTACCTGACCTCACTATCACTCAATCAAATCCTCACAGCAATGTTTCAACATCAGTACCTGACCTCACTATCACTCAATCAAATCCTCACAGCAATGTTTCAACATCAGTACCTGACCTCACTAACACTCAATCAAATCCTCACAGCAATGTTCCAACATTAGTATCTGATCTCACTCATTCAAATGCAAGTTAAGTGCCATTATTGTAATGTTAATGTTTAAAGTGGACCTGATCACCTGAATAAAGGTGTGCTAATCTTAAGGCCACACGTTAAGCTAATAAACTAATGAGTTCACTAGTGGCTTCAATATAGGATAAACTGTGGCCATGACTTATTAAATAACAGTCACCTTAAGGGCTCCGTAAACATCATACAAAAACAGAACGTTCTGAGAAACATGGTATTTGTGTATTATTAATAATAATGATAATAATGATAATAATAATAATAATAATAATAATAATAATAATAATAATAACAACACCAATGCTACTACTACTACTACTACTACTACTACTAATAATAATAATTTAATAAAATAGTAAATTGCTTCTAATTCATGCTTTATTGGTTCCTGTCTGGTGAACTGGCTAGAGCTAGAACTCATCCATGTTTTTAGTAAAGTGGGCAGAATTAGACGACTGTACGCTCAATACTGACCTGAGAATAAATAAATAAATAAATAAATAAGTTAATACGATTGTTAATCTGTTTGTGTGAATGTTAATAGATTTATGTGTAGATACATACAGTGGGTGCTGTGTTTACCTTCTCGGTGTGGACGCTGTCTGTCACTGTAATGCTGGCGTTGGAGAGATAAAGAGAAATTTCAGCCATTCTGCTCTTCTTCCCTCTCTCAGCCCCACACCTTCACCCTCAGCAGCCGAATACACACCCCGCCGCCTCGGCCAGCGCCGCAGCTCACACTCCACAGTAAAAGTCTCTTCTCTAAACTCCGTCGTCTGTTTGTTTTTTATTTATTTATTTATTCATGTCCTTTTACGTACTGTAACAATTTAATGTTAGAACACAAAAAAACACAAAAAACAAGAAGAAGACCAAAACAAAATTAATCAACTGTAATAAGCACACTTACAATGCTAGAAACATAACGAACAAACAAAACACAATTAATAACAAATATAAGAGGCGCAGTTACTAAAATGACTTTGTAGATTTGTAGAAAGTTTTTACAGCTTTTCTACTTACTGAGACGAGAAGAGTTTTAATATACAGTCAGACCAGCGACAGTAAAACTCCGAACTGCCGATTTGCCCACCTTCAAAATAAAAGTCCCCCTCCTTTACCTTTCATCTGTTTTATTATTATTATTATTATTATTATTATTATTATTATTATTATTATTATTATTATTATTATTATCGTTTTTATGTACCATGACAATACAATGCTAGTAACATTACAAACACAAAACAAAACAAGAACAAGAAAAAAAAAAGAAAACAAATGTAACGAACACAGTTATAAGATACTCCTAGTGATTTGCAGATTTGTAGAGAGTTTTTACAACTTTTTCATTTACTGAGACAAGAAGAGTTTAATTATACAGTCAAAACTACCTGTTTGGGAGTTCAACCTTCAAAATAAAAGTCACATTCTTTTAGCTTTCATCTGCTTTATTATTATTATTATTATTATTATTATTATTATTATTATTATTATTATTATCGTTTTTATGTAACATGACAACACAATGCTAGTAACATTACAAACACAAAACAAAACAACAAAAAGCACAAAAAGAAAACAAATGTAATGAACACATTTATAAAGATACTTCTACTGATTTGTAGTGAGTTTTTACAACTTTTTTATTTACTGAGACAAGAAGAGTTTTTTATTATACAGCCAAAACTCCACCGGGTTGGCAACGTCAGAGTTCAACCTTCAAAATAAAAGTCCCCCCTTTTAAACTGCTTGATCCGATTTATTTATTTACTGTACAGACATACCAAAAGAGTTTATCATAAATGTTAAATAGTATGATGACTAAATACTAGTATCTCCATTTTATACCATGAATCTCCATTTTATGGTGATATTAATTTTTGTAGATCATTTTAATGCAGCACATGCTGTTTACACTGTGTGAGAATTTCATGATAAATGGACCAGTAGAAATACTTCAAAATCACTTGATAAAATCTTGGCTCCACTGACTTACATTAAAAGTAGAGACAGTTTTGTTCTCTCCTGTAAAGTTGTCAACAATACAATATGGTATCTTTCAAAGCCAGAAATGTGCCTAGAACGATTCCATAGAAGAACCACATTTGATTCCCTAAAGAACATGTTAATGGCTGCTGTCATGTTAGTGAATATCAACAAACAAACATCAAAGGCTGTTGACTGTGGTTTACCCCATCATGTCTGTGGCCATTGCACTTATATTGAAGCAAAACAGCTTATTTATTTATAAAATATTTGAGTAATATTCATAAATAATACCAGTTTTATGATTATCAATATATCTGGTAAGAATTTTCATTTCAGTCTTTTCTCGGTCAGTGAGA
>CM038707.1:49653692-49656192 GCA_021613375.1 Megaleporinus macrocephalus | reverse complement strand
TTTTGGCTCATTCCAGGCACGTCTGTGCCTTCTTTAACAGGCGGAGGTTCTGCCTGAGTAAATCTGAATCAGAGTAATAAAAAGCTTTCACTCGTGGCAGATGGAGTGCCAGGAGGTAGCTGAGTCCTCTAGTCACCTTTTCGTAGACCAGAGCTTGCCGTTCCGAAAGCTTAGCCTTTTTTTGAATTGACGTTAAATACGGCGACCGAAATATACGAGAATAGCCAACCCCACCGCGGTGTTGCTGGGGACTTGTGCAGTCAGGATGGCCGAGCGGTCTAAGGCGCTGCGTTCAGGTCGCAGTCTCCCCTGGAGGCGTGGGTTCGAATCCCACTTCTGACATGGCTTTTCTACCTACTTGTTTGTCCGTGTTTCACATATTTCTCTCCAAGAAGGCTGTGGATGATTTGTGCCATTTTAGAAACCGGAACCGGGAGGTAGCAAGCGCCTGGTAGTCGTGGCCGAGTGGTTAAGGCGATGGACTAGAAATCGATTGGGGTCTCCCCGCGCAGGTTCGAATCCTGTCGACTACGACCAGCTTTTTGTGTGTCCGGCAGCTCGTTTCTGTCTGCTTCACAGTTGGAAGGAGTCATGGGCAAAATCCGGCTGGGTGAACCTGTAGGCGGAGAAATCACTTTCACTCGCACCTGGTGGACTGCTGGGGATGGATGGCTCCTCCAGTCTTTGATTTTCAGCGCAGACTTTTCCGCAGCAGCCAAGGTCCGAGCATGCTGTCCGTCACTTACCGTTTCTGTAAGACGACAGCAACTGTAGAAGCCTCAGCCTACAATGTGCTCCTTGCACCAATCAGTGGCTTCTTTTATAAATGCCAGATTAAGTCCTTCTAGAAGAAGGGAATGCCACCTGGAGGTGTGGTTTCCAATCCCACACTTGACGCGCATTGAAAACGCCTCGTGATCCAATTTTCCGTAGCTGTGAATTTGAACGGCCATTGAAGACTTGTATGGTTTCAGACGCAATCCTTTAAGCGCCGAGGGCAGCTGGTGGTCGTGGCTGAGCGGTTAAGGCGATGGACTTGAAATCCATTGGGGTCTCCCCGCGCAGGTTTGAATCCTGCCGACTACGTGGGGCTTTTCGTTTATCCAGTAACGGGGTGTGCCTGCTTCGCGCCTGAACCTGGCTGAGGCGACAGAAAACGAACGGCGAAGTAAGTTTGACTAACGCTACACTGATGCTGGAATGCTGAACGAACCTGGCAGGAAGGTTGCTGCCCGCGTTGCGCTAGAACTCGGATGTGACGTGACGCGACTCTGCATGACAAAGAGAGAACCGAAACCAAGGCCCATCGCTTGCTACACGTGGACTGGACATTGACGAAGAGTGCTCTAGCTGCCTCACGTCAAAAAAGACCGTGATGGAAGTACGACAGAGCCCTAGCCGCTCTAATGGCATGCTAAGAAACGACGTGGCTCTGAAGCCTTTAGATCTGCCCACGTGTGAAGGGGTCAGGATGCGTAAGGAAATCCGTGGGGATCGGAAGGCGTTTAATACCCTGACCAAAACATAAGGACGTCTCCAACCCCCCACACAGAGGACCGGCTCTTCCGTCAGTCAGGATGGCCGAGCGATCTAAGGCGCTGCGTTCAGGTCGCAGTCTCCCCTGGAGGCGTGGGTTCGAATCCCACTTCTGACATGCTTTTCAATGCTGTTAGTCTCCTGTTCTGCTTATTTTATTTGCCGAGGCCTGTGGTCGAGTTGCCCGTTTTTAGATGCTGAGGTGGAGCCTTCGCATGCGCCTGGTAGTCGTGGCCGAGTGGTTAAGGCGATGGACTAGAAATCCATTGGGATTTCCCCGCGCAGGTAGGAATCCTGCCGACTACGGTGAGCTTTTGGCTCATTCCAGTCACGTCTGTGCCTTCTTTAACAGGCGGAGGTTCTGCCTGAGTAAATCTGAATTAGAGTAATAAAAAGCTTTCACTCGTGGCAGATGGAGTGCCAGGAGGTAGCTGAGTCCTCTAGTCAACTTTTCGTAGACCAGAGCTTGCCGTTCCGAAAGCTTAGCCTTTTTTTGAATTGACGTTAAATACGGCGACCGAAATATACGAGAATAGCCAACCCCACCGCGGTGTTGCTGGGGACTTGTGCAGTCAGGACGGCCGAGCGGTCTAAGGCGCTGCGTTCAGGTAGCAGTCTCCCCTGGAGGCGTGGGTTCGAATCCCACTTCTGACATGGTTTTTCTACCTACTTGTTTGTCCGTGTTTCACATATTTCTCTCCATGAAGTCTGTGGATGATTTGTGCCATTTTAGAAACCGGAACCGGGAGGTAGCAAGCGCCTGGTAGTCGTGGTCGAGTGGTTAAGGCGATGGACTAGAAATCCATTGGGGACTCCCCGCGCAGGTTCGAATCCTGTCGGCTGCGACCAGCTTTTTGTGTGTCCGGCAGCTCGTTTCTGTCTGCTTCACAGTTGGAAGGAGTCATGGGCAAAATCCGGCTGGGTGAACCTGTAGGCGGAGAAATCACTTTCACTCGCACCTGGT